>QODF01000107.1:809777-863215 GCA_024372805.1 Oostethus manadensis
AAAAAAGGGTCTTGTGGGCATTATGCCCGGGAGGACAATACCGGAATCACACAATGTATGAAAACTGGACACTCGATATATTGCAAGCGGGTCTGTTTTGCTCGTCTCTCGCCTCCAAACAGGCAGGACGAGAGATCACTCTGTGCATTGGTTTCAGAACCATACATGGAGTGAGCTGTCTTTGTCTCTTTCATACTGTCTCTTTGTCTCGGTGGGTGACGGCGGGGCCGCAGGCATACACACAGAGTGTAACAGTATTAGTAAATTGCAACATATTGTCATATATTTAAAGTTTGGTTAACTTGTCTTCAAAGCAATGTTAAATTCTTATTTCTTTCATAGACGTGCAGCAACATGTGGCAACAGCTACGCTACAGCACTTTACTTTTTAGACTTTAATTGTACAAATGGTGGTGTTGACGTGACCGACTGGACCTAAGATCTGGTGAGAGCGTTAATGTGGCGCTGCACAGCCATCGGATTTGTGTGCATTAGCGCCGAGCCAAGTTTTGCATTACCGCGCTTGTGCTAAGTAGCTCAAACGCACCCCGGATAAGGCAAAAAGTGTGGCGAAAAACAACAAGCACTGCGATATCATTACCGGCGCAACTGAGAGCTTGGCCGGCGGACGCGGGCCTCCGTGCGCAGCTGCACGTAATTGTCTAAATAATCCATATTTACCGTGACGGAGCGATGTCAGCAGAACGTAGCGAAGGCGAAAGGACTCGCCACACCGTGCACGCGACGGCCAACATTTAGAGGCAGTAATAACAATGGAGTGCGGCCGCTTTTGCCAACAGCTACACGGGACGGTGTTTCCTCGGGGCGGCATTCGTCCTCACGGCCCACGCTTGTCAGAACCGGGTTTTTGGGGTACGTTCCACATCTCTAAGGCCTTGTTGAGTGGCTCGGGGACCGATGAGGAAACTCCGCCCACCGCCGTGTGCTTACGCTTCCCTCCTGAGCATCCCTCTTGCGGCATTATGAGCCTTGCCGGTGCACACAAAGATGTTGTGTTGCCGAGCGAGGGGTACAAAATGCGGGTTGTTCTTTAAATAGGGGGTTATTTACCAAACGAGGAGTGACTGCGCAAACAGCCCCGGCTGGCACACGGTAGCCACATTTGGCACGGGCATCCTTTTGCTCTGTCAGATGCAGAAAAGGCCGTGTTTTTGTTCCAGTTTGCTTGGGGTGAGAGGCTAAGAGGAACACGTGTGCTCACTGTGGAGATACCTGTTTCTCGGCATGCGTGCGGGCGTGCTCCTCCTGGGCCAGCACCACCTCCCTCTCTGCGGTGATCTGAACGCTCTCCCTCAGAGCCTCCTCCAGCTCCTCAATGCGCTCCTCTTTATTGCGCAGCGAGTCCTGGCAACACACAAACATGCACACACATTGTCATGCCACAGAAAGCTTCGGCGGGCCTCCTGGGTGGTGTAGTTCCAGCCGCACCGGCAGACTAATAAAAAGGCCTAAACAACCACCACACAAACCCTAAATTGTAAACATCCGACGTGTTCTGAAATGGCTGTGAGATGCACTTGTAAGAGCTTCAACTGCCTTGCAGAACACTGCAGCTCAGCTGTTCAGACGCCCGCTTTTCATACTTTATGTGGTCGTCTTGTTTATGTGCTGTGCGGTGTCCAAAAAGGTGCCTGTGAAGAAATAATTCATATTTGGGGTGCCGCAAGGGACAATATGTTTGTTCAGAAAAAAGAAAGCCCTGGGATGATAACAAAGGCATGAATTAATCACGGGCCGCACGGTGGCTGACTGGGTAGCATGTTGGCCTCACAGTCAGGAGGGTTTGGGGTTCGAACCTCCGTTGGGCATCTCTGTGTGGAGTTTGCATGTTCTCCCCGTGCGTGTGTGGGTTTTCTCCGGGTACTCCGCTCTCCTCCCACATTCCAAAAACATGCATGTTAGCTTCATTGGCCGCTCTAAATTGTCCATTAGAGTGTGAATGCTTGTTTGTTTATATGTGCCCTGCGATTGGCTGGCGACCAGTCCAGGGTGTACCCCGCCTCCCGCCCAAAGCTGCAGCTGTAATAGGCTCCAGCATCCCCGTGACACTAATGAGGATAAGCGGTATAGAAAATGGATGAATTAAGACACAAAAAACTAAAATGAAATGGATAGTTTTGCATTCGTGCTCCTGGCAGGCAGGAAGAGAGTTCACTCTGTGCAAGAACAGAGTGCGCCCTTTTGTCAGTCATGCCGTCTCTTTGTCTGTGGGTGGAGGCGGGGCCGCTAGCATACACACAAAACCCTTAATTATTATTGTTACCACGGAATAACTCGCATCATTGCAAATATTCTGTTAATTTAATTTCTTATTTTTACAGTACATTGGATAAATCATATTCATGTAATAAAAACACAGCAAAACGTGCGCAAAAAGGCACAATGTGAAGAGAAAATGGACACTTTAAAGCTACTTAAAGCTAATCCAATTTGGAATGTCCAGATCCATATTTTTTGGCTTCCGATCCGATTTTGTTTATAGTCCTCCTGATCCGATCTGGGAATAATCTTTTTTTTTTTTTTTCTACAAACATGAATTTGTGGAAATGAATATGGTAAATAAAATAAAATAGCTCTTCAAAGCATTCCAAATACCGCAATCAAATTACAGTGAAACTTCAAGGTACGGAATTAATTTGTTCCGGAAGGGTTTTGGTATCTTAGAATTTTCGTATTATGAGACAAGATTTACATATAAATGGCGTAATTCGTTCCAACCCCTCAACAACGTCGTATAAAGTGCAAATGTTGCACCCGTCGGAAAGAAATATGTTCAATAATGACAACATAAGCATTTACATGTGCATGAAAGGTAAAAAAAGCAAGGAGAGGCTGGGGGGGAGTTGAAGGGGACAAGCTAAAAAGTGAAAGGACGTCTTCAATGGGAAAACCCACATCATATTTATGCGAGGGAGTGTGTGTGGTAGCTTCACGCGTCACCTCCTTACCTGTCAATCATCCTCTCTTGATAGCCACTTGCACGCGCTCCCCGAGCTGCATCCAGGCTGTGTGTGCGTGTGCGTGTGCGTGATTGACATTGCCCAAGGCGACTCCACGTCACATTTTGACATGCTGCTGCCATTGCTGTCACAGCGCCAACATATTCAAAGCAGAGTCCAGAGATTTCCCATACCTTTATCTGCTGGGAGCTCTCGTTCATATTGTCCTCCATCTTCTTGGCCTCCTCCATCAGCTGGGCGTTCTTGCTCTTCTCCACTTGCTCCTTGTGCTTCAGGTTGGCCACCTTCTTGGACTGATCCTTCATCTGCCTGCACAGACATCACGATCAGTGCAATGTGGGATGGCGCATTTTAGGCGCTTTTAACCAAATAGCCCTTTTTTCCTGCGCTACCTAAAGGATGGAACTACAGGCGTCATGCATTGGCATTGGCACAAGAGAAACACACAATGTATCAATTCCTCAAACAATATTATATATACTACAATAATATATATTCTAATAAACCACATATTTATACTACAGAACACAAAAGACTCCATTCTTCCAAAACTGCAGCGTTTCCATTATTTGAGCACGGAAACAAAACTAACTCACGACAAACTAGGTTCATCCTTAGATCAGGGTTCTCCAAAACGCGTCCCGAGGGCCATTTGTGGCCTGCAGCTGTTTTTTTTACCGGCCACTGCACGTTCTGAAATTATAATTTGTTGAAGAAACCCCAGCAAGAATAGAAAAATCTGTAGTCATTTTACAAGAATGGAGTCAAAATATTAAAATATTGATTAAGGAAAACATTGTCTTGTTATAAGGAAAAAAAATAATTTTAGTTGCATAAAGTTGAAAAAATAAAGATGTTTTTTTTCTAAGTGGTCTTATTATGAGAAACAAGCAAAACCATAAATCAAGTAGTCTTTTTTCTGGTTACACATATAAAGTAAAAATATAATGGAAATAAAGTTATAATTACAAGAAGAAAGTTAAAATCAAATTCAAATTTTAAAAAAACAGCAGAAATTCTTTACAATAAAATAATGTGAAAATACTAAGGGAAAAAAAAGTTATTTTATAAGAATAAACCTGTAATATTCTGAGAGGAAAGAAATGATTTTGATTAGCATTTTGGGTCGGGAAAACTATTGGGAAAAATATTATTTGGGAATAAAGTCAAAATATTACCAAAGTTACAAAGAAGTGACAAAGATGATATAAAAAAAAAGCAAAAATGGGGAGAAAAGGGTAAAAGCACAGACGTTCATACTAATATTAAGATTTTCCCCACATCACAAAGCTTACATGCAGTTTTCTCTTGAAATATTTAAAGCTTCTTGGCATATCTGCATGTCTATGCACATCCTCAACAAGTTAAGGCATATCATAAATCAACAAATGAGCGCTAAACATAACAAATAACAAATGTTATTTCCGGAAGGCCCACAAGTCATGCTGGGTAGTCCAGCTGCAACACCAATATGAACAATAATTTCCTTCGTAAAGGGTTAAAAAAAAGAATTTGGAAATGCCACATGGGGCTGATTAAGACACTTGATCGGCCCTTTTGTGGCCCACGGGCCGCAGTTTGCCCGCCCCTGCTAGACTCTGACTAATGTCACGACCCCCTCCAATGTGATGCGCAAATCAGGAAGTGAATTCGGTAGAACAGGTATGCAGTGTGGGAGCCTGAATCGTGATGTTGGGAGACAGATTTGTCATGGAAGCGGCGGGTTGAATCCCCTCCCCCAACCCGCTCCACACCCTGCCGTCTAAGCCGCCTGGAAGCCATTGCACCAGTGTCACAACCCTATCAGCTATCACACACAGCTTGTCTCCAGCGGGACCTTAAATACCTTTTTCCCCCTCACACACACACACACACACGCACGCACGCATGTACACACACAGACGAACCGGCGCTAATGCCGGGAAGGTTTTAGCAGCTTACGAGCGAATCGGGGCTCGGGATGAAGGATAAAGAAACACAAAAGGGGATGAAAGCGACCACACAAAGATGGGCGTAAACGCTCCAGAAATCAAAAACATTTTCTTGTTGCTGAGTGTAAGAGCATTTTTTTTCCGCCGCGCAAATATTAACGCGCTATTGTTATCATAGCTTAATATAGCACAGTAGAAATATATTTTCGCTTCCAGTAAGCCAGAAGCCCTCCATGGGTGACGGGAATCGCTCTGCAATCCATTTCAAGGGTGTTAAAAGGCTTCACTATATCCTACGTTGTGGTGTCTTTTGGAGAATGATAGATGCACATGTTTGACTCCCTGGTAATTGATATCATCTTTTGCGTTTATCTGGATGAAATAAACCCATCAAAAAGAGACATGAAAGATGTGTTTTTGATTTGGTGCGATACTTTTCAAGCTAAGCACCCCGCCGGTGCACATAACAGGTCATAAACAGGCAGGAATGTTCCTATTGGAGGACGTCCAGGAAGCTCTCTTCATGCAGCATTTAATGTGTGTGTGTGTGTGTGTGTGTGTGTGTGTGTGAGGGGTTTCATCTAGGCTGCCTCTTGATTCTTATCTTGCTCAACTCGCTTGTTTGGTTTACACCAGCCTCGCTCTCGCAGGGCTTTTGCGAACATGTGATTCAGGTGTGCGTTCAAAGTGCGGCCCGGGGGCCATTTGTAGCCGGCAGATAGTTTTTTTATGGGCCTGCGGCACGGAAACAACGTACAAGTTAGCAGCAGGAGCACACACCTAGACACATATACAGTGAGGGAAAAAAGTATTTGAACCCCAGCTGATTTAGTAAGTTTGCCACTAACAAAGAAATGATCAGTCTATAATTTCAATGGTAGCTTTATTTGAACACTGAGAGACAACAATGACAAAAAAATCCAGAAAAATGCGTTTCAAAAAGAGTTATAAATTAATTTCCATGAAGGAAATAATTATTTGATCCTTTGGAAAAGCGTGCTTCAGTACTTGGTGGTAAAACCTTTGTTGGCAATCACAGAGGTCGGGCGTTTCTTGTAGTTGGCCACAAGGTTTGCACACATCTCAGGGGGATTTTGGCCCACTCCTCTTTGCAGGTTCTCTCCAAGTCATTCATGTTTCATGGCTGATGTTTGGCATCTCCAACCTTCAGCTCCCTCCTCAGATTTTCTATGGGATTAAGATCTGGAGACTGACTAGGCCACTCCATGACCTTAATATGCTTCTTCTTGAGCCAATCTTTTGTGTTTTGGATCATTGTCATGCCGGAATACCCAACCACGACCCATCTCACCCAACACTTGACGGTACAGGGCCCCATCCATCCTCCCTTTGATGCGGTGCAATTGTCCTGTCCCCTTGGCAGAAAAACACCCCAAAGCATAATGTTTCCACCTCCATATTTGACGGTGGGGATGGTGTTTTGGGAGTCGTAGGCAGCATTCCTCCTCCTCCAAACACGGCGAGTTGAGTTGATGCCAAAGAGTTCAATTTGGGTCTCATCTGACCAACACTTTCACCCAGTCAGTTAATTTATGTTTCTTCCATTCCATTTCATTTTCTTGCGCTTATGCGGGTCTGGGTCACGGAGGCAGCAGTTTCAGTAAGGAAGTCCAAACTTCCCGGTCCCCGGCGATTTCCTCCATCTCCACCGAGAGGACACCAAGGCGTTCCCAGGCCAGCTGTGAGACATAGTCCCTCCAGCGTGTCCTAGGTCTTCACCGGGGCCTTCTCCCGGCCGGGCATGCCCGAAACACCTCACCAGGGAGGCACCCGGGAGGCATCCGGACCAGATGCCCGTACCACCTCAACTGGCTCCTCTCGATGTGAAGGATCAGCGGGTCTACTCTGAGCTCCTACCGGATGGCCAACCTCCTCACCCTATCTCTTAGGGTGAGTCCAGCCACCCTACGAAGGAAACTCATTTCTGCCGCTTGTTTTCGCGATTTTGTTCTTTCGGTCATGACCCATAACTCATGACCATAGGTGAGGGTGGGAACGTAGATCAATCGGTAAACAGAGAGCTTTGCCTTCCGGCTCAGCTCTCTCTTCACCACGACGGTCCGCATTACTGCGGACGCTGCACCGATCCAGCTGCTTGGCGATGGTCTTGTAGTCTATTCCAGGCTTGTGTAGGTCCACAATCTTGTCCCTGACATCCTTGGAAAGTTCGTTGGTCTTGGCCATGGTGCAGAGTTTGGCATCTGGATTGATTGATTGCTTCTGTGGACAGGTCTCTTTTATACAGGTAACGAGCTGAGAGGGCTGCCAATGTCAGCTCGTTACCTGTATAAAACCCACCTGGGAGCTAGAGATCTTGCTGACGGATAGGGGATCAAATACTTATTTCCTTCATGGAAATGCAAATAAATTACAACTCTTTTTGAAACACATTTTTTCTGGGGTTTGTTTGTCATTGTTGTTTCTCAGTGTTCAAATAAAGCTACCATTGAAATTATAGACTGATCAGTTTTTTGTTAGTGGCAAACTTACACAATCAGCTCAAATAGTTTTTTCCCTCACTGTAACAGGAAGCTGACACGCGGAATGTTGTTTTTTTTTCTCTAAAGCACTCCTCCTGATGTAGACAAGTTAACATCATGTAAACAACTGCAGGAACCGTCCTGCTATGTTGTCATTATGAACCTTCCTTCACTTGACTCATGGATGACTCATGGATGACGCCAGGCTCTTAAAGTGACACCACAGCACATGTAAGTCTTGTTCTTTCTGCCAAAAAAGTAAAATTGAAAGGCATATTTCCTGCTTTAGATGTATTCTTGAATGTTACATTTAAAAAAATATATGATTCCGTGTTTGGAGGATGTGCAGCAAGTGACGTCAGATCTGGACAGTCTCACCCGGATCTTTTGCTCCACTTCAAAGCACTTCTGGATGAATTTGTTATATATTTATTCTATATATTTTTTCTGCCTCGCAGATGGAAATAAAATGTCAAAAAGCCAGAAGATGTTGGCGTGTGGAAAAACGTGCCAAGGTGGCAGCAAGTCAATCTACATTTCAGATTGTCCAGTTGTCCAAATGGTTTCTTGATCATGGCGTCACTATGAATCTTACAATAATGATATGGCTTTTCATGCCAAATTGCTTCCTAAACAACATTGATTATGGTCTTCAGCTCTGTGGAGTCTGCAAACAGCAAGCTGATAGCTGTCAGTGGCAATCACTGCCAGTAAAACATATCAAAGTCCTAACAACAAATTCGGTGGCGACTGATCTAAGACCGCAAGGGAAGCTCAGATTCCCCTAAAATGTCCACAAAAAAGTGGCAAAATATGTACTGCTGTGTGTACATTGACTAGAATACTGCACCTTCATCTTTTGTTCAGAATCAGCTACTTATCACAGGTAAGTGACACAACTTCCTTCCCTCGTTCACCCCTACAGCACCACGGCTGAGCACAGTCGGACAGACACAGTCCACTGACTTCGAAACTGGACAGTCGTTGCATAAATGCTGGTGTTTGTCTGGCACATCGGACGCTCAGCGTCTCTGGGAGTATATGGGGCAGCGGGCTGGGCCAGACGCTCGGATTCTGCATGATAATTGGATGATTGGTCTGAGAGGGAATCCCTTTTTGATTGACAGTAAAAATGAGCGAATCAACAATCTTGAAGTATAAGCCTCCACAGTAGCATTTTCCAATTTTTTAAATTCTGTTATTCCGAAGTGATCTGGAGACTTCACCGATGCCCGGCGAGGGAATCACTGGGGTAGACTTTACATTGAAATAAATAAATGAATTTATTATGGAGGCTTTAGGCCAAAAAAAAAGCTTCCACTCCTTGAATGACCAGCAGCCACCACTGAACACAATGTTAGTCAATGTTATTATTGACCAGTCCAGGGTCGCAGTACCCCGCCTCTCGCCCAAAGCCAGCTGGGACAGGCTGCAGCATACCCCCACGACCCTGATGAGGATTAGCGGCGTAGAACATGGATTGTCTGCTTATCACAACACAATATCAGTGAATGTTATTATTGTCTTATTGTAGTAAATATATCACTTTCTCGGCGTTGCTGTGAGTTCATGTGTTTGACTCTGGTTCCGGGAACGTCCTCTGGTCGTGACATCACAACCAAGATGGCGTCGCTTCAGAAAACGGGTGAAAACCACCACCTTCATTTCACTCCTATTTCATAGTTGTTTATCAATGACAGCAGTATGAGACAAATGTTCTAATAAAAGGAGTATTTTCATTTTGTTATTGTATTCGTCAAGGTTTTTTGGGTGTCATGAGCACTTTAAAAGATACTAATGTGACCTCCACGGTGCTAGTACAACATTTGTGTAATGTTACCCCTCGTTAAAAGAAAACAAAAGGAATGTGTTGCCCTTTACTGTGATTCTAATGGATGTATTATACACCTAAGCTGTTCCAAACACAAGCTGCGTCTGGATTGCGTCAAAACCACACGCAAACATTTAGCGATGCATGAAAACATGTGCGCCGCATTAACGTAAATAAACCTGCTGAAAGCTTTTTGACCTGTGCAAAAACCCCCAAAACGATCATATGAATATTACCAACCACATAAAAAAAAAACCTCACTCCAAAGTCAACACTAGTGAAAACTTTTCTACTTCCTCCATTAAAATGCAGCTGAAAATCCGGAACCTCGCGTGACGTTAATATTAATTTGGAGCATTTGGAGTCCCACGTAAATATTTGATCCGAAATACCCGAGAGAACTCGTGTATGTTTACTGCATAAAGTGCACACAAAATTAACATCACAGGATGTGTGGAAGTCGTTTTGGAAACGGTTACAAAATGTTGGTTTGGGTTATTTGGCCTATTAAAAACATACTTAAAACAGAAAACCATTTGCCCATTTTATGTGCTGAATTGAACATATTTATTGGCTGATATAATTTATCCCAAATAGTTGTATTTATTATTATCGAATGAATAACACAGTCTCCTTCCTGAGCCACCACCATACCGTGGTGGAGGGGTTTGTCCCAATGGTCCTAGGAGCTAAGTTGTCGGGGACTCTCATGCCCCTGCTAGCGTCACTCATGAAAAACAGGTCCTAGTATAAGGACCAGGCAAACAGTGGCGCAATAAACCACAATGATGCATAACAACAATGGACTGAGTTTTCCCTCGCCCAAACGCGGGTCACCGGGGCCCCCCTCTGGAGTCAGGCCTGGCACGATGGCGAGTGTCTGGTGGCCGGGCAACCCCTAATCTGAACCAAAGCGGTGTTTTGTTATTGGACCTCTCTGTGCCATTACAGATTGTCCATAACAAACTCCATGTTCAAGCATAATGGTGTGGATTTGGCGCCAGAACACCTTGGGCCGCAGTTTGATGAGTGACTTTGTTTAGTCGTGGCATTGGACTTGCGGTCACATGTTTTGGACAGTCAGGTGTAGAGAAGGACGAAGCTGTCAACCGATCACCACCTGGTGGTGAGTTGGTTCTGATGGTGGTGGGGAGGCCGGTCAGATGTGGCAGACCCAAACGCATTGTTAGGTCTGGCAGAGTCCCCAGTCAGAAGGAGTTTCAGCTACCACCTCCAGAGAGCTTCGACCATGTTTCGAGGGGGGCAGCAGACATTGAGTCCAAGTGGGCCATGTTTTGTGTCTCTATTGTTGAGGTGGCTGATCGGAGCTGTGGCCCTAAGGTGGTCGGTGCCTGTCGTGGCAGTAATCCCAGAACCCGTTGGTGGACACCCCTGGTGAGGGATGCCGTTAAGCTGAAAGAGTCCTATCGAGCCTTTCTGGCCCATGGGGCTCTGAACAGAGGGATTGTCTGCAGTGATGCCAACTCTGCATTGGTCCGTTATGGTGAAGAGGGAGATGAGCCGAAAGACAAAGTTCTCAATATACAATTTTTTAAATCTGCGCTCCTACCCTCACCTACGGTCATGAGCTTTGGCCAAAAGGTCAGGATGGCGGGTACGAGCGGCCGAAATGGCTTTTCTCCGCAGGGTGGTAGGGCTCTCCCTTAGAGATAGGGTGAGAAGCACTGTCATCTGGAAGAGACTTGAAGTAGAACCGATGCTCCTCCAATTTGAGAGTAGCCAGATGAGGTGGCTCGGACATCTGGTTAGGATGCCCCCTGCATGCCTCCCTAGGGAGGTGTTCAAGGCATGTCCGACCAGTAGGAGGCCTGGGAGAAGACCCAGGACACTTTGGAGAGACTGTGTCTCTCAAATGGCCTGGGAACGCCTCATGATCCGCCGGGAGGAGCTGGACAAAGTGGCTGGGAATAGGGAGGTCTGGGTTTCCCTGCTTAGGCTCCCGGCGACCCGACCTTGGATAAGCAGAAAAAATGGATCGATGGATGGCTGAATAACAGTGTCTGATGTTAAGCATGTTCAAAATTGTTGTGCTCTCTCACTACAGTTGGGTGGCGCTCGGCTGGAGCTGGGAAAACTGGACACAGCTGCACCCAATCTAGGCTGCCTCATACTTTGCTTGAGTAGGGGCAGCTGTGAGACGCTGGTTCCTCACCTTACACTTCTACAAGCTCACTCATCGCTCGCAAGCTTCTCCTGCACTTTTCTGAGCCAGCGTCCTGCTCTTCTGGGTGTGGTCCGGTTGTCCCTGTCCTCTTTGCCAAAAAGACTTTTCCTGGTGTGCTGTAGCCTCCAGTCCCCCCATTCCCCCCTTTGTTGCTTACCTTTGCTTTATCTTGTCACTGGAGACATTAAAGACTGTTAAATTGCTCCTCCTGCCTCTGCACTAGTGCACTTTACTGGGCCACAGCAGGCGGTTCCCTCCTCTCTATAGGCTGGTTCTCCTGATAGTAGATATCAAAACGTTTTCTGTACCATATCGGTCTGTACATTATCGGTATCGGTTTGACAAAAAAATCCCAATATTGTGCATGTTTCATTTAAACCATTACTATTACAATTGGCTGGATAAAGAATGTAATTAAATATGGCAAAAACAAAAGCAGAAATGCTTGAGAATGATACCAATGAATGACTATAATTAAAAAAAACGACAATGGCCCCTGCAGCACCTTTTTTGCACAGCGCCTCAAAACAACCACAAAGGAACGAAGCAGCCAAAAGCGACAGATATCAGATGTTTGGCAGAGGAGTTCTTCACATCAAAACAAGAAAAAGATAAAAAGCAAAACAAACAAAAAAAGGAGACCAACGTTTTCCTTGAGGTGACAGGCGGGGGAACAAAAGCTCCTGATGAGATGTTAAAAGTGGAGAATAACAGAGAAACAAGTAGAATTTTCAATATAACCTTAATTAGATGAGAAGAAAGACAAGGCATAAAGCTGGTTCGGCCTTGTCTACCAGTAACAAAAACCTCACACTTGGATTTAAATCAAGGTTTAAGGACGGGCGGTATGACAATAAATGAAGAGGTGGGGGGTGGCATGCTGTACTAACCTTGAGGCAAGGCTTGGTTGGGCCGTGGAGAAGATGAAAGAAAGCGAAGGAGAGGAAAAGGTGAGACAGGAGATGAGCACTACGTTAGCCACCTTGATCAGTCTTTAAAGATGAATACTAAGACAGACATCAGGCACATACAGTAGACAGGAAGGTCAGAACGGCAAGGCAGGCAAACATGGTAAGACTTTTGAGGGCACTATTGGGAGATCTGCTCAACTCACCTGACCGAAAAACGTTCCTAGGATGGCCAGAACCCTAACCCTAACCCGCACTTGAGAAGCCTAAAAACTGAATTTAAGTAGCCATAACATGACCTATGGGGGTGCTCACTATGCATTAGTTCCTCTTGGATAGTTCCATAATCCCAGCGTCACCTTCTACTGGTTTGAATCTGGAGAAATGGCAACAAATTCAGATGGAAACCGAATGTCCCCAACAGTGGGTCCAGATCTTCTCAAGGCATAAAACTGTACAATAAAAAATATTAGTCAGTGTACAACTTGTATAGTAGCTTACTAGCCACCAAAAATGACACAAAGTCATTATTGGATAAATAGCTCGCAAGACAAGTGAGTACATGGTTCTGTTACTATGTCATTTTTTTTACCAACTTATCATTAATACAATAAAGAAATAAAAGGCTGTGCAGAAACGTTCCACTTATTAATATAGGATCCCTTTTTGCGTAAATTCACATATCGCGGTCAGGCCTGGATAAACGAAAAACCAAGTAGTTGTGTCTTGCTGAGAGTCAGGTATGGTGGTAGTCATGGTCTGGGGCCGCATGAGTGCTGCCGGCGCTGGGGAGCTCTGCTTCATTGAGGGTACACAAGAATCCCAACATGTGCCAACATGTTAATGATCGGAAACACACCTCCGAGACCATCAAGTGCCATGCGGGTGAAGCTGAAGGAGACACGGTGGGCACATATCCTCCACACCTAAACCCAATTGAGCCCAAGCGAGGCATCCCCAAGCGGACGCAGGAACGGTGGAGGACTGCAAAGTGCTTAACATCCACCAACTCCACCAGTGATATCATCACCGAGGAGTGGAAGAGGATTCCAGTACCAACTTGTACAGGCCTGGTCAGTTCCATGTCCAAGAGGATTAAGGCAGTGCTCATACCAATCTGTGAGGTGTACTCACCTGTGTTGCCAACTATTTAGTGGCAAGTAAATCTCTGAAGCTATACACTGACCACTCTAAGGTCATTTCTATAGCATTGTCCGCAGACACATACACGGCATACTGTACTCGTCTCCACAGTCTTCCCGGTCCACCCCCGCTTTCCTAACCTTTCTTCTGGGTCCCCACCGCATGTTGTTTTCCACTCTGCTGTCCAAAATCCTTTATTTTGGCCATCAGGGCAGATTTTTCAGCTCCATTTCCCCCAGTGTGAAGTCACTCCGTCTGCTCCAATTACCATCCTTGTTACTCGGAATAAATGGCCCCGCACCGCTTGAGAACAGCTGGATTTACAGCAAGCAGGACGACGCCCGGCTGGCCTTGTTGAACCCGCGTGGAGCTTTTCATCAGCAAGGTCCACGCTTGTGAAGAATGACAGTATGTACTATGTCAGAAGTTACAATTAAGAGCAGGGAGAGTTCCGTTTCACACACTGTATGGGAGGAATGGGAATATAATGTAATAGAAATAGAACTACACGCTACACTCTTAAGCCTAAAACGGTCGTACGGGCTACAGTGGCAGGTCCGCGTGCACAAAAAAAGCTGAACCTCGAGCCATGGACTGGCTGCAGACCGGCCGCGACGGTTCACGGCAGATAAACTCTACGGACGCTTACGTTTTTGCAGGTTGCAAGACAAACGTACGCTCTTCATACGCCAACGTGCGTCTTTTGTACGTTTTGCTGCTGTCGGGTTTGGGCAAAATATCTTTCTAATGTTGCACTTGTGGACGCGCGGCAAAGCATGCGCAGATATTCGACAGCAGCTCCGTGCGTGTCGGGTACGTCGCTACGTACGCACGGCGACAAACTTCGGAACATAAAGCCGCCAATAGCTGTGTTTTGCATGCTTTGTTGCATCCGGATTTGCACTTATCGATGTACATTTGCTCTGTTTTCCTATTGGCTACGTCTCTATCGTAATATACGTGTAAATATTCATTGATATTGGATTCCGGTTGCCATTCATATTATTATTTAGGTGAGCGGATATGACGCATCTGTGCATGAGGTCACGTTTGTTGAATTGATCATCTACTCTATGCATGCGGGCCAAGTCCTTTAAAAAGCTTCATTGAGGAAAAGTATGGTTATTGGTTATTTATATTCATAAATCTCACAGCACGCAAAGTTGCAGAAATGTGTTTATGTCCCACATAAAGATTGTGGATGACAAAAAATTCGTACAAAGTGCAACATTTGAACCCAAGCAAAAGGTTTTTAGTCACAAGTGATCACTCTTCAAACAGACTTATCTTAATCTTAAAATTCAGTGTTTTCCCCACACATCCACCCTATCCGCCATTTTGATGATCGGATTTTATGTTTGGTGTGTTTATGTTTATTGTTCGTGTAAAAATTAGCGGAACGGGGCCTAACGTTGGATGTAAATCCACTCACATGCGTGCATTTTGTGCTGAATGTGCCGTACTTGACCTTAGCGGAGGTCCCGGCGCTAATCCGCTTTGCGCTTCAGACGAAATAAATCACTACAGCACACGCACTAATTGGAAGTAGGCGGCGACTTGAATTATTAACAGACTCGTGTTTTTGCCAGGCCAGACCTTTGCAAATAATGTCCTCGGGATCATTAACAGACCGACCTTAAAGGGACACGTCAAGAGGGGGGACGAGGATGATTAAAAGCATGTCTGAGCTGTGGATAAATACTTCTACATGTTGCTCTTTCTCTAAGATGGGGTTTTTTTTTTTTCCCGGTCCGGAAGTGGCCGTCAGAACACAAAGTCACACACACACACACACACACGCACACACGCACACACGCACACACAAATGACTAGTATTAGTGCAGTAGTTAAAGAGGTGGCCACAAGCAAAGTTACACAAATAGTGGTAGTTAGCGAGCATTCAGGTGCAGGTGGGTTAGGGGTGTAAAGGTACACGTGTTTGTGATTTCCAAAACGGTACAGAGGTGTGCCGAGCTCCCACGTGGCAAGTGAGGGACTGCATCATGTTATAGGCACGGGTCTACCCGGTAAACAAATACAGTCGCTCTATGGCATTTTTTTTTCACAAATGAATTAATTACAGCGATTTTGTACTTGACAATGGCCTATTTTCCATCAAAAACTATGCATATTCAAGAAAACTGTACTTATTTCTTTGTCCGACAAGATTTTTCAAGTATAAAAATGTTTTTATTTATTATTTATTTTCAAGGGGCCCTATTATGCTTTTCCTCTTTTTGGACCTATAAAGGTTGTTACAATGATGTATTCTCATGTTAAACTATGCCAACTATGCGTCGGATCATGTGGTTTGCGCACTAGGTAGTGAGCCCTGAACGCAGTTTTGAAAGACACCGCACGCTGTGTTTTGAACACCGAGTTCCACTAACGTCACGCAACCCGGACTTCCTTATGTGGGCAACACCGAGCTCCAAGGAAATGTTTGTTCGGGCTTGAGGGAAAGCTAATTTTGTTGAGCTTTCCTAAAGAGGCAAGCATCAGGCAGAAGCGGTTGGAGTGGCTGATTCCTGGCCAGCAAGAGAAGAACATCTGTCAACGGCACTTCCCACATGACTATTTTGTGAACTCGGGCCAATACAAAGCTGGACTATCCGCCAAACTGTTGCTGAATTCCGACGCCTTTCCAGCAAGCTGTAAATAAGAATTCAACAGCGACCTAACTGTGTTTATTTTGTGTTTATAATGGTTGTGTGTGTGTAGCGTTACAGAGTGTGCATACAGGGAGCGGAGGGAGCGTTAACCGCATGCAGGCAAATTACAAGCTCACCCATGTCTGGGTTGAAAGCGGACATTTTCAAAAGATAAATCGCCATACAATACATTTCATCAAGAATAAGGAAATGCAAAACAACTGTAAATGATAAATGGATGGAACGTATTGACGTATAGACTTGCATTCTGACGAGATGCAATTAAATTGCGTTTCTCACTTTCTCTGTTGCCATGGCGGCTTATTTATCAGGGGCACTACAGCTCTAAAAAACACATTTTAGGTGGTTTTTTCTACTAAAACCGAATCATACAAAAACCGGGGCGTACAAAAACATGATTTGACCGCAATTATTTGATCTTTTTCAAATCTTTTACTTGAGAACTGTGTTTACGCCAGCCAGCAGTTTGCAGTTTCATTAAGGCCGTTGATACAAAAGCGAATCAGTTTTATGTTCTGCGTTTTGTTCCCTTGCCGTGCGCTAAATGCATGCAAACGTGACCTCGGAGCCGAGGCACCAAACTGCGATTATGACGTACCGTTCCACCCCTAAGTTCAGTGGGTAAAAGGTGTTAAGTTGTGCAAGACCAAGCGCCCAGAGCTGCAGGTGAAGTGTGAGAGCAGCGCTGCGGAAATGAAAGAGTTGCATCACAAGCGTTCAAAGAGTGTGTCAGCCTGTACAGCAGAGACTCGTTTCGGGAGCACTGAACTTGTGCTGAAGGCGCAGTGACTCTCCTCCTCTGCAGAAGAGTCACAGTGTTTTAGACTTGCACGCAAGGCTGCAACTCGAACGCAGTCATAATAGTCAACTGTGTCCCATGTGGAAAAAGTGCCTTTCTACTTTGCTTGATGGTTTTTTAATGGCTGATGCATGAGAGGGAACCTTGTCCACATGGGTGTGGATGCTCTCATGTCCAGAGTGATTTTTTTTTTTTTTTGTACGTGCAACTACGTGGATTGATTGACAGGGGCCTCCAGCCACTCACGTGCCCAGGTAGTCCCACACCAGGCCCCCCATTGGCTGCTGAGAGGCAGACGAGGGAGGGGCCTGCTTTTGTGGTGGCGGAGAAAACCACAGATGAGAAGCAGAGGGCTTTCTGGTGTGTGTGTGTGTGTGTGATCAAAAAGGCACAACATATGGACACACACAAGGAAGGTGTGATGGACAAAATAGGAAGAGAAAGGCGTAATAAGGCCAAAATGAATAGGGGGAGACAAGAGAAGAAGCATAACCTAATGAATTATCACAAGCAAGGTTATTAGGGACTTCAGCAGAACGTGAAGGAGAATGCTCAACTTTAAATGATGACTTACAGCAGAAAAGACATTTGATTTAGCCGAGGGGCTGACTTTGTGAATTTGATTTACTCCCTCCCTGTCTCACCTCTCCAGCTCGTGGATCTTTTTCTCCTTGTCGTTCTTCTCGTTCTCCATCTCCCTCAGGATGTCGAGGAGACGCTCCACCTCGGACTGAGCCTTCCCAGCATCCTCTTTGTGACGGCTGACTTCCTGCTCCAGGCGGGAGATTCGTTCCGAGAGCTCAGCGCTGGCCGCGGACTCGACGGCCGCGCTCTGTGCCTGGAACGTAAATTCATTTGCTGAGCGTGAAGCGGGAGGGCTGGAAACAACGGGTTCAATGACTTCACGCAGATGCGAATTAGCCAAGAATAACATTTGCACCGAGGACACCACCTGTCCATACGTTTAAACAAGAAGAAAACACAATTCGATGAAGATTCTTCAAACTATGAGATCACTGAGGAGCATTTATCTCAAATACAGAGTAGCGCTAAATTTTAATCACACTTTTGAAACAAATTAATCGTGATTAGTCACCATTTGCCGCTATGTGTGACTTTTTTTTGCCTGTTTTCTTTGAACAGAAAGATAAATAACAGGACAGGATTATACAGTATATGAATTACCAGCTCCAAAGAAAATAACATTTTGAATCAAGCTAAAAGATACCATATATTAATAATAATTAAAAATTTGCCAATATAATGAATAACCATGAAATTAAATCTTCATTAATTAGAATGAAAAATACAACTTTTCATTATAAATCGGTAATAAATAAAAAACATTCATATTTAAATATTTATTTAATGATTTATTTTGAACCACCATCTGCCGGGGAAGGAGGGGGAAGCAGTGCACAGTGGGGCTGGTGTGATGCTGACCTGGACTCGAGATGTTGTGGACTGATGGAAGGAATACTTCAAAGACCTTCTCAATCCTACCAACACGTCTTCCAAAGGGAGCTGAGCCGAAAGGCAAAGTTCTCAGTTTAATGGTCGTTCTACGTTCCTGCCCTCACCTGTGGTCATGAGCTTTTGGTAGTGACCGAAAGGACGGGATCGCGGCTACAAGCGGCTGAAATGAGTTTTCCCTGCAGGGCGGCTGGGCCCTCCCTTAGAGATAGGGTGAGAAGCACTTTAGTCCGTGGAGAAAATCTTGAGTAGACCGCTGCTCTTCTGCATTGAGAAGAACCAGATGAGGTGGCTCGGGCATCTGGTTAGGGTGCCCCCCCGGATGCCTCACTGGGGAGGTGTTCGGGGCACGTGTTGCAGCCATGTTGGAGAGACTATGTCTCTCAACTGGACTGGGAACACCTCCGGATCGGCCGTGAGGAGCTGGACAAAGTGGCCGGGGAGAGGGAAGTCTGGGCTTCTGTGCTTAGACTGCTGCCCCCGCGACCCGATCTGGGATAAGTGGAAGAAATGTATTTACTTTGGACCTTACAGTATATTGAGGTACCGGGGTGATTTAAAATATGGCCATTTAATATGTGAAAATGGTAGGGGTGTATACCACCATACTTCCACAGTAACAGTTGAGCTAGTGGGGTCTTTCTCTTATTTAGACCACACGTCCATGCATTATAAAAATGTATTTTTTTTATGTTCAGAATACATCTCGCCGTTGTAAAGAGGCAAGGAGGAAGAATGCAGATGGGTTTGTGAGATGGAGATACATTGATGGTGGTGGAACTGCACCGCTGTTGATGACTTGGGGTTAGAATAAAGTTACTAAAAGAGCGGCCTTACCGAGGAAATGCTTGGTGATAAACGCAAGTCCTTAGTAAGTAGCACAAAACTGTGCTTGTTTATAAGACGGCCATAAACCACGGTAGTTGCCATTAAGAGGCACAAAAAAACCTGAGAAATTAAATACAACAAAGCAAAATAACCACAAGCTAGGGGCTGGGGTTATAACAGCTGTGAGGGTTTCCCAGAAGCAAATGTTGCTCTTGGGACACATTTGTGTATAATACGCGTGGGTGTGCGTGTGTGTGTGTGTGTGTGTGTGTGTGTGCCGCTCCTGACTCCACAAATTATGAACCCTATTAGTTTTGGAAGTGCGCAACCGTTTTCACAGATCTCTATGTGGAGAGTCAATGTTTGGCCGTCTGACAGCATAATGGGCAGATCTGCGTGCGAGAGGACGGGAAAGACAAATACGAGAGGAGGGGGGAAAAACAACACACGCGGTCACACGCGCAAAGTGTCAATCAAAATGCGCACAGCTATTTGGAAGTCTGCCTTGCATCTTTGCTAATGCAAAGGGACCAACAGTTAAAAGGAGGAGAGGAGAGAAACACCAGAGATGTCGTATGGGATTGGGCTGCAAAAACTACGCAACGGAACTATCACGAGACACACCTTTTTTTTCATTGAATTTCGTGAAATTGGTTATTTCCAGACCTGCAAAGTCAGATTCCTTTTCTTGTAGAAAACATGTTTGGCGTTCTAAATCCAAATTATTAGAGCCCCGCAGAGATGAAATAACACCCCTATAGTCACATTTACACTCCCATTATTGTTTGGATCACCGGTGGGACATAAGAGATGGCCGCCACTCGTAGCACACAGCTTGCTACCGAGCTAGCTAGTTAGCTTCCGACGTGTTTATTTTAAATTGAATGGGTTTCAAATTTCATTTTAAATGCGTATAAATAAAAGATTGATGCTGCATCAAAGACCACCCTTGGAATTGATTGTGGACAAGCAGGTACAGCATTAGCCGCCTAGTAGCACAATGCTGGCTTGGCTTTTGCAAAGCTTTTGCCGCTTTAATGCGCCAAATCGCTTGTGTTTTGTGTTCGCATCACTTTGGATTCAAGTTGAAATGTTCTGAACATGCATCCATTACAGATGCAGGAACGGATTTGGGCCGCTCACCCGCCCCCACCAAAACAACACTCGCATGGACCTTTTTCAGCTGGTTCTCCAGTTTGACGCACTCCTCCTTTTTTTGCTCCAGACCGATCTCCAGACTCTTCAGACGGCTGTCCTTCTTCAGAGCTGAGGAGGCCAGGGAGGATGCCTTCTCCTTTAGGTCCAAAACACAGGCCTGGAGGGGCGGGAAAAAAAAGAAAAGAAAATGACTAAATAGTAATGCCGGATAAAGACAAGCCGCCTATTATTCCAAGCACAAAATGATTAGAACTTCAGATTTGAGTCATCATATCTGTGGAGAAAATCCTTGGAGGTATTCCTTTAAAACACAGTAGCGTGACTCATCATCACCCTGCTCTTCCAAATTTTTTCCCATGACCTGTGTCCCCCCCCCCCCACTCTTCCCACTTCATCTTTCCATGCGTGAAGTCCATCTCCTCTTTGCAAGTGATGGAGGACAGAGCAGGAGGGGTATAATTTTACACTTGACTGGCTGCACTGAAGCCACATTGAGAACACTACGCTGCAGACTCTCATTATACAGTATTTAGGCATGTGTTGCCGTTGTCAGGCAAACCCCAAATCTACGCTTGGCGGTACGGAGGAGGAATGCTTATTTTCTCTCCAGGTTCTCCCATGAATATTTGGGAGTTGTTCAAGGGGACATTAACAGCTTTTATGAGCCCGCAAAAAGCACTAAAAGCAGCCAGAGGAGGCGTAAAGTAAAACGCATTTTCACAACAATGCAGTTAATGTGCGCGTTTTAGATGTGGGCGGCGTTGCACTTTAACAGCCTTATATTGCCCTATGTGAATATTTACATCATGGCTTTGTCCTTTGGCGACTTAAGTTCTTCCATTGTGTGCAGCACCGCTAAAGTTTTCAAATAGAAGGGCGGGGTTTCCTAAAATGGGGGTCCGGAGACGCGTACGTCAGCAGGTGGCACCCAGTGACCTGAGTTTTTCTTCCTGTCACTCACACACATACAGACAAGATTTTTTTGTGTTCCCCTAGAAGGTCTGAAAAAGACACATTTTGTTTTATACATTGGACATTTACACATGCAAACCAACAGGAGGCGGTGTCAGAGGTTTTCTTCCGGTCACGCACACACACCGAGGAAGGTTTATAACGTTAATTTGAAGATAATGTCGATCAACTAAGCAGACTCATCAGCTCTGCCCAGCAACTAGAGAATATATAATTATTTTGGTTGCAATCTACAAGTTATTATTTCACTGATATTAAAATTCCATTCCATTTTCCTCCACTTATCCGGGTCGCGGGCGCAGCAGCAGTTTCAGTAGGGAAGTCCAGACTCCCTGGTCTCCGGCGACCTCTTTCAGCTCCACCTGGGGTACACCAAGGCGTTCCCTTTCTTGCCCTGAGCCTTCTCCCGGCTGGGCATGCCCGGACCCCCCCCCGAAAAAGGTGTGAGTAATGAGTAGCTGCACCGTTCTTGTTAATCAGTGGCCGTGGGCATGCCTGGTGCCATGCCTGATGCCAGTGGTGGTGAAGATGGTTTCATTGGGGGCCTCCAATGTCTCCAACTGATGTTCATTTTTCAAAACTTCCCTTGCCATCCATCCCCAAATGTTCTCCTTCGGATTTAAATCAGGGGAACACGCAGGATGGTCCAAAAGAGTGCGCTTATTCCTCTGGAAGAGGTCCTTTGTTAAGTGTTGAAAAAGCAGTCGTTACCACACCGACGATGGCCTTCCATCAAGAGCATTAAGCAACACCTCCACATAGCCAACTACCGTTTGACGCCTCTGGACAACCTGAAGCTCCGTTGTTCCATTGAGGCACACGATGGCGCCCCCTCCCCCGTGCCGTGTGGAAAACATCTCAGGTGGGAAGTCCTTATCATGCCAGTAAGGTCCATCAGGACCACCAAGGTTACCTTTTTTCTCACCAGAGAATCTAGAGAACTTTCTTCCAACTTTCAACGTCCCATAATTGGTGCTCTCTCCTGCAAATTCTAAACGGGTAATTTTGTGGCCGTTGAAGACCTTTTTCCTTCTTAAAAGCACTGCACATCACCTCTCTGATGGGTATTGGAGTGCCCGCTACACCGGTAACAAGCTTCATTTGGGCCGAGGGTGGTCCTGTGTCTTGACGGACAGCCAATGGGATCGTTCGGCTGATTTTCTTGGGGTCTGCCACTTTTGTTCCATGAGCCTCAGGATGCAACCTCAGCAGCAATGGCGCGCTGTAATGTTTAACGAGAGAAAGCTCTTTTGCCTTTGCCACGACGAGATGATGTCTAATGATGATTAAATGACCTTTTGAAGGCTGCGCTCTTCGATACTTTTGGTCAGATATTTCGCTTCAAAGCTTGTATGCAATAAATTGCTCATTCAAATTCTTTTTGTTTCACTCCAAGTTCTTCTTCTTTTTGCATTTTCAAGCTCTAGTTAGAACCTCCTTAAGATGAAAAATGTGCATTCTTGCCATTTTTCATCTGGTCTTAAGATTTGGATCGGGAGTGTATTTATATATTTTCTTTTTTTATAATGCACATTTTAACTGGAATCAATAGAGATGGCTCCTTTGGCAGCAATTTAACATTTGAATCCAATTAAATCAGGTTGGACTTCCTTCCTACCATAATCTGCTGGATGACCTTTGAAAACGGTTGAAAGTCTATTAACATTCGGCTTCACCGCGGACAAAAGTTCAAGCCTTGGCGGAGGCCCTCGCCTCCGAGCGGTCTTGTTAAGACGAGGACTGTTTAGGTTAATGAAGAGCCCGGGGAATTGCCTCGTCACTCTCTACTTGTCTTTCCCCACAAATGGCTGCCTGGCTTGGCGTAGAGGTCACTACAAGGTGCGGTTTGCTGTTCTGCCTCTTATATTATGTTGTCAAGGAGACGTGGGTGTTTTATCATGGCGGCCCTTCAGCACCAAGGACCTTGGCCGGACAGGGGATGCGTTCCACAGCGATAGATCAGTCAGGGAAGGAGAGATAGTGTGCGGCGTGTGCGCTGACGGTGATGTATGTGTCTTCTACCTCACGCTCTGCAAGGTCAGCCTGCATCTGGGAAACTTTCTCCCTCAGCTCCCTCAGCTCCTTCTTGGTGGACTCCATCTCGTCGCCCTTTTCTCTGTCGTCCTTCTCCCGCTGCTCTTTCAGCCGCTCGATGATGCGCTCCTGAATAGACGGAAAGGTGCTTAAACAAAAGGATAACAAATGAAAACGGCAAAATGCAATAAAAAAGAAAAAGGTCCAGATTGAATTTCCATACTCATAACAGTTGCATTAAACTTAATATGCATGGCAGCTCCGGCGGGATAAACAGCCAACTGTGATTCTTTTGGACACATAATACGTTCTGGCAAACACGTTCATAACAACGACGCAGCCACGGTCAGCTCAACTCAGTGTTTGCGTGGAAGACACAACAAGAGTGTTTGTGCAAGACGGAATTCTAAAAGGAGGAGGAGGAGGAGGAGGGCCAAGAGGAGGAGGGGAGCTTGGGAAAGTTTTTCGGTCACCTCGGCTTGCCAACACACACACACAACCCTAGTCTTGCTTCCTGTGTGTGTGTGTGTGTGTGTGTTAACAGTACAAAAACACACTTTAAAGTGACTGTAGATGTACCTGAACGTCATGTAATACTAAGACATGTTGCGGTAATTTAATGTTAATGTCCTTGGGTGTCTGGAAAGGATCAACTGGATTTCCATTATTTCCGTGGGAGAGATCGCTTCGGTTTTTCTACGTTTCAGCGCCGCCGCCCCCGCCTACCCCCCGAACACAAAGGGGCCGCTAAGTATGCACGTGAAGCGACGCACCTACTCCGCTTATTAAGGCTCCTGAAAAAACCTCCACAATACACCAGCAACGCTCCATTTACATACCGTGCACCGCATATTAACCAAGCTGCAGCCACATTGCTATTACCATTAGGAATGTCCAACAATATTAGCCCACCGGGGCTGCACGGTGGGCGAATGGGCAGCACTTTGCCCTACAGTCAGGAGGTTCAGGGTTTGATTCTCCGTTGGGCATCTCTGTGTGGAGTTTGCATGTTCTCCCCGTGCGTGCGTGGGTTTTCTCCGGGTACTCCGGTTTCCTCCCACATTCCAAAAACATGCATGTTAGCTTCATTGGCCGCTCTAAATTGTCCATCGGTATGAATGTGAGTGTGAATGTTTGTCTATATGTGCCCTGCGATTGGCTGGCGACCAGTCCAGGGTGTACCCCGCCTCTTGCCCAAAGCCAGCTGGGATAGGCTCCAGCATACCCGCGACCCTAATGAGGATAAGCGGCATAGAAAATAAAGGAATGATAAATTAGCCCACCGATATTAATATTGGTAAATATCGTATTGGGGTTGTTCCCCATAATGAAAAAGCTCTATATAGGCCTATGGGCTCCCGTACAAAGGAGATATTTAACAAGGTGCAAACGATGCAAAGAGTTGGTTATGCAAGGCGGAACCAAGACCTCTTCCTAATGCCCTAATTCTCGGGGCAAAAGCCATTAATCAAAAAATCATGGACTGATTTATCGGACTTTTCTATTGTGCAAGACGCCAGATTCACCAAACTTGTGGAGTTCATGGAGCTACACTTTGCCAAACCCAAACTAGTTCTCAGAGATTTGCTTACCTGAGTTGTACAATGTTGTTTACGGCCATGTCGAGAAGCTACTTGCTGATCCATCAGCTTCACAACAGACATGTGTTTGTATGTTGTGTTACACACGTTGGTATCGCTATTGGAATTGGAATTTGAGAGTTGAAACACAATCTGATATTGGCAAAAAAGCCATTATCGGACATCCCTGATAAAAACAGGTGCGCTAAAAATGCACGTAAGGGACACGCCTAAAAAAAGACTCCAAAAAACACCAACGACGCTCTATTTACATATTAACCTAGCTGCAGCGACATTGTTGTTGTTATCATTACCAACATTGTTACACCCAAGAACTATGTTACTGGCGTAGTGACACCACACCTGCTAGCTACTAGCCGGCACACTTGCTGACAATGCCTGAGGACTTTTTCGGCCATTCATCGCTGGCCATTCATCCTGTACCTTCTCAGCCAGAGCCTCCTCCAGGGTTCCCAGGGCTGTGTCGGTGTTGGAGGTGTCCGTCTGAAGAGACTTGATTCTGTCCTTGAGGCCGCTCAGCTGCTTGTCCTTGTCCCTCAGCTGATCCTGGAGGTTCTCTATCTGGACATCCACAAAAATACACACGTAAAACACCTTCTTTTAAGCACAAAAATCTGCATTTTTTTCTACAGTGTGCATAGAATCAGCAAAAAAACGTAGATTAGAAACATGGGTTCTAGATGTTCCCCTTGAGACATATACTGTATAATGACGTACTAGAGTAAAAAGACGTGGCAACGGTGTGCAACCTTTGACGGGGCTGCTATGTAGCGTGTGTGTGTGTGTGTGTGTGTGTGTGTGTGTGTGCGCAAGTGAAACATCTCAGGCACCTCATTAATCAACCGTTTGCTTGACAGCTTGACTGACAGCTCGCGCTCCTCACACGCACACGCGCGCGCTTGACATTGAAAACGCCGAGAGTCTTTGATCCCGGCTGCACTTTTTGAAAGTGACAAGTGCTGGATGGCTAGCGTGCACACAGATGCGGAAGGGTTGGTTTAATTGCCGATGCGGTACAGCGCGTATTCGCTTTACGGCAGACATACTACAGGGAGAGTATAGTTTCACCAGCATGAAGGTATTTTTGGTGCTCCTCAAGCGCTAACACAACCAGGAAACAGTTGCTTGCGTTTTATCTGGAGAAGGTCATCATTTATTGAACGAGGGCAGCTCATTAGTATTCCTCCACGTTTGAAACCGTCGCTCCTTGTCTCTGTCTGCTTGCTTGCCAATCGAATCCTCAAATAGCTGCGGTGTTTGTGTATGTGTCCAGCTAGTGCAAGATTGCAGCTTGATTGACACCAAAAACAATTGAGCGCTTGCAGCTTCTTCGTTACATGTCGCAGAGCGCCATCTGCCGACCGCGGCTTAAAATGGCAGCCCAACGAACCAAAGTTGAACCTGGAGGTGCCCTTTACCTTCTTCTGGAGCACGTTGACCTTGCGCTCCTTGACATCCAGCATGTCCTTGAGGTCGGTTATCTCTCCGTGCTGCGTGCTCTTCTCATCCGTTATCTCCGCAATCTGCTGACTCTTTTTGGACAGAAGCGACTCCTTTTCCTCCAGGCGAATGCGCAGAGCGTCCACCTGTGCGCACGGGGATGAGAAGGTTACAGCAAATCGAACTGGCACGCCGGCATTTAGTTATGGGATGCAAACGGTGCCTCTGTCTGTAATATGGCAGCCCTCTGCTCCTTGGCCGTGAGAGACTCCTTGAGGACGTCCACGTGCTGTTTGCTGTCGGAGAACTGGTTATTCAGCGTGTCCAACTTGGTCCTGAGAGCCAACAGTTCGCTGTCCTTGCGATTTAGCTCCTGCTTGGCCTGGTCCATCTAAAAAAAATAATAATAATAAATAAAGAATGGAGTAAACACTGTGTTTGGGGAGACATAAATGCTGTATTTCAAAAAATTATCATTTTCCAGGCAGGATTGTTTTACTTTGCAGGTAAGCAAATCAAGCGCTCCTTTTTTCTCCTGCGTGTGACGTTAACGGCTCGTCGTAACTTCCCCTGAGCTCACTTGTAAACAAACATTCACTTCAAGTGGAAGGACGCTGTACCGAATGCTCCGTGATGAGCATTTGAGCCGCCTGAAAAACCAGCGCCGCAGCGTTTCAAAAGTCCAAAAGGTTTGCAAGAGACCTCCGTGGCGTCACACGGGCACCTTGCTGGGCCACGCCAGGTGGCTCCTCCCGCTCCATCCTCTGGTTCTCCTGACCTCCGTAGCGGCACACCGGCTGCTCGGAGCGTGTGCCCGAATACAGTGCACCTTGCTGGGTAACATCAGGCGGCTCCCTCCCCTCTATACTCCGGTTCTCCTGGTAGTAGTGATGCGGTAGTAGTAATGTCATGATATTTGATTAGGACACCTCCGCCCGCACAGTTGGTCTCATGCTAATTTATTCTAGCACTTCTTACTCAGGTGTGCACAAGCTACAGTTAAATCTAAATATAAAAAGTAGAACTATATCTTGCATGTCTATTTTTACACGATATTTTTAATGATCTCTTATTTTACCGTGTGTTACTGGCATTTATTGTGAAAAGCAAAGCAAAAAAATCTCCTTGTATGGGCAAACTTGTTTCCTTACCGTGCATATGACAAAAACATGATACTGTATTATCGTATTCAGACGAATGCTATCATAACATAACCACCGTCATTACATTTCCTAACAACTGCTTCTCCAAAATGAAAGGCCGACCTCTCTAGGACTTCACGGGAGGTGCTTAAGGACAGCTTAAGAAAAATAAAGAAAAACATGTTTTTCAAATCCGCCAAGCTTACATGTAAGATTTCTAGGCCCTACGTTGAGAGAGTAAAAGCTGTTTTTTGGGGGGAGTAGGAGGGACCCTCAAGCATATGACATTCTTTGCGGGAGGCCAACACATTAAAATGAATTTACTTAAGATGAATTGTTACTGCATGTAGTTTCTCTTTTCTAAGCGTTTTAAATATATAAAAACTACGGTGGCCGAGCCGCGCAAAACACATTAACAAAAAGAAAACCTAATTAGTTCAACACAGAAGGGGCTGTACCAAATCCCGGAGTCACAGGAAGGGGTAACTTTTGAACCAATCATAGCACAGTACTTCATGACAATGAAGCCATACTTTATCACATCTACTCTTCAGGAGTTCCCCAATGCAGTCATAGTGCACCACCTGCTGACCACAGGCTGACGTGCACATACATTAGGATGAATTATACACAAATAAATAAATAGGGGACAACTATTTTACAGTGTGCCACAAATACACTGAATTTGTGACCTGCCCCATGCTTGTTATCATGAATGTGCCTGTCACTGCATGCTCACAGCATGGATGGAAAACCATAACACCTTGTTGGAGGTGTTTTAATAGCGTGCCACATCACGTGCATTAATAACCTGCCTCTAGTTAGCTGCTTTTATATCTTTAGCACGCACAGAAAAGAGAAAGGTGTCTCACATAAGGATTGTGGATGGTGGGCAAAGTGTTTTTCAGACATATTCTCATGTACTACAGCATGTAGAAGAGTAGAAGGATTTCATATCAGGTGTTAAAGCACACAGAGATACAGCACATTGGTAAACTTACGTTGCACACCTGCAGGCGAGCGAGAAACATGCAGGGAAGAGTCGAGCGAGTCAGAAACAAACCAAGTAAGTAGCAATCGTTAGCGGAGAGGAGACGAGAGCGTCAGAATGAAAGCCAACAGACATGGAGGTGGCGTCTCTTACTGCGGACACCTTGCGCTGCAGCTCATTGGCCCGTTCCTTGAGCTCCTCCTTCTCTGATTGGCTGTGACCTAACTCTTCCTTCAGCTGATCAACCTGGCAAAGTGGGGGGTAAAGTCGCATATGCGGCACCCCCGTCCCTGCGTTTTTGCGCTCGTCCTCCGTGGAGTGTGTTACCTTGTTCTTCATGAACTTGGAGTGGGATCTGTACACCTCCATCTGCTTGATCTCCTCCTCTCGCTCCTCGCTGCTCAGCGCTCCGTTGGACTTGAGCATGTTCACCTCCTCCTCCAGCTCCCTCATGCCGCGCTCCAACGAGCTGATCTTGGCGTCCTGGCGGGGGAGAGAGGTGAGGATCACGCCTCACGTTGTCCTCTTCTGAGTGCCTTACCTTCATTTCGATGACTGTCTGCAGGGCCTTCGTCTTGGTGGACTCAGGAGCTGCTTCGTACCTCCTGTGCAGCTCCTGGGGGACACACACAACGTCAGCGGAGGATGGAGATTGAGGGTAGAGAGAGGGACGGGGTGATGGAGAAGATGGCTGCAAGGAAACCAAAGCCGGGAAGGGGCTGCGGGAGGGTTGGATGGATGGCGTGGGACGGGGCAAAGGAACAGGGAAGGACGGCGAGTGCTGGAGGTGCACCACCGAGGGACGGTGAGGGAAGATGACGGGGTAGTGGCGGCGAGATGGCGGGGACGGCACGGGGAAGGAGGGAGAGGAGCGAAGCGGGGGGTGGGACGCTTGGTGGAAGGGGTGGGACGCGTGGAAGGAGGGGGTGATGGGGGCAGAGGCTGGGAGGCGATGTTTCCCTCTGGCTGAGGCGCCGGCTTTGAGACTCCATGGGTCGATACGTCCATCCCACATTCTCCAGAGTCAAATGAGTAGGAGGAGGTTTAAAATAACACAGAAAGAAACGAGCACAAATAAAACGTGCCGCATCGATCCTCCACACCAAGTTCTTAGTGGTAACTACCCGATACGAGCTGTTACCCCATCAAATCCCAGCGGTCAAATGAATAACATCCGAAGGGGGGACGCAGAGGCGTAAGAAGAAGAAGAAGAAAAGGAAACCAGAGAGAGAAGGGAACAAAAGCAGAGGGCAGCACGTCCGCATCACTGATTCTCTTTGGGAGGCCATGAAGGCTAATGCATGGTAGCGACATAAAAAAAGACACGTATGCAAAAGCCATGCAGAATCAGCTACGGCTTGAGGCCATAAAGCCGATCACTCCAGGGTGGCACACATACCATGTACGCCAGGGAAGTAACAGATAAGGAATATTACATAAACACTAGCTGCCTTATTTTACACATGCAATCTCCTGAAGAGTAGAATGTCACAGGACACGAAACGATGCACAAGATGGGGTCTACCACAAGAGACGGGATTTTAACATGATTTGTTCTGACAGCACAATGAAAAAATATGACTGGACAAACTTTTTTTTACTTGACCGAGTCCCAAAACAATGCGGATGCATTTTGAAATGTTTGTTGTCCCACAAATTGATGCTCAATGATATTATCGTCAACCAAAACCACTGCCACCACCGGTACAAATACAATACGTAGTTTTTTTTACTCGAATTATAATGAGTTCTACTGGTCAGTGGTGCCATCCAAAGAGAAAAAGTCCGGACAATTCCAATGTCCCTTCACTGCCAGCGGACCCCAAAATAGGTCATTACAAATAAACAAATAAAATGAGAAAGGAATTAATAAAAGGGTGAGAGGCAATGTGGTTTTTGTCATGGGACCCAGAATTCCTGGCTGATCCCATGAGTTTTCAAGGGAGTTGGCTGATCTTGATCGATGGCCGATCGACCCCTAACTACATCGGTTTTCATTATAGAGAACAAAAACATACCGATATTGACCGATATTACATTTTCTGCCAATACTGGGCCAATACCACAAACATTATCAGACATCCCCAGTTACTATCAAGTATTAGTTCGGTCAAAAAGAACACGTTAGCTGCGGCAACTAATTAGTTTCATTAATGTGTGCAATTAACCCGTGTGCACCACAGCAAGCACGCCCCTCTGTTATGACGGCACACGGGAGCACAGTGGAGCGATGCCCATGCAAATAAATATGTCCATATGAAATGCAGACATAAATGCTAATGGTGATTAATCATGATTAATTACTTTAATAGTCATTCATTCATTCATTTTCCATGCCGCTTATCCTCATTAGGGTCGCGGGTATGCTGGAGCCTATCCCAGCTGGCTTTGGGCGGGAGGCGGGGTACACCCTGGACTGGTCGCCAGTCAATCGCAGGGCACATATAGACAAACAAACATTCACACTCTAATGGACAATTTAGAGCGGCCAATGAAGATAACATGCATGTTTTTGGAATGTGGGAGGAAAGCAGAGTACCCGGAGAAAACCCACACACACGCACGGGGAGAACATGCAAACTCCACACAGAGATGCCCAACGAAGATTCAAACCCTGAACCTCCTGACTGTGAGGCCAATGTGCTACCCACTCAGCCCCCGTGCGGCCCCACTTTAATAATCAATCTGATTATAATTTGTAATCACTTGACAGCTTGAATTAGCATGTACAATTGCATTGTAGTGTCATTCACTACCCAGCTTTCGGCAATAGAGGGAGCTGTTGTATTGGAGAAGCTACCTCAGGGAAGGTTTGGATGACAGCAAAGTGGCGAGTGGGTGTTAATTTCATGTGTTTGAGGGTGTGTGATGATTGAATAAGTTTACCAGGAAGAGTGAAAGCCGCTTTAATAGTATGACGGCTGTCAGGCACACGCTTACCTCTCTAAGTTGCAGCATCTCCTTGTCCTTCTGCTCCAGCAGGCCCTCCAGCTGGTGGATGGTCATCTCGGCGTCGGCCAAGCGTCTCGTCCGCTCGTGGTCCTCCTCCGTGGCGCGCGACGACAGGCCTTTGCTCTGAAGCATTTCCAGAAGCTTCTTGATGGACTCATCCCTGTCGCAAATGAATACGAGGGGTTTTTGGCAGAACATGCACAGCCTTGATTAGACGCAAAGATGACTTTACCTTGCCGACAAAGTGTGCTTCTGGGTGTCGATCCTCAGCTCCATTTCCTCCACTGTCTTCCTCAGGAGGAAGAGCTCCTTCACCTGCCGCTCATATTCGCTGTGGAGACGCAGGAAGTTCTCCTCAGTCATGTCCTGTGAGGAGACGGCCTGCAGGGAGCCGAGGCGGCCCGACTCGGAGTAGTCGGACTGGAAGAGCTGGTTGAGGTCGCGCTGGATTCGCAGCTCGTCTTGCAGGGCTTGGATGGTGCACTGGAGATGCTGCAGAGGAGAGACCAGTGATGTATCCAGCATAACCAGTTTGCAAACGTGCACACAAACTCACTAGTGTTAATTAGGGCTGCCAAATAATAACAATTGTGAACCTCTGGACTAGGTTATAGGCTGCAGTTACAGTTGGTTAGACTAAAAAAAACAGAGAGGTGCGGCTTCACGCAAAAACACGTTAAGGTGACGATTTAAAAATAATAATAATTTAAAGTTATCGCATTATTTTAGACAGCCCTAGTAGTAATTCATTGTGTTTGGGAAAGAGAGCATTCCTTATGCCACACACAATTTCTGCATAAATGAACGGCACAGGCACGCAAACACAGAAGCACAAGCGCTCTCGTCAAGCGTACTGAAGTACATCCGAGTTGCACGGGTAAACAAACAGTCTTGCACGAATGCAAAACTGCAAGAGCATTCATATGATGGATTCGGACTGTCACAACACACACACACACACACGCGCGCTTGTGCCAGATCTCCCACCGGCACACACAGCTGGAATGCGGAGCTGAGAAATGCCAGACCACTTGAGAGAGGGAAGGAGACGCAGGAGGGGAAATAATTGAGGCATCCATTAGGAAGCGTTTAAACGAGTCATTGCAATACAAAATGTACGATTAGGTAAAAAACAGTGCGTTCAAAAGGGACTTTCTGCTGAGTCCTCCTTGGCGCGCTCCTGAATCTTTCTCATGCTATCGCCAAGCTGAAACGGACTACAGTGCGGGTTAAACATCCATTTTTCAGCAATCCAATGCAACATACAGTTGTGTTCAAAATAATAGCAGTGCAATGCGACTAACCAGATGAATCACTGTTATTAGTATATTTTTATTGCTACGTGGCAAACAACTTACCAGTAGGTGCAGTAGATTCTCAGAAAACAAGACCCAACATTCACGATATGCACGCTCTTAAAGCTGCGCAATAAGCAATTAGTTGAAAGGGGTGAGTTAAAAAATATAGCAGTGTCTGTCGTTTACTTTACAAACTCAAACTATTTTGTACAAACTATTTTGTTTCTGCTCGTAACCACGGCAAAAACCTCTCGGTCAGGAGTGGGTGGTGCCAGACTCAGAACTCCACCTTGCAGGCCGGGAAGCTTTCCTCCTGCATGGCCACGGTGCTGTTGCTCCCCAACACAGTGATGGACAGCTGCCTCTGCTGCTCGTGGGTTTCTTAGTACCACTCGTGCAATGCCACAGAGTCAAATGTCGGGATCAGAGTCACCTGTAAGTCCGGCCAGCTGCTCTTGCCATCCAGCAGTGCGTCCAGGATGCTCCTCATGGCCGCCGCTTTCATGGGCTCGTCGCCACACACAACGTTATATGAGAAGCTGAGCTCTCTGAAGGTTTAGCAGTTCCACTTTGCGAGCCACCCAGTGAAATTTGAGTTGATGGTCTCACCTCGAGGGCGGGGATTGTTTTAAGTGGCGCGGTGCTGCCAGTTTTCGACTTGACAGTGTGGCCGGACAGGCTTCCGGCAATGCTTCTTGGGTCCTGCTGGCGGAATTGTTTTGGTTCCTGCTGGATGCGTCGACATCTGCCATGCACGTTTCCGGTTGAGGCGGGAACGGAGGCAGGCCCCTGACCAGGGCCGGCGGCAGGTCCAGGAAGGAGGCCCCAGGAAAGAGGAGGCCACCGGAATCATTATCATCATTCTATTCTATTCTGCCCCTCCGTGAATCACCACCTTACCGCGATGGAGGGGTTTGAGTGCCCGAGTAATCCCAGGAGCTATGTTGTCGGGGGCTTTATGCCCCTGGTAGGGTCTCCCAAGGCAAACAGGTTGTAGGTGACGGGCCAGACTAAGAGTGATTAAGAAGACCCGTATGAAAAACAACAAGAGGAGTGACCGCACCTCGCCCGGACGTGGAATACCAGGGCCTCACCCTGGAGCCAAGCCTGGAGGAGGGGCTCGCAGGCGAGCGCCTGGTGGCCAGGTCTTCACCCGTGGGGCCTGGCCGGGCTTAGCCCGAAGAAGCCACACGGGAACTCCCCCCCCGCAGACCCACCACCTGCAGGGGCAAGCATAAGGGTCCGGTGCAATGTGATTTGGGCAGTGGTCGAGAGCGGGTGTCCGGGCGATCTGGACTTCGGCGGCCAAATATGGTTCTTGGGACATGGAATGTCACTTCTCTGGTAGGAAGGAGCCCGAGCTTGTGGAAGAGGCGAAGAGATTCCGACTAGATATAGTCGGACTCACCTCAACCCACAGTTTGGGCCCTGGAACCAAATTTCTTGAGGGGGGCTGGACCTTGTTCTTCTCTGGTGTTGCTGCAGGGGAGAGGCGTCAAGCTGGTTTGGGCTTATTGTTAGCCCCCCGGCTTGGTGCCTCTGTGTTGGAGTCATCCCTAAGAACCGGGAGGGTTATTTCCCTACGCCTTAGGGCTGGGGAAAGGGTCCTGACTGTGGTTTGTGCGTATGCGCCGAACGGCAGTTCAGAGTACCCAGCCTTCTTGGAGTCTATCAGAGGAGTTTTGGAGAGCACCTCAGCTGGTGACTCCATAGTTCTGGCTGGAGACTTCAACGCCCATGTGGGCAATGACAGTGTGACTTGGAGGGGCGTGGTTGGGAGGAACGGCCTCCCTGACCTGAACCCGTGCGGTGTGTTGTTGCTGGACTTCTGTGCGAATTACAGTTTGTCCATAACAAACACCGTGTTCGAACATAAGGATGTCCATAAGTGCACTTGGCACTATGATCGACTTTGTGGTCGTATCATCAGACCTGCATCCGCATGTTTTGGACACGCGAGTGAAGAGAGGGCCTGAGCTGTCAACTGACCACCATCTGGTGATGAGTTGGATTAGATGGCGGGGAAGAATGGCGGACAGACCTGGCAGACCCTAACGCGTAGTGAGGGTGTGCTGGGAACATCTGGCAGAGACTCACGTTCGTCGAGTCTTCAACTCTCATCTCCGGCAGAGGATCGCCTGCATCTCGAGGGAGGACCGGGATATTGAGTCCGAATGGGCCTCTATTGTTGAGACTGCCAGTTGTAGTTGCGGCCGCAAGGTGGTCGGTGCCATTCAATGACTCATCTAATATTTAGTAAGTGCTTCACATCTGTGTGGCATGGACTCAACCAACTTGTGGCACCTTTCAGTTGTTACTCCACTCCGACATTCATTAACAACATTCCACAATTCATTAACATTTCTTGCTTTTGCTCCACAAACAGCATTTTTGATGTCACCCCACAAGTTCTCCATTGGATGAAGGTCTGGAGATTGGGCTGGCCACTTGATAACATTTATTTAGTTGGTTTAGAACCAAGATGTTGGTGGTTTACTAGTGTGTTTGGGGTGGTTGTCTTGTCGAAACAGCCATTTCAAGGGCATGTCCTCTTCAGCATAAGACAACATGACCTCTTAAAATATTTTGACATATGCAAACTGATCCATGATCCGTGCTATGTGATAAATAGGTCCAACACTATAGTAGGAGAAACATGCCCATATCATGATGCTTGCACGGACTCAAAAAGAACAATTTTACTCTCATAAGTCGATAAAATGTTCCCCTAGTTCTCTTTAGGCCAGTTCATGTGTTCTTTGGCAAATTGTAACCTCTTCTGCACATGCTTTTTTTTTTAACAGATTCTTGCAAATAGATTAGCTTCACACAGATGTCTTCTTTCACAGTACTTTGAGGTAACTCCAGACTGTCTTTGATCATCCTGGAGCTGATCATTGGCTGAGCCTTTGCTATTCTGGTTATTCTTCCATCCATTTTGATAGTTGTCTTCCGTTTTCTGCCCTGTGTCTCTGGTTTTGCTCTCCATTTTAGCTGAACAGCCAAAATATATTTTGCACCTCTTTATACGTTTGTCCCTCTCCAATCAACTTTTTAATCAATGTATGCTGTTCTTCTAAACAATGTCTTCCTCAGGCTTTCAAAGAGAAATGCATGTTCAACAAGTGCTGCTTTCATCCTTAAATAAGATCCAAAATTGCACACCTGTTTTTTCACTAAATTGATCACTGATCACTGGTTGAATGTCACACTGCTGTTTTTTGAACACACCCCTTTCAACCAATTGGCCAATTGCACAGCCTTAAGAGCGTGCATATCATGAATGCTGGGTCTTGTTTGTATTCTGAGAATCTACTGCACCTACTGGTAACTTGTTTGCCATGTAGCAATAAAAATATACTAATAAGACTAAGATTAATCTGGTTAGGCACATTGCACTGCTATTATATTGAACACTAGTGTACAATACTGTATTGGAAGTGCGCAAAAAGTCTAAACTATCAAATAAAGTCTTAAATATGAGATAGAAAATCATAATTATGAGACAAAAAGTCTAAATTATTTGATAGAGTCATACTTAGGAGATAAAACGTCAAAATTACAAGATAAAAAGTCAACATTATGAGATGAAAATTCATAAATTTGAGATAAAAAGTCAAAATTACATGATACAATCCCTGCAAGTGTCATGTGACAAAAGCAACCAGTGAAGGTTTGTCATAACTATGACTTTCTTATGTCAAAATTCCGATTTTTTTTATCTCATCATTTTGACTTTTTTCTCACTGTGATTACCATTGGAATATATTTTTCCTTACAGTGGCGGAAAGCCTTGGCTTCCAGGGCCACATATTGGGGTACAGTAAGAACGTCCAGGGTGAAACAGACGCCATTCAAGTGTTTCCTCCAGTGGCTTGGGGCACAATTGTGACAACATCAGAGCAGGGGTTCTCCATTATTTTGTGTCATGCCCCCGCTGGGCGACAGAAATATTTTTGCCCCTCTAATTTGAATTGCCATTGAGAAACTGATATGATACGTATTTATTTATCTGTACAGACTGAACTCAAAACTGAAATGAGCGAAATGCACGGAGAGCGGGGAAGCATTCAAGCGCATTCAAGAGTCAAACTGCATGCTAAGCACAACACATTCATACATGTTGGCAGGTCTGCCCTAACATTGTAAGTTCTTTCTGCCTCTCACGCCCCCCCTGACAGTTCACCCCAAGAGAGCCCCACCCCACTATTTGAGAAGCGCTCCTTACAGCAATAAGATTGGACAATTGCACATTATCTTTTTTTTTTTAGGTTTAACAACGCTAACAAGAGGGGTACAAACGCGGGCTGACAAACTCAATATGTAAAATCTTGGTTTCAAAAGGAATTGTGTTGGAATTTACATGAAAGCGAAATCTGTGTTGCTTCATTCCGAGCCGCCTCGTCGCTCCCTCGAGCCACTGCTCATCTGTCCTTCAACATTAACCATCTATCTGCTATTACTCCTTCGTCTCCTCCCGCACTGGCTGGCTGAGTCATGCCTGGCCCCTCCGACCTCGCGACGTACACGTACACACATATACACGGAGCACGCCTGCATGGGGGTGTGCACAGCGTCACCCACTCGCTACCACTGCGAAGGCGGAGAATGAGCGGAAAAACATTGCATGACATTCTCCTTCCTGCGTGCACAACAAAATCAGGATGCGTGTTGCAGGAGTGAAAACAAGCAAACAGCAAATGTGGAATAGCCAACGGGAGGCTTGAGCGAGACGCTGACCCTAATCAGTCACATTGCGATGCAACATCAGGGTCGGTGGCGGCTTGAAAACATGAGGAACCCAGCCAGCTGTCACATGCATTTAACGTGACCTTCACATCTCATGGTAAAGAGCAGGGGTGTCACAAGACGTGGCGATACAAGAGATGTGGGTCTACGTTACTTTGAAGGAAACTACTATGAAGAATATATAACTGCAGTTACAGTCTTCCGCACTCTGTGTACGCATTTTCACTTATTGTGTAAATGGCAGGGCTGTCGCAAGATCTCGTGCACAAGATCTTCCATCCATCCATTTTCTGTGTCCAGCTGACTACGGGCAAGAGGAGGGGGAACACCTTGGACTGGTCGTCAGCCAATCGCAGGGCAGGCAAACATCATACCTACGGACAATTTGGAGTCCCCACTTAACCTAACGTGCATGTTTTTGGAATGAGCACAGAGTACCCGGAGAAAAGACACGCACGCACGGGGAGAACATGCAAACTCCACACGGAGATGGCCTTCCATATCTCCTGACTGTGTGGCCAACGTGCTAACCACTCGACCACCGTGCACAAGATCTTGCAAGATTAAAACATGGCAAGCGTTCTTGTTCCAAAGCAAATATCGCGTGGGCACTGTGCATGGGAGAATAATTCATTCATGAAACAATCATACAAAAAATGAAAATGAGCTTCATCACTTGTCCGGCCTCAAACTTTTAACATCTGCATTTGCGTGTCTGGAAGAGGGGTCACTCTGTGCATTGGTTTTAGCACCGCGGAACGTTTGCTGCATAGAAGAACGGCATGAATGGAGTGAGCACACTGGTCAGTTATACATTCTCTTTGTCTCGGTGGCCGGAGGCCGGGCCACTAGCATACACACAAAGTGCAGAAGAGCGCAATATAGTACACGTCCGACTTTCAGTACAACTCTGAGCTCTGCCATGTACAGAAGTACGTGGAGGACACGGCCAACGTGGGATGTATCAGGAATGGACAGGACGATGAATACAGAAAACTGAACCATGACATGGTCAACTGGTGGGACGCAAACCTGCACCGCAACACCACCAAGACCAGGGAAGTGGTGGTGGACTTAAGGAAAAACAGGACACACCCAGAAACTGTTCTTATTAAAGGAGACCAGGTGGAGGTGGATGCTCTGTGCAGGAAAGGACAGAGCCGCCTGTACTTCTCTGAAGGTTGGCGTCTTTCAACGTATACAAAAAGCTGCAACAGATCTTTCACCAGACTGTGCCAGCTAGTGCCCTACTGTATGCAGTAGTGTGCTGGGGGAGCAGCCTGAAGCAGGACGCCACACAAACTGGCGAGGACGGCAGATTCTGTCACTGGCACTGAGCTGGGCAGCCCGACATCTGTGGCAGAGCAAAGGTCACTGAGGAGGCTCCTTTCCATCGTGGACAACCAGCATCATCCAATGCACAGCATCATGTCCCAGCAGAACAGTTTCAGTGGCAGATTACTATCACTGTCCTGCTCCACTGACAGACCAAGAAGATCATTCCTCCACCACGCTGCGAGGCGGAGCGATAAAAACACACAAAGGACTGGACTTTTTACTTAATCATTTTCAAGCCCGCTTATCCTCATTTGGGTCGCGGGGGTGTGCAGGAGCCTATCCCAGCTGACTCCGGGTGAGAGGCCGGGTACACCCTTGACTCGTCGCCAGCCAATCGCAGGGCAGACAAACAACCATTCACACACACATTGATACCTATAGACAATCTAAAGTAGAGTCACCAATTAACCTGCATAACATGCAAACGGGGTGAACACGCAAACCGAGATTTGAACCCTCGTCTTCCAAATCTCCTGACTGCGTGGCCAACATGCTAACCACTCGACTTCATAGAGCACAGACACTACAAATTGGGAGTGAACAGTCACGCACTGCTTATTCATTCTTAGTCTATGTTCCCTTATTTACCCGTCTTGCTGGGATTGTTTTATTCTCTCATCGATTGATTTGGTTTATTATGACATATTTGGGGAGCTGCATTTGTCTTCAAAATCAATTATCTATCTATGTTGTCATACATTTTAAATATGATTCAGCGCCTTCATCTCGCGAGATCTTGTGACACCCATCGTACAGAGTCAAGTAAAACGCCGGCTTCATTCCATTGCCTGAAAGCCACTCCTTGTAAGGAGAGACGTGGCTCCAGCGGGCCTCAGCACGCAGAAAAAGAAGAAGAAAAAAAACGGCGGACCGAGGCAGAGTGAAAGAAAGTGAAAGGAGCAAGAGGAAAGTAAAACACTCCACCCTTGTCATCTTTCTCATTTCCAGCCAACAATGGGAGGCTGCAGCAAAGTGAAAGTTTAACGGGGGTGCACGAGTGCGAGCTCGTTTTTCCTGGTCTTCTGCAGCTTTTTATCGTCCTCCCTCTCCCTTCTCCCCCCTCTAGCTTCCTAAACAAACATGCGGGTTTGAGGACCATCTGTCAGGCATGAGCGTTCATGTGTGAAGAACGCACGTGGTGAACACGCTCCAAAGCCCTGCCATTTTTATTTTTATTTTTTATATAAAAGGTTTCTTACTCGTGGAAAAAAAAGTAGGGCGAGAGAGTGGGAGGGGAATAATCAGTCACAGGTTAAAGAAAAGAGTGCAGGCGGCAGACGCCAGGCCAAGTCAGCCATGACACACGGATGATCGTCTCTGTCTTTTTAGAGGATGGCACCATGCACCAAACACTGGCCAGGCCTTAAAGACAAGGCTTTTTATAAACAGCTGAGTCAGCATGCCACCCGAAGCCCTGTTATTAATGTGTTCGAGGTAGCGTAATCATAAACTGTTGACCAGTAACAACATAGTTTTCATCTTCCTCACCCTCCATTCGTTTTTAATCCATAACATTCTCGTTCATTCCCCTGTCAGCCCAATCAATTATTTCTTCACTTCCATAAGCTACCATGCATTTCTGCGCACTTTTTATTTTGCATCCATCTCACCACCTCCCGGCTTTCCAATCTTACATTTTTCCTCCCCGTTCTCCATTGCCTTTTGCTGAGAAATGCACTTCTTGCCATCAGTCAATATGCTCTTCTTCTTCCTACAAAAGTAAAAAGCATGCAACTTTGCCCCTTTGATATTTTGTACACCAACCCATTTAGAGATTAGGGATGTAAATGTCTTTGTGATAGACAATTTGATTCAAACCTAGACACACAGCTTACAATACTAATAAAAAAACAATATATTTCAAAAACTGAACGATTCCATGCAAATCGATTCTATGGTTAATGTTTGTTGATGTAGACATTAATCTTACATTATAACATAAGGATGGCAACTGCAGTGAGGGAAAAAACTATTAGAACCCCAGCTGATTGTGTAAATTTGCCACTAACAAAGACATGATCAGTTTATCATTTCAATGGTAGCTTTATTTAAACACTGAAAGACAACAATGACCAAAAAAAATCCAGAAAAATGCGTTTCAAAAAGAGTTATAAATTAATTTACATTTCCAATGAGGGAAATAAGTATTTGATCCCCTATCCGTCAGCAAGATCTCTAGCTGCCAGGTGGATCTTATACAGGTAACGAGCTGACATTGGCAGCCCTCTCAGCTCGTTACCTGATTAAAAGATACCTGTCCACAGAAGCAATCAATTAATCCAGATGTCATACTCTGCACCATGGCCAAGACCAAAGAGCTTTCCAAGGATGTCAGGGACAAGATTGTGGACCTACACAAGGCTGGAATGGGCTACAAGACCATCGCCATTTGGCGACAACAGTTGGTGCAATTATTCGCAAAAGGAAGAAACATAAATTAACTGCCAATCTCCCTCGGTCTGGAGCTCCATGCAAGATCTCACCTCATGGAGTTTCAATCATAATGAGAACGGTGAGGAACAGCCAAGAACCACTCGGGAGGAACTTGTCAATGATCTCAAGGCAGCTGGGACCATAGTCACCACAAAAACAGTTGGTAAATCCTGCTGTGCCCGCAAGGTCCCCCTGCTCAAGAAAGTCCATCTACAGGCCCGTTTGAAGTTTGCCACTGAACATCTGACTGATTCAGAGGAAGACTGGGTGAAAGTGTTGTGGTCAGATGAGACCAAAATTGAGCTCTTTGGCATCAACTCAACTCGCCGTGTTTGGAGGAGGAATGCTGCCTATGACTCCAAAAACACCATCCCCACCGTCAAATATGGAGGTGGAAACATTATGCTTTGGGGGTGTTTTTCTGCCAAGGGGACAGGACAATTGCACCACATCAAAGGGAGGATGGATGGGGCCATGTACCGTCAAGTGTTGGGTGAGATGGGTCGTGGTTGGGTATTCCAACATGACAATGATCCAAAACACAAAAGATTGGCTCAAGAAGAAGCATATTAAGGTCATGGAGTGGCCTAGTCAGTCTCCAGACCTTAATCCCATTGAAAATCTGGGGAGGGAGCTGAAGGTTGGAGATGCCAAACATCAGCCACGAAACATGAATGACTTGGAGAGGACCTGCAAAGACGAGTGGGCCAAAATCCCCTCTGAGATGTGTGCAAACCTTGTGGCCAAATACAAGAAACGGCCAACCTCTGTGATTGCCAACAAAGGTTTTGCCACCAAGTACTGAAGCACGGTTTTCAAATCAAATACTTATTTCCTTCATGGAAATTAATTTATAACTCTTTTTGAAATGCATTTTTCTGGATTTTTTTTTGTCATTGTTGTCTCTCAGTGTTCAAATAAAGCTACCATTGAAATTATAGACTGATCATTTCTTTGTTAGTGGCAAACTTACTAAATCAGCTGGGGTTCAAATACTTTTTTCCCTCACTGTATATGAAAGTGGCATTCTTACAGCATTTTCCGATGAGTAAAAGAGCAAATCTTATACTCCAACCATGCTTTGAGGCACTGGCAAAAATCAAGTACTTAAATACTGCATTTGCTGAACATGCATTTCTCTTTGAAAATCTGAGGAAAATGGGTCGTTCAAGACCAAGTTGATTGGAAAGTGGAAAACCTATGAAGAGGTGCCAAAAATGTTTGGCCATTCAGCTGAAATGATCTCCAATGCCTTAAAATGGAGCGCAAAACCAGAGAGACGTGGCAGAAAACGGAAGACAACTATCAAAATGGATCAAAGAATAACCATTATGGCAAAGGCTCAGCCAATCATCAGCTCCAGGATGATCAAAAACAGTCAAGAGTTACCTCAAAGTACTGTGACAGTTAGAAGAAGAAGACGTCTGTGTGAAGATAATGTATTTAAAAGAATCCCCCGCAAAGTCCCTCTGTTAAAAAACGGCATGTGTAGAAGAGGTTACAGTTTGCCAAAGAACACATCAACTGGTCTAAAGAGAAATGGAGGAACATTTTGTAGACTGATGGAGTAAAACTGTTCTTTTTGGGTGCAAAGGCCGCAGACAGTTTGTGAGACGACCCCCAAACTCTGAATTGAAACCACAGTACACAGTGAAGACAGTGAAGCATCTCAATATAGACATGTTTCTTCTGCTATTTATCCCATAGCAGGGATCATGGATGAGTTTGCATACGTCCAAATATTTGAAGAGGTCATGTTGCCTTATGCTGAAGAGGACATGCCCTTGAAATGGCTGTTTCAACAAGACAATCACCCCAAACACACTAGCAAACCAGCAACATCTTGGTTCCAAACCAACAAGATGAATGTTATCGAGTGGCCAGCCCAATTCCCGGACCTTAATCCAAAGGAGAACTTGTGAGGTGACTTCAAAAATGCTGTTTCTGAAGCAAAAGCAAGAAATGTTCGTGAATTGTGGAATGTTGTTATAGAGAGTTGGAGTGGAATAACAGCTGAAAGGTGCCACTACTGTATATCGAGGACTCTGTTCAATGGGGCGGCTTTGCGTTAATGAAATTAGAAATGCTCCGTTCAAAGCCAAATGTAATAACGTTAAGTGCTGAGCAGCAGATTATAGGCTTTTAACAAGTGAGCAAGCCGAGTGGATTCAGGCACCACCACTGTTTTTGTTCTGCATCCAAATAGAATTGTCTTAACCCATCAATGAATCAGTGCAATGCATGATTGTCTAACTGTAATATGCCGCAGATGTGAAAGACATACATATACTGTGCATATGAAACCTGACCTAAAGGAACATGCATGCAGATCGCGCACACTAAACCAGAAATCCAATTGTACTGACCCAAACACACACAGATGGCACCCGCTTTTACATGGAAGAGAAAAGAACAAGCATGCAAATAAATAAATAAAATGCATGGGTACACACACACACACACGCGCAAAAATCAGCCCCAAATCAGCCACCCCCCTTCTTTCGTTCACACTGGCACGCGCACTCCAGCTCTGACGACACGCAGCTCGCCTGGGGTACAGCCGGCAGTAGTTAGCAGGACGGACAGTGCAGTTATTGTTTAGCTCTCTACTGGATGGATGGAGCAATGACGGCCGAAGTGTGGAGAGAAGCACAGAGAGCAGAGTAGGGGAAATAAATGAAGGACGGCATAACATTCCAGGCATTCCGTATTCCCTTTTCATCCCCCTTCTCTCCGTGTGAGACGTGCTGACCTGCAGCGATCAAAGGGTTGCAGCCAAACCAATCATTCTCTCTCTCAGTGCGCGAGAAGAGAAGACTCTATATCGCGGCTATTCAACCAGCAGCAGCAGCGCGTGGACGACACCAGAGCTCTGCCACAATCCTGGGAGCGACTAACAGCAGAAGATTCCTAAAAACAGCTGCGACAGCGTGTGCCAGTATGGCTCAACTTCAGGTTGTACACCCATAAATTAGTACGGAGCCCCCTGGGGGCATGAGGGAAAACAATTTTGATAGGGTAACAAAGAAAAAGTAGAAAAAGGGTAAAGAAAAAAAAAAAAATGTTTTAAATATATATATAATGTCCTCGTTTGGGACCGCTCCAAGACTCCATGACACTAGAGCATGACATGACTGAATAAGAGGGATTAGAAAGTTTTGGGGGATAACGCAAAATGTATGGCGTTATTTCGCAAAGGTTATTGCATTTTATGGCAACATTTTTTTAACCCATTAAAACTCACTTCCCCCAGGTGGTTCTGTACATTAGCACTCAATAACATCACCAACAATGTAACAAATGAATAACAATAATGACAATGTAGCTTGGTTAAGATGCAGGTCACACTGAGTAAATGGAGCTTCGTTGGCACTTTTTGGGGATTTTTTTTAGCAGCCTTTATATGAAGAATATGTGCGTCCCATTACGTGCATTCTGAGCTGCTTCCATTTAGCTGTTTGTATATCTTTGCAGAGAAAGGCATGCGTATTCATGTCACACAAAAGAGTTGACGGGCAAAATTCACAAAAAGTGCACTTTTCCTTGAATCGACGAAACAAAACAACATAAACATGCAAAAGTGTGGGATTTCTAACAGTATATATTTTTAAAATAAAATAATAGCCCTTCATTTACAAAATGTACATGCTTTTTTTTATCAATGCACCTGAATTTTTTCTGGGTTTAGGACCCCTGAAATAGAGGATCTTGGGTACTAGGTTCTTCAGCAGTCTCTTGCAAATTTAGGATTATAAATATCCTGTAATGCAGGGTGATACATCACGACTAGGGAAGGCTAATATTGGCTTTTTTGCCGATACCCGATATGTCACTCTCAATTTCCAACTCCAATATCGATATCAATTTTGTTCCCCCGTTTTACTTATAATGAGTGCTATTGGCCAGAGGTGCTGCATAAAGGGGAAAAGTCAGGACAACTCAAAAGTCTCTTGACTGCCACAGGACCCCAAAATTGGTAATTACTAATAAAATTATTTATTAATAAATTGGGGAAGCCGCAACATGAATTTTTTCAACGGACCAAGAATTCCTGGCTGCACCCCTGTTACTGGCTATATATCGTACATGGAAAAACAAAGCACCCTATTATTTAGACAAAAACGTATTTTAAAGAGAACATAATATCACCGCGTGGTGACACTTCCAGAGGATGACGCACCTTCTTTAAGGAGACTTTGGATGTGAGAGTACCTTGGTGGAACTTCCAGGTACGTGAAAAAGCACTCGACGACTGCTGCTTCCACTGCTGTCAAAGGCGTCTCATCTCGGCCGACGAATTCAATTATTTTTCGGGTAATTAGCTTTGCCTTCTGACTGTCATACATGCACGAATGTTGGCTGCCATGTGGGAGGGAAAAGCGGGAAGATGTTAGTTAGGTCAAGACACTACGCTGCACCAAATGATTGCGTTAGGCCACCAATGATCAGATTTTGGGATCGGCATTTGCTGATCTCCTGAGTTTTAAAGGAAATCGGCCGCTACTGATCATTGGTCAATTGACCCCTAGCTATATCTGTTTTCATTATAGGGGGAATTAAACGATACCGATCTTGACCAATATCACATTTTTTACCGGTGGGCCAATTTTTTGCAGCATGTTCTTGCATTGACATTACACAGAAAATAAGTCCTAATCTTTGTGAAAACATGGCCCCTACCACAATTTAGCTGAACACCACTAGTCACACTACCCACTCTGGTGGTTGTATCGCTATGGCCGGGCCTGCACCACAGGCCCAGATGGACAGCGAGGCGAGGAGTCAGTGGTGACCTGCTGGCAAGTGGAAAATTCTTTCTGGTCAATTCCGCTACAAAAACTCTGACAAAAAAAGATAAGTGCACAGCTCTCGCCGAGATTGCGCATTTTATGGCGCCTTGTTTAGGAAGTCTGCATACATTTTTTGCTTGTTGTGCAAAGCCAGGACCGGTTGCCATGGCGGTCGTCACGGCTAAGAACGACTGGTGCAAAAGAGGAGGAAGGAAGCGTGGAGGGTGGAGCTGAGCTGCACATTCTTCAGCGAGTGAGGGTGGGTGCGTGACCCGGCGTGGCTGTGGGCGCGCGTTTGACCACGGGGTGCATAACAGTAAATTAGCAAAGGCACTTGGTTTACGACATGGCGATCCAGGAGAGAGCGGACTCGCTGCGTGAGGACACAAATGACAAAGGGAGCACCGAGGAGATGAAAAAGACGCTGCGGGGTTAAAAGAAAGTGAGGGGAAGAACGAAGGTGAAAAAGTGACGCTTTCATGTCCTAACGTGCTTAGTATCTCATGCGAGGGCAAAGAAAGTGCTGCTTTCTCCGTGCAAGTGTTCCTTTTTAAGTGGGAACAAACACACACAATCGAGCATGAGTCACTGTGCGGCCGTGAGTGACAAAGACTGTGTTCACAATTTTCCAGCCTCCTGCCAGCAGACGAGTCGCGTATCCTCCCGATCTGCGCCCACACGCTCTGTCTGTTCGTTCTCGCGGCAGCAAAAGCGTACGATGCTGGGTTTGTACGCCTAGCAGGGATACCAGGTGGGGTATTGTAAGATCTCACAAAATTACAACGTGACAAGATTTCCCGTTTAGAAAGAAAAACGTCTTGGTCTGGGATGATAATGAAGACATGCATAAACCAAATCAACTCGATCATTTTGTCAGCCTCAATATATTGCCATGTGCACGCGTGTCGGTTTTCCTCGTCCCTCGTCAGGAAGAGGGTTCTCTTTGTCTCAGAGGGTGTAGGCGGGGCCGCTAGCATACACACAAACCAGGATTGTCCAATAATGTACCTGTGTTTCCTCCTGCACCACCCTGTACTGCTCCTTCCACACGGCCATCTTTGTGGCTTCGTCCTTCCTCAGCGCACGTTCTTTCTTCAGCTCGGGACTCCAGAAGGTCTTGATGGAGTTCATGGAGGAGCTCAGCTTGGACTCCTTGGCGTCCAACTGTAACAAAGTGACATTCTAGCAATGATGCGACGTCACCGCAGAGGCTACAGAAATTCTACGTGTTTTAATTAGGGCTATCAAATGATTAAAAATTTTAATACGATTGATCACAGTTTTCAAATTAATTCATCCCCATTTGCAACTAGGTCTGAATCATGCCAATCTCTACTGTATTGGAATGAAAGTTTGATAAAAGACAAAATGACGGTATGTAATAACATCTCCAAAAGAAAAGAAAATAGAATTGAAATCAAGCTAAAAGACATCTATTTACTAGAGCTGTCAATTGATAAAATATTTGATCGTGATTAATCCCACTTTGTCCACAGTTAACTCAGAATTAATCGCAGGTATTTTACTTGTAGTTGCCATATTTTTACACACTACAGTATTTGTAAATATGCTGATATTGTCTACCTCATGTTCTTTTTATTACTTATATTAATTTTGTTTTATGTTATACTTATATATTTATCTATATACTATAATATATAAAGATATCTACATAGATAATCAAATTATTTTTATTTATAATACATTGCATTTTTTAAGTGTTTTGGTTATTTCTTCAAGAATTGAGCTACTGCAACCAAGCAATTGCCCTTGTAGTTCGATGAGGTCTAGAATAAGTTTTTATCCATAATAAGTAGAGATGTAAATATTTGTGGTAAATGATTTCATATGCAACTAACTACAAATTTTATGTAAAACTATATAAATCTTGGAAATATCGGCTATTCTTTTATTAAAAAATAATACACACTTAGAAATCCCACAGTTTTTGAATGATTTTCATGTTTGACGCGAGCGGTGATTTGTCCCACAGTTTGACAATCCTTGAACGCACCTTTGTTCTCACACGCTGCACACATTGTACTACATTGTATTTTTACACTTCTACTTTCTCCTCATATTTGCTCCCAAATGCTGATACTACGTACGTGCGAATGCATAAAGGTAAGATGTGATGACCTTATTGAGTGCTAATGTGCATAACTGTGATGCACAACTTCTCTGAAAAACAAACTTCAAGTGGATGGTGTTTTTGTATTCATTTAGTGCTTTAAATTTGATGTTGTTCCTGTTGTAGTTTTGCACAATTCCTACTACATAAGATAAATGTGATCGCTATAATGTACGTACAATCTCTATAATTCTAGTGATGCCAAGGTACCGCGGTATAAATGACAAAACAATACATGTAGTGCGCCGGTAACTTTCCTCTTCTCCCAGAGGCGACGTACTTTGTGACAACTCAAGTTCGGTCTTGCTAGGAGGGCCATCTGCCAGGGCTTTCAAGCTAATATTGCCATTCTAAATACCCTTGTCTTTGCCCATTAAGCATTTGCTCCGCTTGTAGCTTCCCACAAACTGCCGCTGCGTTAACTTTGACAGCACTACTATTTAATTGCAGAAAGCAGAATTTTACACACACACACAAAATCAATGAGTTGATCACCACAGAACTATGGGAAAAAGAATTCCTTATATTTTGGCGCAGCTTTAGGAAGCTGGAGTGTTCTTACGTCTCTGCGGAGGAGTTCATTCTCTCTCAGGACTTCTCTCAGCTGGGTCTGGAGGTCTGTCATGGCACCCTCCCTCACCTGCTAACACACGCACACTTCCATCAGAATGAGAGGATGTGGAGGGAGGTGATGGCTGATGTTGCAGAGGGAAAGCATTACCTGTCTCATGGAGTGGGGCACAGTGGCAGCCAGCGGGGTCTGGCCTTGCCCCTCCCCACCAAACGCTATGGCATCACTGGACATGACTCCCCCAGCACCTCCTCCTACTCCAGTGTTGATGTTGGGGCTGCTCCCCACAAAGGCAGACCGCACCGTGTAGGGCACCCGCGTCCCGGCCCTGCCCAGCGTCACGGTGCTTTTCGGCAGCAGGGGGTTAAAGCCGCTCCCCAGGCTCCCGAGTCCAACTGGTTCCTCTGCGCCGTCTGCGAAGTACAGCGGACCCCCTGTGGCGTAAGCAGCGTTGAGCGACTGGATGTTCTCCATGGACAAGGTTTTCCCGGAGCCGGTGAGCCCGCCACTGGTGGAGCTGCTGCTGCCGTTCCGCCGATGTCCCAGACACGGGGAGCGGGGGAGCCGGGGGGAACGTCCAGGGCTTCCCGAGCCGTTGCCGTTGGATCCCACGACGTCCAGCTTGGAGACAGAACGGGAGCTTCCGTACATGATGATGGGGGATTCAAAAGCTTAAGTAGTAATTATCCAGAGAGGCAACTTGCGTCCTGATGGCTGCAATCGCTTAAAAATGTACAGCTGTGGTGAAAGCATTTGTCGGGGGCTCTTCTTTGCTGTTGGACAATTATGAACAAACAATACCGTGCTGTGAGTCCCCCTGTTAGTCTTCCAATGTGGTTTTTTTCAACAGTGCTGTGATGACTGGAATCCACACAGGCACAAAGGCAGCCTACAAAACGGGCAATCACTGAGTCACCTATGGAGGAGGAGGAGAAGGAGGAAACGTGTCAGCAACACACAATTTCCTTTTTACTTTTATATGATCTCCTGTGCGACATGGCGCGTCCTCACCTTTACACTGCAATGCATGGTGAAGTCGCGGAGTTTTGACTGACATTAATATGTCCACGCTAAGCTAGCCGTTTGAGTGTTTTGGCCTCAATGTCAGAAATGACTCCAAAGCCCCTGCAGCAGCGTGTGAGCAATGCGTGCTTCCAACCTCACTGATCTTTGGCTGGCGAGATGCTAAATCGCAGCCAGCCGTGCGCGCTCTGCAGAAACAGGGAGCCATCTGCAGCGTTTTCCCCTTAGGGGGGCCGTGAACCCACACCTGGATGAGGCCGGCACACACACACGCACGCGCACTGTACGAACATGCAGCCAATCAAATGAAAGCAGCAGACTGACAGCATAAACCTAAGTGGACAGATGCACATACATGAACAGCTCAGTGACCCACAGTTGAGCATCATCTTGGTAATAACACTTGACTTGACCGCAGATAGTGGAGAGAGGGTATGTGTGTGTGTGTGTGTGTGTGTGTGTGTGCGTGTGTGTGCGTGTGTGTGTGCTCTTTAGGCTGTGCAATTGGGCAATTAGTTGAAAGGGGTGTGTTCCAAAAAAACAGCAGTTTCTGCCGTTGACTTTAAAAAAAACCCAAACTATTTTGTACAGATTATTTGGTTTCCAGGATTTGGCAACCCTGTGAATATCTAAACCAGTGGTTCCCAAAATTGTTTTGCCATGCCCCCCCCCCTGGAGATAAAATTATTTTCGGCTTGTAATGAGTGATGAGTGATGTCTTTTCACTTGTCAAGGCCAGGCCCTATTAACTTCTCCTTAGTGATCCTGATTGACTGCAGATGATGATGTCTCTTTGGCAGCGTGCAAGGCTTTGACAGTGCCACTCCCTGGAAGAAGACACATACTGTACTGTACTGTACTGTATGCCAGAAGAGTGGACAAATATCCGGCCGCAATTAGGCCAGAAGTTTGGTGATGGTTCAGAGAAAATTCTTAAAAGCATTTGAGTCAAACTATGATGGGATTAAAGTCATAATTACAAGAAGAAAATTTACAAGAGGAAAGTTCAAATAGTTGGAATATGTTTAAATAAACGTCAAAAATTGAAAAAAATAGCTGTCATTTTATGGGAATAAGGTCAAAATTTTAAGACTAAAAAGTTGGATTCTAACGGGAAAAAAGCCGCAATTTTACGAGAATTACCTTTTAACATTCATTCATTTTCTATGCCGCTTATCCTCATTAGGGTCACGGGGATGCTGGAGCCTATCCCAGCAGACTTTGGGCAAGAGGCGGGGTACACCCCGGACTGGTCGCCAGCCAATCACAGGGCAGACAGACAAACATTCACACTCTAATGGACAATTTAGAGCAGCCAATGAAGCTAACATGCATGTTTTTGGAATGTGGGAGGAAAGCGGAGTACCCGGAGAAAACCCACACACGCACGGTGGGAACATGCAAACTCCACACAGAGATGCCCAACGGAGATTTGAACCCAGGTCTTCCAGATCTCCTGACTGTGTGGCCAAAGTGCTAACCACTCAGCCACCGTGCGGCCCCTCCTTTCAACATTAAGAGGAAAAATAATAATAATAATTTTAGTAGCACAGAGTTCACATGTTAAAGAAAAATATGAGAAACAAATAAAACAACATTAGGATGACCTTTTTGGAAAGTCACGTTGGGGGGGGAAAAAATATATATAATATTTATCAGAATAAAGACAAAATATCATGGGGAAAAAAGTCACAATTTTATAAAAAGAAAATGTACAAAAATTATTTACGAGGAAAGTTGAAATATAATACAGTATAATATAATAAAGTTCATACTAAAAATACACTTTTTCATATATGAAAAAGCTAACTACTGTATACTGTATACATATATGTGTGTGTGTTGCTTTACAAAATATCAAAGTGGCAAAATTGCATCTTTTCCTTTTTCACTACGCGGCAACCCAGCCCTACACCAACAACCTTTCAAATAAACCTAGAAAAAAAAGGGCAAAACTGAGCAGCAGGGGCATCACAAGGTTGGACACGTCCTAGGACTGAGCCAAGCATATGACTGTCTGAGACTTATCTGCCAAAGGCAATCCCATGAAAAAGACAAAAAGACACTGCACTGCCTTTTTCTTCCCGGTGCAATTGAGACGTAACACTTTGTGGCCAAGGAGTTTGCAGTGGCGTTCTTGAGAAGGGAAAGCCGAGAGTCACAAATAGAGACAAACAGATGCATGAATTGAGGTTTCGCTTGTGCTTACTGTGTGGCTCAACACATGCTGGGAAAACACACTTAAAGCTGCTTTTCTTTGCACTTTTGTTGCGACATGAAGTTGTTCACCTCCCGCACAGCATAGCCACGCGGAGCAAACGTCATCCCCTTTGCAGCTTCACAGCCCGTGGGGGACACCTTGGTGACGCATCGTTTACAGGACGTCCCTTAGCGTTAACGCGCAATTTCCAAGGGAAAGTTTATTTATATACTTTTAAACCATTAATAAACCCTCCGCCTGCTGTCTCATCTTTCCTCCACACTCACCATGTTGCCAGAGACCTCATAAAATCTTACACCGTCTTTTCTGATGCTCCATAAGTACTTCTTTCTCTCCAGGGGCTTTCCTGGAGGTGTGGCGCATGTTCTATCAATGCGACCGCCAATACCAAACTACATGACATCCTACACCAACATATGTGAAAGTATTGGGGGGAGGGGTCCAAATATCTCAGTCCACACCCCATCCATAGGATAAAGTCAAAGTGTGCGAAAATACATCTGAAGTCTGCCAACATTCCCAACCCAACAGGTGGTGCGCTATAAGGCAATAAAGCATTTTTTAGCATAAAAAAATTTTGAATTGAAAGTGAAAAAAACCCACCGGATTAGAAGTGCCCAAAAAAATAGCAGCAGAAAATGTTACAATATTTTAATTGTGCGGAACAAAAAGCACAATTGGCTGGCACATGTACCACATGATATGCCAATATCTATATGAACAATTTTTTAATATTAATTTTTCCAAAAAAATACATTGGCCTAATAAAATGTAAGATTTATAAATATATAATTAATTACTTAAAAATGTCCTACTAAGAATTGCAACAAAGAATGGAGGTCATATCCCATGGAGACGGGGCCACTAGCATGCACACACAGTGCATTCTATTAGTAGAAATGATATTAGTAGATTGCAACATCCATCCGTCCATTTTCAATACCGCTTATCCTCATTAGGGTCACAGGTATGCCGGAGCCTATCCCAGCTGGCTTTGGGCGGGAGGCGGGGTACACCCTGGACTGGTCGCCAGTCAGGGCAGACAGACAAACATTCACACTCTAATGAACAATTTAGAGCGGCCAATGAACCTAATGTGCATGTTTTTGGAATGTGGGAGGAAAGCGGATTACCCGGAGAAAACCCACACACGCACGGGGAGAACATGCAAACTCCACACCGAGATGCCCGACGGAGATTCCAACCCCGAACCTCCTGACTGTGAGGCCAACATGCTACCCAGTCAGCCACCGTGCGGCAGACTGCAACATATTGTAATTTATTTTAAATATTTTATCATGCTCAAATCTCATCTCGTCCTCGTGGACCCAATCTCGTGTAT
>QODF01000107.1:866042-1035826 GCA_024372805.1 Oostethus manadensis
GATTCCTAAAAACAGCAGGGAACTCCTGTCATATCGGGAATCTTTGACTTGCCCTTGGCATGAGGTCCTCAAAAACAGTCGCATTGCTCATGTCGTATAGACGATCTTTGATTAACAAGCGTGCAGCAGATTCCTAAAACAAGAAGAGCTCTCCTGTCATATCGGGGGAAAACTCGGACTTGCACTTTGCAGGAAGTCCTTCCAAACAGCAGCATGCACGTGCCGTATAGAGGATCTTTGATTAGCACCTCGAGGATCTCCCAGAAGCAGCCGAGCTGCTGTCATATGCTGCGGGCTTGTTGTGGTACTTAGGGTGGCCTGTTGTGGTGGTTGTGATGGCTGCAGCACATGCGAGGTTGGATTTAGGCACCCGTGCTGGAAGTCAACTCCCAGCTAAACACGCAGCGTTTAACTCTCAAAACACAGGAACGCAGCCCCTTAAAGAGACAGCGCCCACCGTCGAGCTCTTCGGCTGACAGCTAACTTCCACTACTCACCCGGCTGGTAGCGGCTGGCCAATAAGCTCCGGTTCGACGAGCGCGACGGCCCGAAAGACGCTTCGAGCGGTTCCCACGGGTGTGGAAGCGCTCGGCGACGCTGTCAGGCCGTCGTTGGCCGTCTTTCCGCTCGCTGTCCCCGCCTGGAGCAGTCTTTCCTGGGCCCGTCTCTTCCCCGCCACAACAACTGCCAGCTCCTCCACAGGCGGCTTCCTCCGTGCGCGCCGCGGTCGCCCCGCTGACGTCACGACGCAGGAGCGCGTCCCCGAGACGTAGCCACGCCCTCTGGGACCACTAAACGCCACCCTCCTACAGCAGGCGGGAGAACAAAGGAGCCCCTGATTTGCTCACCTTGACGGTACATTTTAACCTCAGTATAGCAATTTTTAAAATTAGTATTATTATCGGAGCTATTTTTAATGTTCTCTCATTTCAGCCCCATCTTTATTGTGCAGCACAGGGATGGGGCTCCGGGGGAGGCCTGGACGGCAGCACTCCCCACAGTGGGGCCTAATAGGAGGCGGGACTTTTAAAGCGTAAGCATAAGCCAACATGGCCTCTGGTTAGTCCCGTTGGACTGCTATTGTTTTGAACACGACTGTATTTGCCATTTGGTGAAGTCACGTTGGCAAGGTATCCCCATTTCCCACGTATTTTATACAATTTCAATGTGTGTGGGTACAAAGTAAGAATACCTGTGAAGGGAGAAGTCCAGTTCGGGTTCTTTACTTTCTGAAAATGAGTCCCCCTGAAAAGTAGACCCTGGAGACCGTGAAAATGAATTCACCTATTATGTATGTTGAGGAAGTTGATGGAGATAGATGTGCAGGGGCGGGGGGTGCAGACAATTCCACGCCATTCCAACTTTGACACCGACCACTGACCTTACACACACACACACACACACACTCCTTGTCCCAGTTCCCTGAGCGCCGGTCAGACAGCTGGAGTATATATAGTCTACTGGCTAAGATTTGCACCAACACCTCCCCTCTACAGTGCAATCTTTGGCCTAGTTTTTTTGTTGGTGCCTCCCCCCCAGCAAATCCTGTTTTTGACGTGAAATATGATGACTCTGGATTGTTATTATGCAGTAAATTTTATTCCGAAACCGCTTCGACGGCTTCCCGTTTGCGTCAGTGAACGCGCATCATCAGCCACGGGAAGTATCCGGTGCGCTGCATCCCGAAGGTGCTGATGAATAAGTTGAGGGCCGCGGTGATGAAGACTACGATGGTGGTTATAGTGTTCAAATAGTCCAGCCGCTTCTGGAGGGCGGGGTTACTCACGTCCCGCCGTCCTGTGACACACACATGCAGAGACAAACACACGGGTTTCATCAATATATTTATTTCTCACGCTCTTTTGGACCAAAATACAACACAGTTTTCACGTTTTGGTGTTACAAGAAGCACGTTTAGTCGGTTAAAGTCCTGTTTGCATGATCACCACCCAGGCCCCGTTGTCTTAAAAAGGAGTTTCACTCCTACTGTCGATGGTCCGTTATGACTTTGCTGGAATGATTTCAAGGTTTTTGCGTGTCAGAAGTGGAGGCGGGCCAGCAGCCAGCGGAAGAAGCCCGTCCTCTTGGACCCGAAGAAGCTGATGAAGAAGTTTATCACGGTGGTGACGAAGATGACCCCTGTTGCTACGTTGTTCAGGTAATCCAGTCGTCTCTGATTGGCCACCACGTTCAGGTCCCTGCGTGCTGCAGCGCACACACACACACACACGCACATGCACGGACACACACACTCTATTTCAAACATCTCAAACACACACACACACATGCAGTATTCATGCATCCCCTGGTAAGGTTGACCTTTCATTCCAATTAAATGTAGTGCTTTGGCGCCCTCTGGCGGCCTTTAAAGGGAAATAATTTTGCCCATCACCTACAGTCCTTATGTGAGACATAAACACACATGTCTGAACACAGTTTAAAAAAATGGCAGCTATTAACCACGCGACAGTGACATTGTTATTATTATCAACGTTGTTACACCCAAGAACTACGTGACTGGCGTAGTGACACCACACTAGCCTCACCATACTAGCCTCGCTCACAACGCCTCAGGCCCCCGGCGCTACGTAGCGCCACGGGTTGGAGCTGCTGGGTTTTTGTTTTTGAGATCAAGTTAACGCAAGGTGTGGCGTTCCTTTCTGTGCTGCTGTGTGAACTCAATGCACCCAGGAAGGAAGTTCCTCCAGTATTGCATGTTATAACCCTAACCCTAACCCTAACCCTAACCCTAACCCTAACCCTAACCCTAACCCTAACCCTAACCCTAACCCTAACACAGAAAAGAGAACGCTGCGTGTTCACGTCTCACGTAAGGGTGACGGTATTTTTCTACAATACTCAATCAAAGGTTGGAAATGGCCGACATCTATTCTTTAAGATGTGTAGTGAAGCCTGAACCGCAACGGTTGAGGGAGACGACAGATTTTTTTCCCCACGCCCGCTCCTCATAAACGGGCTGAACACGATTAGGGTCCATTTTGCAGCGTGGCGGGGGCCCGTAGGCGCGCTCACAGCACAAAGCGCTGAAACATCCACCGCAGTAGGCAGCTGCGTTGCGTCCCAAAAGCCGCCTTGACGATGTTGACGGTGAGGGTGACAAAGACGATGCCGGTGGTCAGGTTGTTCAGGAAGTTTAAGAGTCGTTGGTATGAGGGAAGGAGGGTCAGCTCTACCCGAGCTGTGCACACACACACACACACACACACGCACACACACACGCACACACACGCAGCTGGTTGGTCTAACGGCAGTCCCATCGTGCCCAAAACAGCATCAGTCACAGTCATTAGTGCGTTAGCAACGTCCTTCCAACGTTAGAAATGCATCCGAGCAAAGAGGCCGGTGCGCTCCATCCCAAAGACGGAGACGAGGATGTTGGTAACGAAGATGAGGGAGATGACGAGGGTGGCGGCGTTGTTGAGGCTGTCCAGGCGCCGGTGGTTGGCCTCCTGGTTGAGGTCCCGCCGTGCTGGGGCGACATGCACACCACAAAAGATGCACCAAAACTATCTCTAAGCAGCCTCAGGGTCGCAGATCTTAGTGGTTTAGTATGTTAATCCGGTTGAAGGCATTACTCGTAGAAGGTGGTCTCACCTATGATGATGATAAGGACCCCGGCCACTATCTGCAGGGCCAGCGAGAAGGAGATGAGCGTCAGGACCGCAGCGTAGTACCTGGAGAAGTGACTTTATCAGCGTCAGGTTCTGATGAGACACACGCTCTATTGGATGTTTACTGGGCTCCACCTGTATCCCGCCCCTTGTTCTATGACCGTCTTCATGTGTGTGATGTTAGCCAGGAACAGGGCGACGTCCAGCATGCCCTCGGCTGCTGTTTTCTTGGTGGCGTACAGGTTCATGTTCAGGTTAGAGCCGGAACCTCCCTAAAATAGCGGAAAGGGCAGACTTCAGCTTTGACTGTGCTGAGGGCAAACAAACGAGACATCTGTCAAAAGGAGGAGCAAATAAAAGTAACCAGAAGGGGGTCCTAAAAAACCAAACAGACAGAGTGCAGGATTTAGTCAAAGGTGAAGTTAGCAAGAGGAGCCCAAGTATTGGGGTACAGAAAAAGCAAAACAAAGCAGGAAAAAAAATTCCATCGAGCCTCATCAGCCACCTCAAACGCCTCCGTGGCATCACACCTGCTGCTCGGAGCGTGTGCCCGGATACAGTGCACCTTGCTGGGCCACACCAGGTGGCTCCTCCCGCTCCATACTCTGGTTCTCCTGATGGTCGTGATGTGGTAGTGATCTTCTTCTTCTTTTAGTTTGGGCTTATCCCTTCAGGGGTCGCCACAGCGAATCGATTGCCTCCATCTAACTCCGTCTTCTGCATCCTCTTGCACCAACTACCTTCATGTCCTCTTTCCCTACATCTATAAACCTCTTTGGTCTTCCTCTAGGCCTCCTGCCTGGCAATTCAAAATTCAGCATCCTTCTACCAACATATTCACTATCTCTCCTCTGGACATGTCCCAACCATCTCAGTCTGGCCTCTCAATCTTTATCTCCAAAACCTCTAACATGTGCTGCCTCTGATGTGCTCATCCCCGATCCTGTCCATCTTGGTCACACCCAAAGAGAACCTCAGCATCTTCATCTCTGCTACCTCCAGCTCTGCCTCCTGTCTTTTCCTCAGCGGCACTGTCTCTAAACCAAACAACATCTCTGGTCTCACCACAGTTTAGTACACCTTTCCTTTCTTTTTAGCTGAAACTCTTCTATCACACATCACACCCCACACTTTTCTCCACCCATTCCTGCCTGCCTGCACACGCTTCTTCACCTCTTTTCCACACTCTCCATTGCTCTGGACTGTTGACCCTAAGTACTTCAAATCCTCCACCTTCTTTATCTCTTCTCCCTGTAACCTCCCACTTCCACTCGAGTCCCTCTCATTTACACACATGTACTCCTCCTTCATTCCTCTCCTTTCCAGGGAAAACCTCCACCCCTCAAGATTCTCCTCCACCCGTTCCCTGGTCTCCTACATATCACAATGTCATCTGCAAACATCATAGTCCACGGAGATTCCTGTCTAACCTCGTCCGTCAGCCTGTCCATCACCATAGCAAACAAGAAGGGGCTCAGAGCTGATCCCTGATGGAGTCCCACCTTCACTCGGAACTCCTCTGTCACACCTGCAGCACACCTCACTACTGTCTTACAGTCCTCGTACATGTCCTGCACCGCTCTAACATACTTCTCTGCCACTCCAGACTTCCTCATACAATACCACAGTTCCTCTCTGGGCACCCTGTCATAAGCTTTCTCCAGATCTACAAAAACACAATGCAGCTCCCTCTGACCTTCCCTGTACTTCTCCATCAGCATCCTCAAAGCAAATACTGCATCTGTTGTACTCTTTTTTGGCATAAAACCGTACTGCTGCTCACAAATGCTCACGTTTGCCCTTAGTCTAGCTTCAACTACTCTTTCCCATAACTTCATTGTATGGCTCATCAGCTTTATTCCTCTGTAGTTGCCACAACTCTGCACATCTCCCTTGTTCTTAAAAATGGGCACCAGCACACTTCTCCTCCATTCCTCAGGCATCTTCTCATTATCTAAGATCTTGTTAAACAACCCGGTCAGGAACTCTACTGCCACCTCTCCTAGACACTTCCATACCTCCACAGGTATATCATCAGGACCGAGTGCCTTTCCATTCTTCATCCTCTTCAATGCCCTCCTCACTTCTTCCTTACTAATCTTTGCTACTTCCTGGTCCACAACAGTCACCTCTTCTACTCTTTGTTCTCTTTCATTTTCCTCATTCATCAACTCTTCAAAGTACTCTTTCCATCTTCCCATGACACTACTGGCACCTGTCAATACCCTTCCATCCTTATCCTTCATCACCCTAACCTGCTGCACGTCCTTCCCATCTCTGTCCCTCTGCCTTGCCAACCTGTATAGATCTTTCTCTCCCTCCTTGCTGTCCAACCTAGCATACAAGTCATCATAAGCCCCTTGTTTGGCCTTTGCCACCTTTACTTTCACCTTACGCTGCATCTCTCTGTACTCCTGTCTACTCTCTTCAGTCCTCTCAGTGTCCCACTTCTTCTTAGCTAACCTCTTACTCTGTATACACTCCTGCACCTCCTCATTCCACCACCAAGTCTCCTTATCTACTTTCCTTCCAGATGACACACCAAGTACTCTCCTACCTGTCTCCCTGATCACAGTAGCTGTAGTTGTCCAGTCATCTGGAAGGACTTCCTGGCCACCCATAGCCTTTTTCAACTCCTTCCTAAAAGTCACGCAACACTCCTCCTTTTTCAGCTTCCACCATTTTGTCCTCTGCTCTGCCTTTACCCTCTTCATCCTTCTCACCACTAGAGTCATCCTACACACCACCATCCTATGCTGTCTGGCTACACTCTCACCTACCACTGCTTTGCAGTCACTGACCTCCTTCAGGTTACACCTTCTACACAAGATGTAGTCTACCTGTGTGCTCCTACCTCCACTCTTGTAGGTCACCCTATGTTCCTGTCTCTTCTGGAAGAAAGTATTTGATTAGGACAAATCAACAGGTACACTCGGTCACATCCTTCGTATTTGTTCCACTCCTTCGTACCCCCAGGTGTGCACAAACTACACTTACATTAAAAATTTGATATAAAAATAAAGTTTTCAGTTATTGGTATCCCATCGGGCTTGAGAAGCAGAAAGGTATCGGTATTGTTTCGGAAAAAAAAGATATGCATCTCTAATTAAAAAGGCAGTTACAGAAGCAATATGCGATATAAAAGCCACCAGAAAAGGGCAGCATTGATTAAGGTGAAAGGTAAAGCTATCAGAAAGTGAGGATGTGGTATAAAATCAGCCAGAAGGAGGCAGCATTTGTTACGGTAAAGTTACCTGGAAGGAACAGAAGAAATAAAAGATATAAAACCAACCACAAGAGGGCAGCATTGAACAAAAAGTAAAGTTCTCAGGGAGGAAGACAAGAAATGAGTGATATAAAAGCAACCAGCAGGGGGCAGCGTTGACTCTTGTATGGGCAACAACACCACTTTATTCATTTATTTCACTTGAATATTTCTTTATAGTAAACACAGGCTACAGTATATATTTAAATGTATTCCTCCGAGCCACAACTGTGAGCAATTCATTTTTAGTCACTAGACAAATACACACGTCCAACATGATAAAATAAATATACAATATGCCCCGGTTAGTAAGTTAGTGTGTGGTGCCACACACTAAAGGATTACAATTGCGTTGATTTGATGTCTACGCGTTTGTTTAGCTGGTCATTTTGCCTGCAACTAAGCGTCAGTGTGGGGAAAGAGGCCAGGAACAGAAGAAACCCAAGAGAAGTGTGTGCGTGGAGAGGGAAAACATGAAATATGATTACATAACCCAGACATAAGAGTGACTGTTCCTGGTAGTTGTTGTCTGCTGACGCGCACATTGAATGGCTCAACGTTTGGCCCGGGAGTGAAAAATTATGTCCACACCGTAAAGGGTTCAAGAGGGGACGGATGACCGGATTGACCGGTCCAGCTACGTCCCTATACCCCCCCATGGTCATGAGCTGGATGAGGGAGATGAGGTGAGAAGCTTCCAGGAGAAACTCGGAGTAGAGCTTTGTTCAGGGCACGTCGGACCGGTAGGAGGCCTCCGGGTAGACCGAAGCAACGCCGACGTGGCCTCCAGGGCCTCGGGAGAACAACACACACACCCACAAAATGTCCCACAGAGCTCCTAGTGCCGGGACCCGCACTCACCAGCTCCGGTTACTGACACGGCTGACTTCCTTTATGCTGTTAAGCGCAGCTGACACGTTTCCTCGTGACGGCAAGCGTTTTCAATCAAAGACGTTGCAATGCGAGCGCGGCATCCACAGTTTGGCACATTTTCCCAAAGCTGCGGTGTCCCGTTCGTACCCCTGGTGAGTTACAACAGCGTTCCATCCCAAAAAAATGGCTAAATCGCCGAGAACGCATCCAGCAATTCCTAGAACTTGAAGTCGGTCAAATATCATAAACACATGCTTGCAGCCTTGCGGGCTTTTCGCGTGTGTTTTGGACCAGCGGGGGTAAAAAGCAAAGAGGTATGTACAGAATGTACACACGCCGGCCCGAACTTAATCAACGTCAGCCTTTGTTTATAATATTTGGGCCCGCCTGGCACGCGCAAGCAGCGGGTCCGGGCTGTCGCTCAACCTTTACGTCAATTGGAATGTACCAAAAAGTTATTTGGCATCAGGTCGGGTTGTAGTTCCCGAGTGGAGCTCATCAAAAAAACATTTGCAAAAAGAAGGTATCTCTCTAAGAAGGTAAGTCTCAGACCCGACTGCGATCAGTCACTTTCCTCGATATTAATAAACGGGATGTTTTTGTAGTTATGGCACGAGAAACCAAAAATACCGTTTTTAACATGATTAGAGCCCTCTAGGCAGGAATTAGCACCCCTATAGTATGTTTTGTATTACCCAATGCAGTAGATATAATCAGAGAAAAGCAGGGGTAGGGAAGTTATGGCTCGGGAGCAAGATGCCGCTCTTTTGATGACCACTCAGAGGTTTCTAAACACCATTACAGCATTTTTTTCTTTTCATTTTCCTTCAAATATATGTAAGATATCTTGCTTTGCAACAGTGATTTCTCAAATCTAAAAATACAATTTAACAAAAACCCTCAAGGAAACAGCAAAAATGGAAAAATGAGGATTCATTTTAAGTCAAAATTTTATGGAGAAAAAATTTGTAATCCAACCAAAAAAAGTTGTCATTTTTGGAAAATGAGGTGGTGGGAAAGGTTTTAATTATAGGAAAATAAAGTCCAAATATTACACCAATAAAGGCATAATTATGAGACAAGTTGGAAAATTGGAAAAAAAAAAACCACAGCAAAAATGGAAAAAATTGCTGTAATTATACGAGTACAAATATTCCGAGAAAAAAGTCACAGTTTTATGAGCATAAACTTGTATATTAATATTGTAAAAACAAAATCATTTTAGTAACAGAGTTGATTTTTATTTTTTTTAAATGTCGCAATATTAAAACAACAAAATATGAAGTTGGAATTTTTGGAATTTTAGGTCGGGGAAAATGATAAAGTCATAATATTACAATGAAAAATATAATTTTGGTTTTATAATGGTTTGTGTAATTTGTTTTCGCTGACATTTTAAAGTAAAACATGACAGGAATCACGGTGTTCAAAATAACATTCAAAACATTTTACAAAACTTTTAGTTGTATTCCCTTTTTAAAAAAATAGGATATGCATCTTGCAAAAATAAATGAGAAAATATGTGTCAATTATGGCTCTCCTAGCCCAAAAGGTTCCCGACCCCTGCCTTAGACAAAGATAAGATAGCGTACACTCACACGTGAAGAGCGTACTTCCTGCAGTGGCTACTGTCTCATCAGTGTATTGCAACGGAGGCCTCCAATGCAAGACACAATTTCAACTCCTGCTTGTGTGTGTCACAGTAAATATGTTCCCTAGGGGACGTTAGTGGTGGGTGCGGAGGACAGGAGCTCATGTCAGAGGTTCAGAGTTGAGTTTTAGGGCCCGACAATCACCTCTGCCATTATTATGACTTCCAATTTACAGAGCAGTAAGAGATCATCGTAAATAATATTAGGAAATAATAATACGGAATCATTTCATACTTCATTAGGTCAATAGTCCAGTCCTGTGTGTGTCTTTTTCTCGATCCCTCTCTGCTGTGTTGAAAATCCACGATGAAGGATCTGCTCAGTCTGTCAGTGGAGCAGGACGGTGATAGTAATCTGCCACTGAAACCGCTCTTCTGCTGGGAGATGATGCTGGTTGTCCACGATGCGAAGGAGCCTCCTCTGGCAGGTTCCCGTGTGGATAGTTTATTTCATGTTGTTTTTTTGGTGGGGGTTGAGGTTGCTCGTTTAAAACTAGGTGTGTCACAGTACGGTAGAGAATCCCCACGGAATGACTGACAAAAGGGCTCACTCCGTTCAGGCTGTTGTTGCATGGAACAAATGAGCCAAAGGGCTGAAAGCAATGCCCAGAGTGAACCCCCTCCCTGCCTGTTTGGGGGTTAAAAGATTGCGGGGTGTAAAGGTGCTAAATCCTCGGGGGTTCCATAACACAAAGAGGCAAAAGCGCGTATATTTTCTGCGCTAACGTTCACCGTCACCTGATGTGGGCGGATGTTGCAGCAATCTCGCCGCTCAGAACTCGACAACTGAGTCCGGCGTGTGTGTTTATACACCGAATTCCTCCTCCAAGTCCAGAAGTTCTCGTAAAAAAGCCACACATCCCTAAAAAGCAGTGATCCACAAACACGGGCCCCCCTCTCAGGGTGGGCACACTCACACACACACACACACACGCACACACACACACACTTGTACAAGGACACCGGACATGATATGCGGCAGTTTTTGCACATTAAATGCAACACACACACATACACACACATAAACATACATACGTCTCTTTACCTCACAGGAAGTGCTCCTCCCCTGCACTCCTATTGGTTGCTCTGACAGCCAATAGGGAGAGAACTCCAACAAGGCGTGAAGCGCCTGGACCAACTTCGGCGCTCATTTTTACAACATTTCTCACCCGAACTATTACCTGGGGATAAAAAAGCCTGCAGCAGGTGACCTTTGCCCTTTCCCCCAAGGTCATCACTGCCTAAATAGCACCTCCTGTGTTGGGGGGTGTAAACAAGGAGTATCTACCAGCGTCACCTTTCCAAGGCGGCTTTTATTTCACACAGAAATGCCTTTTTGCTTTGATAAAAACAGCCGTTCTATCGGAAAGTGTTTTCCGAATAGAAGGTAGTACGGTGGACTAATATTTACCTCAGCAGTTGCTTGTCATTTTTGGAACAATGAGGGACATGAATGCTGGTTGGCACACTCCACAGCATATATGGTGAAACTACGCCCCCTACTGGCCGGAATGGGGAACAATGTGCATTACTGCCCCCTGTCGGAGCTGCCCTGCAATTACACACACATTTTTTAATCATGTCATGTTTAAACTGCTCGTGACGTTAATCTTAATCTCTTACATTCATTTTTTAACCATTTTTGTCACTTCTTCGGGGTCTGCAAGTGACGTCTAAACCAGACCGTCCCACTCCACAACTGCGTTGCCAAATGTAAAAACCCCCAAGACGTTGGACTCGTGGCGTGCTGGCTGTCGTGGCTGTCACTGCCGGTAAAACATATCCCTAAAAAGAAATGTAATTATTACTGTGAATATGTCCCCTGTTTTGCGTGCGTTCATGGTTGCGCTTGTTTGCACCGGGTTGCCGGTGCCACCCGCAAATGTTCTAGCCCAGGGGTCGGGAACCTTTTGGGCTAAGTGAGCCATAAACGACACATATTTTCAAATGAGAGCCATATCCTATTTTTTTGAATGTTGTTTTTAACCCTGTGATTCCTGCCATGTTTTGTCAGCAAAAAACATTATAAAACAAGAATTAGGTTTTTCATTGTAATAAAAAAAGCTACTATTCCAAAAATGACAGCTTTTTATTGTTGAATGGAAATGAACTCTGCTACTAAAATGACATAATTTTACTCAAAATATTACACGTTTATTCTCGTCAAATTGTGACTTTTTTCCCGTAATATTCCTACTCGTAAAATTACAGCATTTTTTTTGATTTTTGCTGTTTTTCCCCCCAACTTTTCTCCCAATTACGACTTTATTGCTGTAACCTTTGGACTATAATCTCCTCTTATTATACCCTTTTAAAAACGCAGCCACTTTTTTTCCACTTTTTTCTCCGAATATTTTGACTTTATCTCGTGTAAAAATGACTGCTCATTTTTGCTGTTTTTTGTTGAATTGTATTTTTCGATAATAAATCTGTATATTTGTAAATAAACATGTATATCTGTTTGTGGTGAGAACCTACGTAAAAAAACATTTTACACTAATTAAAATGTCATTTTTAAGCACTTTTATTTTTGTATTTAATTGTTGCAATTACATTGAACATGGCCGCACGGTGGTCGAGTGGGTAGCACATTGGCCTCACAGTCAGAAGGTTCAGGGTTTGAATCTCCGTTGTGTGTGGAGTTTGCATGTTCTCCCCGTGCGTGTGTGGGTTTTCTCCGGGTACTCCCGTTTCCTCCCACATTCCAAAAACATGCATGTTAGCTTCATTGGCCGCTCTAAATTGTCCATTAGAGTGTGAATGCCTGCGATTGGCTGGCGACCAGTCCAGGGTGTACACCGCCTCCCGCTCAAAGCCAGCTGGGATAGGCTCCAGCATCCCCTAAGGAGAATAAGCGGCATAGAAAATGGGTGGATGAATGAATGAATTAACCGGCTGTATTGGGTTGGATGTCATTATAGGCTTAGCAGGTGTACCCAAGGAAGTCGGACCTTGCAGTGTGTGTGTGTGTACAGACGTCCCGCTTCTCAGCACCTCTCAGAGTTGGTTGCATAAGGAGATGGCGTTCGCGCCGGGCTATGATGTCTGACAACCTGCCTATTTGTGCCACGTGGGTGGCGGTGTGGGCGGGGCATGCTGCTGTAAGGAACTGTACTTGAGGACACAATGGCGCATGTTAAGCCCAAAGAGAATTCCTCCTCACACAGGGAGGAACACGCGAGGGTTTGGGGCCCTAAAGGCGGAGGTGTGGCGCGGCGTGCAAACGGGTTTCCACCGGAAAGCACATGAAGCTCCTGCATCCATTTTCCCGGTCACTTCCACCGCGCCAAAGTTGCGTGAGGACTTTTTAAACCCGCGAGGCTTCTTAGTGTCACGTCACGGTGGCCTGCCTCCGACTTAGAAAATTCTATTCGCCGTAGAAATCGCTCATAATCTCAGGCTCACCTCGCCCGACTCGAAAGGTAAAGAGTCAATATTCGCCACAACGTATTGGCGTGCGTTGATTTGATTGGTTTCTTGTTTTTTTAAAAAATGTTCTTGTAACTGACTATGTTGTCATTGACATACTTATTTATTTCGGGTGGGTACAATATTTACACTTTATACGCCATTTATAGGGTAATTCTTGTCTCATGATGCCAAGCGCCTACGTTAAGAAAGCCCTTCCCGAAATACTTAATTCATGCAAAAAGGTATCGGATCTTTTCGCATCTTTCTGAGGGGCCTGTAACACTGCCAGGAAATGTTTGTTCGCGCGTGAGGGAAAGCTAATTTTGTTTAGCTTTCCTAAAGAGGCAAGCATCAGGCAGAAGTGGTCGGAATCGCTGATTCAGAGTCAGAGGAGCAAGCTGCAAGTAACAATTGATCAGTGACATAACTGTTTATTTTGTGTAAGTATGTTGCGTGTGTGCGCAAACAGGGAGCGGAGGGAGTGTTACCGGCACGCGTGCAAATTACCACCTCACCCATGCCTGGAGCTGCTACTAGTTTTGAGAAATGTTAAAAAACCTGCAGAAATAATTAAAAAAAAGCTGTAATGTTTTAAGTAAAAAGTCCAAATATTAAGAGAAAAAAGTCGCAATAATAAACTTGTCATAAGCAAAACTAATGTCATTTTTTAAATTTTTTAAATACAGTTATGTTATCAGAAACAAACAAAACAATATAAAGTTGTCATGTTTGGAGTATTAGATTGGGGGGGGAAAAGATGGGAAGAAAGTAAAGATATTGTGGGAATAACATCCTGATATTACAATTAAATATATAATTTTTTGTTTTATAACGTATAATGTTTTTTTTTGTTGACATTTGAAAGGAAAACAAATGACAGTGTTAAAAATAACATTCCAAATATATCTTCTTTTCCATTCGGCTTATCCTCGCTTACCCCATCAGGGGTCGCCACAGCGAATCATTTTGGTCCGTTTGATTCGCATGTTTTGATTTGGCAAAAGTTTTACGTCAGATGCCCTTCCTGACACAACCCTCTGTATGAGGGACATGGCACGAATATATATTTGGGTGTGACCAGGATGGACAGGATCGGGAATGAGAAATATAAAATATAAAAAAAACATAATTTTATAAATACAACATTAATACAACTCCCACACTGTACAAACAAATTACGCAGCATGGATTTTGTTGAAGTTCAACTCTGCTTCCCACAGTTCAAATTTGAACGGCAATTACACTTCCTATGTGTACATTTTATTATACATATTAAACATACCCAAATATAGTACATAGCATATAATAATACATGAATAAAACACATACATCAAATAAAACATGTATATATTTATATAATTACAATATACATAATTATGTGACTTATATAATGCTCATGCATAGAATAAAATTAAAATACAGAGCCACATCATACGGTTTCTATTATTTGAACCATTTGTCTGCATTTCCACACTCCTGCAAGTGACAACCGCAATAATCCTCCAACAACCGAACACCCCCCAAAGTACTTCCATGGTTACTTGGGCTTTGTATCATCACAAATGAGTCTAAAACCCAAAGGCATTGTGATTCCACCCAAATGTCCCTGAGCAGAGTCAGATCATCTTGCAAGCAGATGGAATCGCTCCAACAAGCACTTGATGTCGCGCAGACATCTCTTCCCTGTTTTTGTTCGAACCCTGCGGTGTGTTTACTTTTATGCTGCATGAGTTCCAGGAATGGCGCCCAGGTTGTTTTTCAGCGGGCACCGTGAGCAAATACATATACCGCACTCAAATGCATCATGCATTTGGTTTGCTCTTGGGAATAAATGGCGGGTTGTCCCGGCGGGGGTGCTGTGTTTGTTTATATTCCCTGAAGAGGTCAAAGTGCACGTGGATATTTCTGAATGGGTGGCACCGACCTTCCTGGGAGGCTTGTAAATATGTGCGGACATGATGTTATGTAATATTTACATTGTAATATGATATTACCCAGAATCATTACCTATTATTACCTAATTATTATCCCATGTTGGCGCGATCCGACACCTCCGAAAACGCCAGGAATTAATTAATTACCCTAAAACACCCATCCCAAGTGTGTCGCCGTGGCAACCGAGAGGGACGCAGGCGGAAAAACAAAACAACAAACTTCACGTGGTGAGCGTTCCAGGCAATAATCCTGCTATGCCCCCCCCCCCCCTGCAACTGCATTGTGACCCGCTACAAAACACACTTTTGGCTCCCTCACACCAGCACTCGGAATGTGACAAGTAAAGGGCCGGGACTTGGTTACGCACTCACACACAAACACAACGAGAAACGAAGGGCAGCTACGAGTTCTGGGAGGTGCGAGATGGGGGGGGGGGGGGGGACGGCAGATGATGAAAGAAGTCTTAACGAGCTGCATCCAAAAAACCAATCCAGTACCAGAAAGATGCTGCGAGTCGAGGTATTCTTGCAATGACGTCGCAGCAAATGGCGTAACTTTCCACTCTAAAATAGAAGGATGTCTTAGCTTCATTTGCAAAGAGGAAAAAGGGAAATATTAGCGGTAAAGGTGGTCCAATGAGCAATGCAGGGAATGAATGAAGATGAGGGATGAACTACTTAAAAAATCCCTCCAAACTGGACTGGATAGGCAACTTTTTACATCTGCAAGAAACAAAGTGATCCAAACAGTGCGTAAAACCAAGGCAACATTTTTCATGTCACTCCCTGAGTGTGCTAAAGGCAATGGCAAACAGATCTGGCGTAACGTTGGTAAATGTTATAGTAGAAGTATCGAACAAAGCGAAGAATTAGAATTGCAAATGAATTTCATACTTTTTTTTCCCCTTCCTGGGTTTACCATAGCGCAGATCAAGGAATCGGATGTAGCTTCTATTATTAGGGAACTAAAAAGTTGAAAAGCTAAAGATGTGCATGGTCTAGATACACATTTTGTAAAGCAGCACAAAGATTCCTTTCAGATTCATTTGTCAGTTACTCATTCTGTTCTCCCTGTAGCACGGAACGAGGCCATAAGTACCCCAGACCTCCAGTCTGCTAGCAGAGTAGATGTTGGGAATTATAGACCAATCAGCATAGTGCCTGTGATATCTAAAATTATAGAAAAATGGATCCCAAAACAATGAATGAGTCATCCAAGTGAGGGTACGAACCCTTTGCATGCTACGCAGTTCGGTTTTGGTGCCAACTATTCAACGGAAACAGCAATGAATGTTTTTCTAGAAAAAGTGAAGTGTTCTTTAGATACCAGTCCTTTTGTTGGTGCCGTTTTTCTTGATTTAAAAAAGGCATTTGACACGGTCGACCATCAAACACTTTTGTCTAGATTAACAAAATCTAACTTCTCTTCTCTTCTCTTCGAACCAATTGTGTGTCTGTCAGCAGTATCAAATCCCCATATTTGGACTGTCAAGTTGGTGTACCCCAAGGATCTATACTTGGGCCTGCATTGTTTTCATTATACATGAATGATTCACCAAACGTATGTAAAGATCCTAATACTGTATTATATGCAGACGATGCTGTCATGTTTAAAAAAGGCAACGTCTGACGAAGAAGCCTCAAAAAAGTTGACATCAGCAATCACCTCTACTGATGACTGGCTTACCCAATCATGTCTTCTACTGAATTCTAAAAAAAACCGTCTGTATGTTATTTTCAAAACGAGTAGCAGCAAAGTCTAATTTACCAGTCGTTCTGAAAGGAGATGCCTTTTGTACATACATTTAAATATCTAGGTCTTACTTTGGATTCTACTTTATCCTTGAAAAAAACCTGTAAAAAATATATCCAAAATTTTTAACTTTAATATTCAGAATTTCCGGCATATTAGAACATCATTGCCAGAGAACGCCGCTAAAATGTGTCTTCATTCCATGACTTTTCCTCATGTTGGATATTGTACCACCAACTGCTCATTGACAAGTTTGCCCACTTCAAATGGAATGGAATCACTTTTTAAAAAAGCTCCAAACGTGTTTGATAGAAAATCTTTTCATTTCCATCATTGTCTCATTCTCCAGAAATACAATATTTTCAGTTTTGACAATTGTAGAACATTTATATTGGTGTGTTCTATTTATGGGGTTTTAGATGGACTGGCTCCACCACCTCTGGGTGAGTTCTTTCAAATGAAGTCCAGCATGAGCGGAGAGGTGACTGTGTAATTCCTTACAGACGCCCGACCTGCAGCTACAGGTGTTACCATTTAAAGGTACAGAACTTTGACTTTTTTTTTCAAACGTAAAATTCACACGCACACGAAATGAATGTGAACGTGTGTAGCGTTGCGTTAGGGCGCGGGGAATCCCGGCGCTCTAATAGGACGCCCATGCACACCTACCCCAAAACAAACCAGATGAACTAAACACAAACGAAGCATAAATGGCTCCTGCAGTGTGCTAGGATGAGTTAGGTGTGGAAGAACACGACCTCGGACGTCCTTTCGTATTTCTGTCCATTTGTACCCCCTCTGGGTCTCGATGCACAAATGTCCCGTTACATGTGCACAGCGCCCATGGCCAATCCCATCATAAATAGCCACACCCATCATAAGTCAATCAAACAATGTCCCGTGAATACTCGTGATCTGTATCAGCAGTGGTTGTCCCTTCTCTCTCATGGGTAGTCAGTATGCACATTTCACATTTCGCGCTGTCGGATCTTAAGGAGGTTCTACGCTGAGCTTCAAAATGTGACAAAATGTGTTTCCTGTGAGCAAGTTATCTCATTAAAGGCTGTTCATCAGCTGATCAAACGTTTACGGGCACAGCCAAAAATGTGGCTCCAATGAAAGGTATTCACGCTGTCTTGATCTCCCGATGGCAAAGGCAAACGAGCTTTCGCTCTTTGATTGTTGAGCTGCAGAAGCAAGGCCTCTCCCGGGGCGCCATTGCTGCTGGACGCAGTCGTTTCAAATTTCCTGATTGCTCATGGGACAAAAAAGTCAAGTGGTATACCCCCCCGAAAATGCCAAGGACGGGATGTTAAGGATCTCGGCCCAAATGGAGATTGTTACCGGTCAAGGTCGAGGTCAAATGTATTTACATAGTACATATCCAACAGTTCAACTGCCCAAAAGTCCTGAACAGCCGCCAGTAAAACACACAAACATAACCAAGAATAAAAGTACAGTTCAAAACAGAGTAAACAAATACACACAAAATAATAACTCTAATAAAACAACAAAAACAATGCCCAGGTTGAACTGCGTTGAAAGCCAGTTTACAATAACAAGATTTCAATGCAGATTTAAAACGCCCCGGTGTTTGTGCAGGCCTAATGCTCAAGGGCAGGCTATTCCAGGATGTTGGACCTGCTACAGAGAAGGCCATACCGACCCGAGATTTAGGTTTACCTCTTGGGGCGGTTAAAAGCAACCCGAGAGCCGTTCTAGAGGGAGCACAAACAGACAGTAAGTCCAATAAATATGGAGGAGCCAGACCATTCAGTGATTTCAAAACAAAAAGCAGGATTTGGACCTGGATCGTGTGAGTAAAGCGTAGCCAGTGTCAACAGGCCAGGACTGGGGTTCTACAGTATGCATGTTCCCGTCTGTTAGTGCCAGTTAACGGGCGGCCAGCTGGAGACAATGTATAGAGGACTGGTCCAGACCACAATACCAGTAGTTGCAGTACTCCGAGCGGCAAGTAATAAACAACATGCTCAAAGACGTCAGGTTTCACCTCAGCTAAGTGTCTCTGATGAAAAAAATCTTGACTGGACTACAGCGCTCACTTGTTTGCAAACTTTAAAAGGAGAATTTTTTTTTGTACATGTGGTTGTCAGTATGATGATACAAAAATAAGACTATGTTTTTTTGATGTTAAATCTTATGCAAGTGGAGAGACGTCCAATGACAGATTTGCAAATCATCTGCAAAACAATGGAAAGTGACAGGATACTCTGAAAAAATAGACCCCGGAGGCAATATATATAGTGCAAACAAAGCTGGCCCCAGAATGGGGCCTTGAGGAACACCACAACCAAGGCTGATTGTTACTGGTGCACCCGTGTTATTACTAATTATTACTGGTGTTTGAGCAGCAAACATAGGACATTGAGAGGTGGAGGAGCATTTTATGGCTATGTGGAGATGTAGCAGAGGGCGTTCCTCGTGACCGAAGGCCCTCGTCTGTGTGGTAATGACTGGCTTTTTCAACACCTCGCAAGGAGGAATGAGCTCACTCTTTTGGCCCACCCTGCGTGTTCCTCTCATCTAAATCCATTGGAGAACATTTGGGACTGGATGGCAAGGGAAGTTTACAAAAATGGACATCACTTCAGTACAGTGGATTAACGCAGTAGTCTCCCGGAAACACCGGCATCGAGCCTCGCCAAACCCATTTTTCAGCTGACTAACAAGAATGGCGCAGCTACTCGTTGCTCACACCTTTTTTCTACATTTCATGTCTATTTTTGGGGGATTCGGGTGTTTTTTACGCTCTAGTCTTCAACATTTAATCAGTCTCTTAGTGGAAAAGGTTTGCTGAATGTTTTACCTAAACGTCTACTCGGCATTTTAATGAAGTGAAGCACCATAAAAGGCTCCATTCTCTCGCCATGTGTCACTTTTCTCACTCAACTGAAGGGTTGAGTAACAGCATGGCGGAGCTAAATATACCGGTGACTGATAGGACTGTTGCATGATGGGAGTGAGGAGCACTGACACAGAATATGGACCTTGACAGGCGTGTGTGTTGGCGAGGGAGCATGCCTGCAAGTAGGTAGGGTTGTAAGGACCAGGTGAGCTTCCAGTCCTCCAGGAAGACATTCTGTAAGAAATGGGGGTTTGTTTGATCAAAGTTCACAGATGTTGGACCAGGAGGGAGCCTGGTTGAAAATTGTAGATTGTTGGGAATATTCAGGACTAAACTCATCCAGGCATACCTTTGTGGACCTTGTTTTGTCTCCTGCAGCCTTTCTAAAAGCGATCTGATTGCCGGCAAAGACTTTATTTATTAGGTTTCCATCAACCTTTATATCAAAACGCTTCCATCCACCCCACCTTCACCTACTTTATGGTGACTAGCTGTTCTGTTGACCCACACTTCATTAGCCTTGGCACCTGGGCCCTAATTGATATTTGAGTGACGTTGCCGGCCTGACTTTTCTTTTCAAATAGCCTCGGGATGCTGTGCCCACACGGCGGGAGCCATTGAGCAACCCCTGTGATCCTCGGCTCTCACCTAGGCAGGACATACCACAGCTTACCACGAGCGAGAGAGAAACCAAGGAGTCACTAACCTGTAGAAGACCACCGGCCGGCATGGTCGATCGCATCGATGTCAGGTCGATGTCTCTGCCTTGGTCGCCACGCTCTACTTTTCCTAGACCCTGCATGATGAAGCCGGTTTTGGGCACTCTATTGAAGGCACACTGCAGTTGTAGCCCGAGGACCCTTGTGAAGGGAAATTGGCCTGTATGCTAAGCCCCAAGCTAGAGAGGACACTGGGGGACAAACAAACAGCTTATTCACCTCATCCCAGTTGCCTTCTCACTCCCTCTCTCTCTCTCTCGTCACACACTTTCTGCACGTCTCTACATTCTGTTTTCATAAAAGACATGGGTACCAAATACGTAACCCTGTGGAACACCGAGTAACATTATCCAAGAGATGTAAAGTTGTTTTTCTCCCTCCAGTTTGTTCTTTTTTCACACTTTTTGTATGTCTCTTTATTCTGTTTTCATTGAAGAAAGGGGGTACCTAATACGTAACCCTGTGGAACACCAAATAACATTATCCAAGAGATGTAAAGTTGTTTTTCTCCCTCCAGTTTGTTCTTTTTTCACACTTTCTGTATGTCTCTTTATTCTGTTTTCATTAAAGAAAGGGGGTACCAAATACGTAACCCTGTGAAACACCAAGTAACATTATCCAAGAGATGTAAAGTTGTTTTTCTCCCTCCAGTTTGTTCTTTTTTCACACTTTCTGTATGTCTCTTGATTCTGTTTTCATTAAAGAAAGGGGGTACCAAATACGTAACCCTGTGGAACACCGAGTAACATTATCCAAGAGATGTAAAGTTGTTTTCTCACTCCCCTTTGCTTTCTTCACACTTTCTCTACGTATTTTTAGTTTTTTTAAATAAAGGACAAGGTCACCAGATGCTTAACCCTGTGGAAGACCAGACAAACATTGCCCAAGAGATGTAAAGTTGTTTTTCTCACTCCAGTTTGTTCTTTTTTCACACTTTCTGTATGTCTCTTTATTCTGTTTTCATTAAAGAAAGGGGGTACCTAATACGTAACCCTGTGGAACACCGAGTAACATTATCCAAGAGATGTAAAGTTGTTTTTCTCCCTCCAGTTTGTTCTTTTTACACAGTTTCTGTATGTCTCTTTATTCTGTTTTCATTAAAGAAAGGGGGTACCTAATACGTAACCCTGTGGAACACCAGACACGCATGCCCAAAGAGATGACACGTCTCATTCCAGTTTGCCCTCTTTTCATACTTTCTGTATGTCTTTTTATTCTATTTTTGTAAAAGAAAAGGGTACATAACACCCAACCCTGCGGAACACCAGATGAACATTGCCCAAGAGACGTCAAGCTGTCTTTTCACACTTTATTCTCTGCTCCATTCAGGAAAACCACACGCCTGCTGTTTAAACGCTTGACCCCCACAAACCATTATTTGTAGAGCTCTCATTACATCGCGTAGGCGTACCTGATGAAGCATCCACGCTAATCCTCACCTCAGATGACCGCCTGAGATGACGTAGCACTTTGCATGCAAACCTGTGGCCTCTCTACCAACCGAATGAATGAGGGCTGGGGTGAACCCCCCAAAGTTATTGTAAAGGGCTTTTGTTCAAGTGTTAGACGTGAGTGCTGGTGGTGGTTGAATATGGCCTAGCGTTAGTCAAAACATGCATATTTAGGCAAATGTTACACGTTTTTGCCGAAACTAATCCCGTTCAAGCATAAACTGAAGGATAAACTCAGGCAACTAAAATACAAATATAAGACTTTCAAAAGACGCAAAGACGTTGACGCAGGTTTGAATAAACTCACAACAAGCACAGTAATCCCCGATGAAAGTATTAAGGCTAATAAAAACACGTCCGGAAACTCAACTCTCAACCTTCCGACGCCACTTCCTGTCCGCCACTCACTCTGCTCCACTGGGGAACACATTTACGGCCACGCACACAAGCATGGCTCTTATTTACGTCCTTAATGTGTTCTTGATGAACACAAATGAAGCGGAATTTGCATCAAAATAGGCTGTTCATGACAAAATCAAAACAATGTCCACTCAGCGGCAGCCATGGGCACCCCCGTGTCGTCAGAACGATACAATCCCGATGACGTGGCATTCTGACATGATTCGACTGCGAGACTGATAGTCATACACGACTCAGAAGGAACTGAATTGTTGAACAGTCAACGATTCTAAGACACCCCTAGATAACACAAATGTAAAAGTGACTACAGTATAGGGGTGTTATTTGATGACTGCAGGACTCTAATAGTGTTAGAAATCATATTTAGGAGGTCTTAAACAAGTTTTTTTATGCTCTAATTACAAAAAAGATTCCATTTATAAATAAGGAACTCTTCTCCACTGAAATTCACTGATCACGGTCGGACCTGGAACCAATTAAGTGGAGTTTAACGAGGGATTACTCGGTTTTTGATATGAATTTGTTCCAAATGGTAGGACGAAAACCTCAGCGTATTAAAACTGAAGGATTTTTTTCCCCTTAGGAAATCATGTAAATCTAATGTATCCATTCCAGGCACCCACACACCTTAACACAAAATGTCTTTTGTTGAGAACAATTATAGTTTGACACACAGAAAACAGGCAAAAATCAAAAATAATGATATTATGATAAATGGGGGGAATGTTTCGATGCTGCACGCTGACGAGACGGAATCCTTTGCACTGCTTATGCTTCGGCTGTCTATCATCACTTTGCAGCCTTTAGCTTTTTTATCCACAGATTCCAGGATAAGCCCCAAATGAGAGGCCGTGACAACAAGCCAGCCCGCCCACCCGCTTGGCGGCTCTGCCGTGGAAAACATTCTCCACAGGTTGCCTCTCTGCATTCTTAGAAACAAAGGAATCCATAAGAGTCAAGCATCGTTGCTGGCCTTTGAAGGGATTTCATGCACGATGATTTTGACAGCTACATGTATAATCCCACTTTAGACGGTCTCCGCATGCACTTTTGGACTTGTTGTGTTCTGTTGTGCCCTCAGGAGTTGAGTTGAGTCAGCGCTGCACAAAAGTGTAGCAGTGTCGTGCGACTGTAAACAATTGTGCAACACTCCTGCACGACCGGCCACACGGGCTTTTTTCAATCACGCCCTTCTCCCTGCTGAATGGGACGAGGTTTTATTAGCGTACAGGAGTTATTTCTGGCACGGCAGACGTGTGATGTTCCAGGAGACCACCTTGGGAGCACAATAATAGTGTTTGATTTGCATCACAGCCCAGCATGAAAACGTAGGTCATCTCCAATGACCTAAGATGTGACTTTCCAATGAGCTGCAGTGGCATGTGACACTTGGTGCACGAGTACAATCCTTCCTCTCTGTTTTTCAGTGCCTGGCGACGCCAATCTCAGTGTTGTCTTTCAGAACATGCACAAAAAGACGCACGAACCAGGCAGTGCCAGCCTCTTCAATGAAGGAACCTTTCAGGGGTCACTTTGCTGCATCACAGAGTAACAGTAAAAGTGCACGTTATCACATTCAATTCATGAATGAGTTTGACCAAGTGTAGCTGTTGGTTTGTCCTAATCCAGTATCGGGACATTACTGCTACCACATCACTACTGTCAGGAGTTCCAGAGAATAGGGCGGAGGGAGTCACCTGCTGTAGCCCATGAAAGTGCACTGTATTCGGGCACATTCTCAGAGCAGCCGGTGTCCGGCTACGGAGGTCAGGCGAACCGGATTATAGAGCGGGAGGAGCAGCCTGGCGTGGCCCAGCAAGGTGCACTGTATTTTGGCACACGCACCGAGCAGTCGGTGTGACGCCACGCTGGTTTTCTGGCAAACCTTTTGCACTTTTCAAATGCCGCGGTGCTGGCGTTTCAGGTGGCTGATAATAAGGTTTTTGGCTTGATGTTTTTTTTTATTTAAAAGACTGAATATAAAGCTGAAATGTTTGTACTTGGTTAAGTCCCCTCTTCAAAATAAAAGCACGGCAGTAAACTTACACTCAATTACGCCACACCTGTGTTTCTGTGACTATTATATACGATTTTTGGAGCCCGACCGAGAAACGACACAAAACCTGACATATTCCACAATCTTCTGTTTTTTATTTTTATTTATTAAAAAAATTTTTTTTTTTTCATTTTTTAATTACTATTTGCGCAAAAAGAATTCAGTAATCAAACATTACACCGACCCGGTCAACATTTTGTTTTGCAATATTCCATATGAGAGGAGTGGTCTAATATTACCGGGCGCCCTGTACTCGGGTCAATACAGTTATTGACAGAATTTTTCCATTCTGTTCTTATTTTTAGCAGATGAAAATGAATTTAGTTACATTGCAACGAATCTGTCTCTTGACTTTGAAACTATAATATCACGTTTGAATTGACGACATTGGAAAACCAATTCTGTCTGGCATAATGTGTCGTCCAGTTGATTAAAATCACGCTGAAGGCTATTTTTGGTGTTTTTTTGTTGGACAGTCTACTTTGGCGGCTGAAACAGAACATTAAGTGTGAAAGACATGTCATCATTAGAACAGGAAGTAGACTAACAGATACTGACAGTAGATTGAGACATCCAGGAGAGTTGCGTGGAAAAAATGAGTCAGCGATGAATTTGATGCTGTTTAACAATGTTAAAGCAAAAGTGCACTTTTTGGGGAATTTGCCCATCATCCACAATCCTTATGTGAAAACTAAAAACCATTATTTTTAAAACGCTGTAGCTCGGTTATTATGCAGGTGACGTTATGTAAATAAAGCAATGTTGGTGCTTAGTGGAGTATTTTTTTATAGACGCAATAGGTGCGTCCCGTTACGTGCATTCTTAGCTGCCTCTTTTGACCCGTTTTTCTATCACTAGAACGAACGAAAAAGGAAAAGTCAGGATTGCGGATGACGTGCATTTCTGAAAAAGGGCACTTTTCCTCCGAGACAGCTAGCAGGGGAAAAATGAGTCAGTGGTGATTTTTTTGCGCCGTTGAACAACGTCGAAAAGTACATTTCAGCCTCTTTCCCAACACATAATGGTGGTGCTTTGAATTGAAATGGGGCAGCGATTGCTTGTCATCCAACAGATTGCAGCAAATAATGCAGACAGAACATGGAATAAGAGTTTTGGGCACACAACCGCTTTTTTTATGACGTATTCTCCACACAAGAATGTCCTTCTCCTTATCTAGCGCTCTACCTGCCTATGCCTACAATTATTTGTACAAATTTCGGATTTAGACTGGAAATGCGCGATATCTTTTTAAAAAACGTTTTTTCGTCTCAAGACCGATATGGTACCAACAACCGATTTTCAAAATAAAATATAAAAACATTACTACTAGTAATTCTGCTGGGGCCCGGCAAGGTGCACTGTATTCGGGCACACGCTCCGAGCAGTCGTTGTGACCTCACGGAGATCTCTGGCAAACCTTTTGCGCTTAGACATAGTCGTGGCACCGGCGTCTCAGGTGGCTGTGTGCTCAATGCTTTTTCCCCGCATTGCAGAACATCTAGCAAATGTTTACAAGTGAGCTCAGGGGAAGTTACGACAGGCCGTGAAGAAAAAAAAGGTGTGAATGAATGCCAATTATTTCCATAGCTAAGTTATGTTCAGGTCACAAAAGAAGAAGAGCGTATTTAAACCTCCTCCCTGCTTGATGTTTCTACTAAAGCTTGTGTGTGTAACTGGGGAGGTCCTGCCGGGTTCCTCCGATTGTTCCCATCCTTAATTAAAGAGGCCACAAATGACACCGAGTGCTTATTCTTTCCACACATTTAGATGGGATGACATCAACCGCAGTTTTGGTGCTGCCACGCCGTCCCCACCCACTATTTTGCAAGACATCTAATGAGCCTAAGAGAGAAGAAGATGATAGTTGAGGTTTCCTCTGGAGGAGAAGTTCCCTCTGCACAACCTGACCACCATGTCATACTTAACCTCCTCGCTTTACCCTGCAGCGGAGAGAGCTCATTTTCTTTAACTGCCTCCAAATTGGAGTCTTACCAGGGGACATTATGAGGACATTATGATAGAGATGTAAAGATTGGACTCTTTAGCGACGCTGTCTGGTCAGATGAGGTATTGCAGGCTGATTTGCCTTTGACCTGCACCATAAAACTGTGCCTTTGTTTAAACACAAATCTGCTTTAAATCAAACCCCCTGGCTGCTGTGGTGGTTGTCGATGCATTACACTGAGGGAATATCTGAGAAACGTGCCCCTTTTATGGAGCTAAACCACAGTATGCTCTCAGAACGGGCATGCATTCTGCAGATGTTTTACTCTAGTGTGAGTTTATTCCAGATAGCATCACCATTAAGCATGTTTTGTACCCCGCAGATGAGCAAAATGTGGAACAAAATGCACACTCAAAGCGAGACCGACCCGATTTCCAGCTTCCCCTGACTTGTTCCGACTTGCCCAATTCTTGCTGACCTCAATAACTTTGTCCGCTTGGAGAAACCCTCTCACTTTCAGTAAGGAGGTAAAAATAGTTCATTTATGTGCCGGGAGGCGACGAGTGACTGCATTCGTCAGGACACGTCAGGCAACTTAGTGGTATTGGCGCGCGCCGCCAGTCACTCCGTGGCCCACAGCCAAACAAAGAGAGAGACTAAAACCAAGCACTTCATTTTTAACAACTTTACAGATGTTTTCACACATACTTTACATGCACTTGTAGTCTTTTTTTGCCCAGCATACACACACATACAGTACGTGCCGAGAGATTCAAGCATTTCTAGTGCGGAGAAAAGCTGTATCGTGAGAACAGGGCAGGCCCGAAGCCAACCCAGACTGTGAACTGCATGTCATGGCAACTATGAATGATAATACAGTATTTTGCAAGTTCACGTGAGACGCCTGAGGCGCACCTTGCGATACAACCTACCTCGGTGTTCACAGCGTCAGCGCGGCTGTCCGAGCAGAAGCCGTAGGAGTTCCACGTTTCATCAACATTACTTAAGATTTGTCAGATCGACCCACGACCCACGATCGGGCTGAGCACCAACTTTCAAATTGCTGACAATTTAGCCACATGTTTGCTATATTTGGCGCACTTACTGTATAAGGACTCCTGACGTCACGCGTTTACTGTATTCGGTAAGGAAATCCAAGCGATCACCCAAAGGTGAGGAATCCGCCGCGCGGGCGTGAGCTCCGTTTCCGTAACGCTGCACAATTCATGGCGGAGAGCTGTAAAAACCCCTCCACGATGCAAACCCAGGCCCTGACCAACAACGCCAAAAAGGTAAATCTAGGACACGATGACAAACCTCCGTGGCGCCTCCTGGCAAAACGTGCGTGGGTGTCCAACGTGTGGTGCTGGGGCCTTTCGGGGAACGCGGCTCATTGCAGAACAAAACAGCAAATGTGAAAAATAGAAGAAAAAGGCATAATGCAACTGGAAAGTGCCAAAAGGCTGATACTAGCGCCTGTACTGTGTAATGTCGAAGTTGTATTATATACACATACATAGATGTGTGTAGTTTTTTTCCTAATTATACTGCACAAGTCAAAGGACAGCTGCACCAAGTGGATAAAATAAAAACGGTTTGCTGTGTTGTCGGTATTATTATCGATTATACATGATCAAAAGAGAGGAGTCAATGTTGAGAGCGATATCGTTTGTTTGGGAGAATACATCGGAAAAAAAAGTTGTTTCCTCTTGAGTAAAGCCGGCCCGCAATGCGTCGCGCGGTTCTATGCTACCAATGCGACGCATATATGTAGTACTATGGTACTATATGGTACTATGTTCTCGTGCAAGCAAGCCCAATCGCCATATTGGGTCTCCGAGACGAGATATAACTTTATTTTTAAGAAAAGTACATATATGATGGACCCGACGGAGACTCTGCGACGGACAAAAGGGTTCACTCTGTGCGGAGACCAACGCACAGAGTGAACCCGCTCCCTGCCTGTTTGATGCTCATGGCGTCTTCTTGTTTGAAGGTGGACGAGTTCCCTAAGACCCATCCAAACAGTGCCCCGTTTCCATAAAAACATCATGTGTTCAGTGTTGTAGTTCAACGACCGATGGATTCCGCCCGTTTCCGGTACCGCGTCCCAAATTAAAACGAGCCCGGCCGCGCTGGGAAGGCTCTGTAAGGCCAGGCGAGGGGTTATGCCGCGCCAGAACCGGGGTTCGGCGTGTGCGGTTAACTTGTCACGTCGCGTGCGCTCGGCGTGCGTGATCCGTGCGTGATCGGGAGGAGTGAGACGACGCCGGCGTTTTATTTTGAACGGACTCGCACTTCCGTTCCGCGTGCCTCCACTCGCGCGGACTTGACAAGTCGCTCGGCTTGTTGAATCATCGCCCGAGAGCGACTCAGAGGCAGCCGAACCTCCGACCCGCAGCGTTAGCGCCGAGGATCCGCCGGGCCGAGCCGGACCGGACGCACGGTTCGGGGATAGAAGAAGTAGCGGCCGGTGAAAGCACCGCGACACCAGCGGGCGAACTTGGCTCTGCCGCCCCGTGGGAGGCGTCTGTGTGTCGGCTTGCAGCTGCACGCGCGTCCCGCTAACCACCCCGGTGCTCTGACCGTCTTTTTGTGTCTCCAGCGGAGGGTCCGAGTTCTGGCTGAGCCGCGTCCTCATCGTGTCTCCGGGCCGGTGCTCAAGCGTTTGGGGCTTTGGAGCGGACCCCCCGCAGAGGAAGATTAGGCTCCTCGTCGAGTTCCTGGCCCTCACAGCTCGTCCGAGCAGGATTAGAGCAGATGTAACAGGTAATACCCGGAGTTGACGGGGTTCGGGTAATTGCACGGCCAGGACCGGCATCTTTGCGGCTCACGAGGTTGCGTTCATTGTTGTGCAAAGTGCAGACAAAACAAGCTGGTCTTGTGGGGAAGCAGAGACACTCTACTAACACCACTCTTTTCTCTGCCCTCTTGTATTCATGCTCTTCCTTCCTGTTAATACCGAGCACGGTGCCACTTTGACCCCCGCCGGCCTGTTCCCACGCACAGCAGGGCCCTCCAGAAGAAACATAAACCTTGCAATCCGCCTATAAGTGCAGGCTCAGCTGTAGGCCGCTTCCATGGTATAGCAAGCGCAGGTAATGAAATTGCAACCTCTCGCTGATGTTGTTAGACTTTAGAAGGCCTGACGCCCCCCCCCATGACCCGGGCGCTCGTGAAATCGGAGCAAAAACACCCCCCCCCGCCTCATTTCCTATGACATCACCCCCACATTAGCACCGTAATGTACGCATGCGGTCAACGGGAGATGGTTTTAGGATGTAGATGCGACATCCCCGGCATGGCCCACTGTCTACGTAAGCCACCCCTGGATGACTGAAGCTGCAGGGGCATCCGTCCGTCTGCCCCTGCAAGCCGTACATGGTGGCTTTATAAGCAAACAGTTGACTGGGGGGTGAGGTGGTTACAGCAGCTGTTTGAATTCCTTTAAACTTGTCTTGTGGTGAGATGACAACACAAGCCACGTGGACGTGGTTGTCGGGTTTTATTCAAAGCATGTAGCAGTGTTTACGATGTTTACCCCATTCGGATTCGGACTTACGATAAAAGTAATAGTCATGTACAGCCGCCCCTCGTTTCCAGACTCGACCGCGTCAAATGAATTTCTGCAATATATATTTCTTTATACCTTCAAAATGTGGTTTTTAACATTATTAGAGCCCTGTAGACATGAAATAACACCCCTATAGTCCCCTTTTAAACCGCTATCATTCATTGTTTGCTACACATTGAAACTCTTATGCTGCAGGGACTCGAGACAGCCACTAACTGGCGAGCTAGTAAGCCGACTAGTTAGCCTTGAATGTATTTCAATTTCAATTTAGGAAGCCAAAAAGTTGCCACTTTCACGCGGAGATGTCTGACTTCATGAGTTCATGCAAGGTCACTCGTCAGTGTTTTGTGTCGTGAGCAGAATACCGCATATCACTTGTTTTTCAATATGTTTGGACTATTAACAGACCACGGTCTGCCATGAAACCGCGCTGAAAAGCCACGATATTGCGAGGGACGACTGTACACTTATTTAATTATTATTATTATTATAATATATTTTTTTAAAAAGCTTAGACACGTGTTCTCGTTCAACAGTAGAAGTACAGCAATTCAACCATGAATCGGTTTATAATCGATTGTTCAATTAATCAACTTTTTTGGTGTGCGATTAATCTTTTTTGATCTAAAAACGTAAAATATACTCTCGGAATTTTTTTAATTTCCTTACTCATCCATGAAAGTAGACCTATTATTAGGCAAAACAAGACAGTCACACACGCCAGCTTTCACTTTGGAAAACGACATTTTTGCAAACCAAAACTGTTTGTTTGATGGTCATTGATTTGGTCTGTCCTGGAAGAGTGCACTTTTTTGGGGGGAGAATTTTGCCACAATTTTTATGCGCATGATAAGTTGACGCGCCCAGGAAGGAAGCTCCACTAATGCTTAGAAAGAGCAAAATACGGAAGTATTGCATGGAAGTATTCCATGTTATTGTGAAGGTGCCTGTTACTACATGCTCACGGCATGGACATAAAGCATAAATCCTCGTCGGAGGTGTTTTAATAGCGGGCTTTCTAGCTGTGTCCCATGCCGTGCATGAATTACTTGCCTCTTTTTAGATGTGTGGGTATCTTTAGAAGGCCCAGAGAAGAGAGAGACTTGTGTTCCTGATGGCCAAAATGACCAAAGTCCACTTCTCCTTGAACGGATTGCTAGTTTAAGTTGGGAAACAATGGTCAGTTGCAGCCCTGTTCAGTAGCACCAGCAAGTGTCTCCTACAGTTTGACTGGTATCGTGTACTTTTCCACATTATCCTTTGTTTCTGGGACTTGAGGCACGAATCTGGCAAGAGTGACGGTTGTTAACAGTGTGAAGAAAGTTGCCGTTTCCCGACATGCGCGGCGCGGTTGTGCAACGGTGCTAACCCTGCCACTCCGACTGACCTCTCCCCGCTCATGTTAAGCTGCTAACTGACCAGAGAGGAGCCTAACCTTGAGGTTAGCCAGGCTGTGGTGACTTTGGGCTAAATTTGGACGGGCAGCAGCAATTAAGGGCCCCCCCCCTGCGTCTTCACGCCACTGCCCTAAACAGAACGGGGGTTGATTCAAAGAGATGTTTTCTGAACGCACGCATAGATGATCGCGACAAGCTGGCCTTTGGCAGCAAAACCACGAATGGAAGCCGGGTCTTGTTGGGATACTGGCATACTCCAAAAACATGCGTGTTAGCTTCATTGGCCACTCTAAATTGTCCATTAGAGTGTGAATGTTTGTTTGTCTGCCCTGCGATTGACTGGCGACCAGTCCAGGGTGTACCCCGCCTCTCGCCCAAAGTCAGCTGGGATAGGCTCCAGCAAAGCCGCGCCCCTAATGAGGATAAGCGGCATAGAAAATGGAAGAATGGCTGGAATGCTGGAATACTCAAATGTTCTTGCTACTGTGTTGGTGTTCCCTTCAGGACTCGTCCAAAAGACTGAGGCATTGTTGCCAATGCTCAACAAACACTTCCTCTCGTTTCATTGTTCCACCTTCTTCCCCTGTTCGCCGTGTTTTCTTACCGGTAAGCCAGCCGGGGACAACACCGTTGTTGACCGTATTGATCTGGGACTTGGGTGACCACATAACGGGAAGTTCCACTCAGGCCCTGTCCATACCAGAAACGTCCTTGGGATTTTTTTGTGTGTCGGATTACTAAATAGTTGCATGCAGGCGGAAACGGATCGACGCGTGATGGCTGCAATTACGTCAAAATATTCATCGAAGCTCAGCGACTAATTCAATTATTATTTATTGTTGGTATTCTTTCCGAACTCTTTTTTCCCCCCCACATTTTAATCCCATGAGAACATCAAGGGCATTTACTTAATGCAGTGGTTTTCAAACTGTGGGGTGCACCCCCATGGGCGTTATGACCGGGGGTTAACGGGGCTACCACAAACACTTTTCAGTATTGCCATATTTTTAATGCGGAGGGCACTGAAAATGATTTTATCTCCAAAAGGGCGGTGCTGCAAAAAAGTTTGGAAACCACTGACTTGATGTATTAATGTAATCAGCCTAAGCAGGGAAGCCCATGACTTCCCTTCTCCCGGCTACTTCGATCCCGAGGGGTTCCCATGCCAGTTGAGAGACATAGTCCCTTCGACGTGTCCTGGGTCTTTCCCGAGGCCTTCCACCTGTCGCACGTGCCCAGGGAGGCGTCCGGGAGGCAGCCCGGCCGGATGCCTGAGCCAAGCCAACCTGGCTCCGGAGGAGGGGCAGCACATGTACTCCCAGTTTCTCCCGGATGACGGCGCTTCCCACCTTCCAGTATACCCCAGGGAGAAATCTCGTTTCCATAAAATAATAAAACAATTCCAACAAAAGCTGAATTATTAAGAACTAGCATGAGAATGAGAAATTCCCTTTCCAACGGATCATCCTTTCAACAGACACATGAAATGACTGAAGTATCCTAGTGAGTAGTAGTACTATGTTAGTATTGATCTTAGAGCATGAAAAGGTGCTATTGGTCGTATTGATATTTCAGTATGGATCCGCACATCACGTGACTGGTGGTGATGGGTCAGTGACGTCATGGTTTTCATGAAATAGTGGTTTCGCTTGTCTACACGAGAACATCAAACTGCCATCTTCAGATTTTTCTACTCGGAAATCCGTTTCCCAAAAATGACGTCACCCAGAACGCAGTTTCTGTGTAGATGAAAAGGCCGAAGGCATAAAATACTTTGCTCTTTGACCTGAAAACGTTTCCGTGAGTGATATTCTTCTTTTGTTTCCAGTGACAAGGACAGCGGAGGACCAAGCTGGGCCAGTTTAGGCCAGGCTAGGCCCACCTTCCCCAAGTAGGGTCTTCAAGACCCCCTCCCCCGGACCTCTTTTTGTGGTGCCTCTTATCAGAATAGTCTGGAGAACTTTCTTCACCTGTCCATGTCTGGGATGATCCTCACTGGAAGTTGGCAGCAGGATGGATTTGGATGTTGATCTCACAGGTCCTTCCTCCCCGCTCTTCAAAAGAAAGGCCCTTGCGCTCTCCGGGGGCTTCCCAAAGCCCAGTAAAGGGCCCTATAGGAACTGGAGCTTGTCCTAGTGAAGCGGTTTGATCAACTCTTCTGCTGGTTTGAGAATGCTCCTTTGCGGTTCCCCCTTAGTTTGTTTTATTGGAGACTGAGGAGAATATTCATTTATCGCTAACCTTTGCGGTCTGGAAGGAAGAAAATGTCGGAAAGCAAAAGCGGCAGCAAAGTGGTCACATTCATCGCCCCTCCGTCGCCGTCCCCTCAGACCCCCCACAAGAATGTGAACAGCTCTGCAAGTTCAGACTCGCATGTGGTGGACAAGCTGGAGGGGCACCCGGAGGTCCAACGGCGGCGTCACACAATGGACAGAGACTCCAAGACCGCCGAGCACCGCTTTTTCCGCCGAAGTGTCATCTGCGACTCCAACGCCACCGCCCTGGACCTTCCCAGCAAGGCGGCGGTCATACTCACCTCGCCGCCAGACTGTGGGGGGGCCTCCACCGGCTTGTTGGGGGCTCAGCCTGCAGAGCCAGACGACCAAGAGGCACTTGAGGGCCCCTTTTTGGAACGCCCTCAGCCTGGGGGAGTTTTGGAGGGGCAAAGCCGAGCAGGAGCGGCTAGCGTTGCACACGCGGACAGCGCCGCTGTAGACAGCACAGAATGGGCAGTAAGAGAACCCACCTCTTCAGCATTAGATGTCAACAAAACGGGAGACAAGCGGCGTGACGCCCTGCCACGGGAAGCGGCCAAAGATGGAAAACTGCACGAGTGCCGAGCTGGCAGTCCCGCAGAGGACAAGGAGCGTGAGACGGAGCTGGCCAAAGCGCGTGCCGAGCAGAGGGAGGCCGAGAAGCGGGTGCAGGAGGACATCGAGGAAGCCGAGACCAAGGCGGTCGGGACGTCGCCGGACGGACGTTTCCTGAAATTCGACATTGAGATCGGGAGAGGGTCCTTCAAGACGGTCTACAAGGGGCTCGACACGGAGACGACGGTAGAGGTGGCGTGGTGCGAGCTGCAGGTATGTCCTCAACGTCACCTCCAGACCGTGATCAGCTTTTATGCCGGCGCGTCATCTGCGGTGCCCCCGGTTTTGACTTATTTCGGGTCGTCCTATTTACTTCTAGTATAAATTGGGCCAGTTAAAACTAACACCCTTCTGTGACAGCCGTGACCAGTCGTGCATCTTACATCCGTCCCAAAGGAGTGTAGCAAACGCTAAATGATACAGCTGGCCCGGTTTGAGTACACCTAGGTCGCAACCGGGCAAGAAATGAGACGTTCAACGTACGAGACGATACAATCCACGAGGTCGGGCCAACGACAAGACCAGACAAAACAAGATCTAAACTTTCTTTTAGGAAAATACAATGAAAAAATATGACCATTTATTGCAATCTACTTACATAATTTCCACCATGCTATGCTGTTCTGCACTGTGTGTGTATGCTGGAGGCAAAGACCTTGTACGACTGACCAGAGGGCTCGCTCCGTTCATGCCGTTGTTCTATGGAGCAAACGCACCAAGGTGCTGAAAGCAATGCACAGAGTGAACTCTCTTCCTGCCTGTTTGGAGGCGAGGGCACGCGTGCAACACGGCAATATATTGAAATTAGAACCAACCATGTCTCCACCAGCAAAACAAAACAAAAAAAAAGGCAGCGATTTGGGGAACGCCAGAAAGTATGGGACATCCGGACAAACTAGGATACATTTAAGCAGTACATTTCTAGCACGTCTGCAGCGCTCGTCACCGTTTTACGATGCCTGCTAGCTAGTTTGCTGCTGCTGTGCAATTAAGCGCCGGTTTCACCTGATTGCTGAGGGGAAAACAACAGAAAGCGCCGAGCACGGTGTCTGCAGACTGCAACAGGACACGGTGGCAGGATGCCCTTGCCGTTGTTCTGCACCGCTGCAGTCCATGTGCATGCGTAGAGTCGCTTGTCTGGAAGAGAACCTGCTCAGGAAGTATCTGATGAACAGTATGGTCACATCTTGACATTTAGGGCAACCGGCTGAGCCTCAAGAGCAGGAAGAAAGCGTGTGGTTTTCCTTTCGCAGGGTCTTGCCAAAGAACCAAGCACATGCATCCTCTCGGATGGGCGATGACTTCGCGAAACACGTTGTGGCACTCTTGTCAGTGCGTCTCAAAGAAGCGGTTAACTCGAAACAGACTCAGACGTTGACTTCTGAGGGATGCCAAAGAAGGAAACGAGTTGCTTCAAAGCTGGTTCTTACATCACTGCATATCATAGCCCCCTTCATCATGCTGCTCTAAAACAAGCACCGTGCCTGTCATTAATCTGTCTCAGAAGGGCCGACTCAAACCCAAACGTGCTCCAACCAAAGCAACATTTAACGCCACGTTCACCCCCCCGCCCCGTCACAAAACCATCCTTTAACGAAACCGCACAAGATAAACACGTTATTCTGCTGCAAACTCAATTTGCAAAAATGCCAAAAAAGATCTGAAACTCAATATGAACGTTCTAGAACCGACCACCGACGACTGTATGCATGCATGCACATGTTGCTTCCAACATGTCTACTGTCATGTGAACTATCAAACCCGTTGCTCTTGCATCTTTGTGTGCACGCTTTGCTTAGCTGTCACTGGCGCCGGCCCGCTAGCTAGCTGCCTCGAGTTATCCGCGTAGCTGCTTGTCTTTGGACTCCAAATGTGACTTGGTACCACAGTGACATTTTGTTTTTAAAACAAACAAGCGATGCAGTTAGTTTGGAGCTCGGTTTTGTCCCACGGGGAAGTGGACAATCACGCTCATGGGGTATGTACTCATTTTTCCAAGTGTCGTTGAACAATTTTGGTCTCCTGTTGTCAGTCTATTAATGATGTTTGATGATTTTTTATTATTATAAGTGTGGAATTCAGACTTCATGCATTTTCATATAATACAAATGAGCACAAAATAGCATAAAGACAAAGGGCATACTGTTTGAGTGGAGATGTGCTTGGTAAATAAAGTAGCGTAGAATTTAAATGTTATTAGTCATAAATAAGACAAACAGTTGACTGCTCTAAAAAGTGCTGAAAGTTGGACACGTCATTTATTCTCTTAACTTAAACAGGACACAACTCTATTAAATAAAGATTTTTCTTTCTACTATTTCATTCTATTGATTTGTTATCTCGAGAGAGAAAAAAGAATTTCATGAGTTCATTTCTCGTGTGTTGGTATTCCTCTAATACCAGCATGAAACTGAATCCAGGTTTGTGTAGAAAAATGGTGCACAGAGTGAACCCTCTTCCAGCCTACGAGAGACAAAGGAAAACAGACACGCGTGGACGTGGCAATATGTGGAGTTTATTTTCAGTTAGTTGTAAATTAATTAGCGGTCACAAGTCAATTTTTGGTCTGCACGAGAAATTGTGTCTCGTTTGAATCTTGTACAATCTCGTGACACCCCTACTCGTTAGCATTAAAGCTACAGGCACACAAAACAGCCCATGGAGGCTTAACAAACGTCCCGAGTTCCAGCTTCAAGGCTTACTCCAAATTGCTCAAAAGTAGTAGAATATTGGAGCTTTTTAAGCGTATGCAGGACGTTAGCGTCACGCTCCACCGTATGCCTTCCGAAGGCCAAAAATAATCCATAGATGGACGGTGACGGAGCGGATAGCTTGCTTGAGCTCCTGCGAGGAAGATTGTTCAGCAGATAGACGGAGCGGTGAAAGACGAGGAAGGTCACCCCGCGTAGCTGAGGTCGGTGAAGCTGCCTTACATGGTGGCTCATTAAAGTACGTCTGTCGTGCCAAGAGTCATGGAATCTCAATCTCAAGGCTTCAGATGCCGTTTGGCGGGTGGAGGAAAGTGCTGGATGGCGTTAGAAGTAAGGATGTGCGGCGACAAGGGAGTGAAAAGACAAAGGAAACGGAAAGAAAAGGGAACGAGGTGGGCCCGACAAAGCCACGAGGGGCCGGCCCAGCGTATGCGAGTGTGTGACCTTTAGCCTCCTAACTCCATTGGAGCTCAGAGAGCTTGAAATTTCTCTCAACAGCAACACAAGGCAGACCCTTCCTCCACAGACACAGACAGACCAGTCTTACTTCCACGCTTTGGGGGGGGGTGGAGCTGCTGGAGGTTCCATAAAGTCAATCGGTGCCACAAGGGAGACTCTTTGACAGTCTTTCCATTCGCACAAGTACTCATACACCCAGAATAACCTAAAACATGCGGACGTTACCGTGGCTGCAGAGCATATATAATGTCCCATGTCCGGAGGGATGAACTATGGAGCATGCGTCGTACATCTCGCTGGAAGATAAATACGAGCGGGGTCCTCCTAGGGGGCCGAAGCTGACGGTTCAGATTTCCCTGACAAAACGAACGGCAGCTGGGTCGAGCCTGCAGCAAAGCCGATTGATCTGAAGTTGCCGTAAAGGATTTTGATGTTAGACAGTCCGGGTTCTGTTTTAATGTCCGTGCAAATATGTCTTCATCGGGCTTTGTCTCTTTGCATTTGAGACTGGTTATAAGCAGATCACAGTCAGTCCACGGTGCCTCCATGGGGAAGCAGTATATCGATGGGGCTTCTGGAAGGTCAGATGTTGTCCCCTTACTGCTGCTTTTTTGTAGCGTTCAATCGCCACAGGTAACGGCGCGATGTAAAGTTCACGAAAAACAGTGGCAAGTCAAACCCTGCACTCCCAGAACAATGTCAGTCGTAAGGATTGGACACCACATGAAGGTATCAGCACATAATCATCTTGATTGGGATTTATTCCCATGGAGTAGTTTGGCCTCAAAACTATAGACTAGCTTCTTGCTTTGCAGCAAAACAGAAGACTTTCAACACGTTTGACATGCAAAAGAACGCGTGTGATAGCAGAAAACACAGAAGATAGCCATTTTTATTGGGTTTCCAGTAGAGCGGCATGATATCTTTTTTTCCAAACCAATACCATTAACATTTTGCTACCGTATGGTACCAGTAACCAAACGGATTAAGGATATTTGTGCACACCTGGAGGTGGACAAGGAAAGACTGGAACAAATTGGGATTTGACCAAGTCTACCTGTTGATTTATCCTAATCAAATATCATGACATTCCTACTAGCACATCACTATCTGGTTCTGTTAACTCCTCGGTAGGGATCGTGATTGACTGCAAGCCGTAGTGTCTCCTTGCCAGCGTAAAAGTACCGCTTGTGTTGTTCACTGGAAAGTCCAGGGAAGAGCACAGAGTGAGAACGGTAGGAAAAGTTGGGAAGGTATTTTGGAGTCATTTCCAGATAACTGTAGCTTCCAGGGTGAGGAGCTCGGCCATTTCGGGAGGAGCTCAGAGAAGAGCCGCTGCTCCTTCACATGGAGAGGAGCCAGTTGAGGTGGCTCGGGCATCTAGTCCGGATGCCTCCCGGGCACCTCCCTGGTGAGGTGTTTCGGGCATGCCCGGTCGGGAGAAGGCCCCCGGGAAGACCTAGGACACGCTGGAGGGACTATGTCTCACAGCTGGCCTGGGAACACCTTGGTGTCCTCCCGATGGAGCTGGAAGTGGTTGGGAAGTCTGGACTTCCCTACTAAAGCTGCTGCCCCCGCAACCCGCACCCGGATAAGCGGAGGAAAATGGATGGATGGATGGATGGATGGATGTAGCTTCCAAGATCATTGGTTCAGACCATTCTCCACTTTGCTGACTATCAAGCCCGTCTTTGGCTGAGAAGTGGCGAAACCCAAGCACGGTACGCTTGGCCTGGTTACGAGTACCTATGAGTATTTACAGGCAGCCCAACAAGACAGTCTGGAGACGAAGGACTGTCTTTACGGCAGGGTTATGTGTGGTCGCAATAGAAAGTGCAGCATCCGATGTGATGTCAGGAAATGCTTCCGGTGCATGTCTTCACCATCTTTCCCCACCGCTCATAAGCAGCTGTGAGTCACAAAGGAAGGCCTGATACTTCCTCATATGCAGAGCATCCCCCTTCCTTCCGTGCAATGTGTGTTGCTGAATAGAGAGGTCAGGCCGCTCTGCCTTCGCAAATTTCATTAGTGTTGATTCCATTGGTGGAGGTGGGGAGAGGGGGGGGCAAAGTTCTTTTAATAAAAAGAGCTATGTTATGGTGGGCATGTGTGTGTGACACTAATGCATTTGAGGATTCTCTCGTCCGGGTGTGTTGTTGGCGAGCAAATTGTGCTTATAGTCACTGCAGGAATGTGTGTGTGTGTGTGTGTGTGTTTGAGGGAGTCTGGGGCAGGGAACATATCAGGCAGATGTTAGATGACTTATACAGTGAAACACGAGGACAAGCGTTTTCTCTCCCCTCCGTCCGTACTGCATCAGCTTTACGCTCTCCAATCAGATTTGTCATTTAGTTCTGCTCATCACGTAATTTGCCTCGACTCATCCGCTAGTCTGGCCATTTTAATCCCCTCCCCTCCCCATACCCAGGACACCCACCCTTCCATGACATCCTTTTTCCTGATTGATGTATTTTGGGCACTGTCCACACAAGAACCTACATGGTATTTTGTTTGGCGGGCTTGAAGATAAATTTGCATCCGCACTCTTCCGGATGAGTAAACACTGTAGTTGCACGTAATACACAAGGATCACCCACGTGCGGCGCTGTCCGACCAGCAGGGCTCGGGGAAGACCCAGGACGTGTCGGAGAGACTACGTCTCTCCACTGGCCTGGGAACGCAAAGTGACCGGGGAGAGGGAAGTCTGGGCCTTGCCGGCTTAGGCTGCTCCCCCCGCGACCCGACCTCGGATTAGCAAAATGGATGGATGGGAATTACTTCTGCAAGTCATTTTGGAGAATAGGGCAACGCTGCAGGATAATTCTGCTCGATTTGCACGTGCGAGACGGCGCACACATCTCTGTGTGTTTACAAAAGTAAATATTGCTGCGGCTCCATAATGTGTTTGCGGCAACTTGAAGGGAGTCCCATTTTTCCCAAACAAATGATTCCGTGTAGGAGATAAGGATGGAAGAGGGGCAAGCTTCTTGGTTTTGATTGTTCACTTCTGGTCCCGTGACGGCGACGGGGTTGTGACGTCATCGTTTTGGTAAAACAGCGGTTTTGGCCGTCTGCGCGGAAACAACGAACCCGCTTTGGAAGCTCTTTTTCAGGGCACCCAGATCATTGTTTCCATGCGGATGAAACAAATCAATCGTCAAACGGTTAAAATACAGTCCTTAAGTAGGAGTAAGCCAAGAGGAGGTTCCGCCAATTCGTCTGTTTATTCTCATTTCAACACCGGAGCGGGCGGTTTAGTGTGTGTAATGAGATTCGGCCACGATTGAGCCGTCCGCCGGGTATATCATTCCCCACGATGACAGCATTTCATTCACATGAGGCCAATTTTTCGCTAGATTCCGCTTTTAACAGTAAATTCCGTTTTTATTGTCCAAATTCCGCAGAAATCATAGGGCCCTAAATATCTCAATATTTCGACTGGCATTACTCAACATGGTCGACATTCTCCAGATATTTTCAGGTTCCATTTACTAACCCGGCACAGTGTGGATGCACATTTCTTTTCAAAGTTTCCGTGTAGTCGGGCCCCTTAAACAGTAGCACACACATGCATGTACAGTCGTAGCAATGCTATAGCAGCATCACTTCCTGGAAATGCAGCACTCTGATTGGCTGGCCGAGACACCGCTTCAAGTTTCAATGGCACTTAGCGGGACTCAAGGAGGCTTCTTATCTTCTGTAGAGCTGGAGATGTGTGTGTGTGTGGCCTCAGTCAGGCAGACAAGTCTGAATCTGTGTAAAATGACCCAAGGTGCACACCCGAGCTCTTTCCTCCCGCTTTACAAGCACCTTGCACCTTGTAATGTCCTCCCCCCAAGTGTATTTATTCTGCCTTTTGTCCCCCTCTTTTATTCTGTGTGTTTGAGAAAGAGGGTGGGCTTTTCTCCCTCCCGGCACTGCCTACATTCCTCTGATAAGATGTCATTGAAGAGGTTGCAGAGGGGTCACGTGGTATTGTGTACCCCCCTCTTCAAACGATGCTGGGCTTTCAGTAGAACCTTTTGGGCTGAGAGAGCGATGGAAGCCACATATTTTCAAACGTACTTCCTCGAGATCCATTTCGCATTTTTTCAAACAAAAAAGTAATTACTTTAATAATTAGTAATTAGTCTCTGATGCGGATGAATGTGAGAAGGTTTTGTATTTTGAATGTTATTTCCTGTCATGTTTTACTTTAAAATGTCCGCAAAAAAAACCCATACATTATAAAACAAAAATCATATATTTAATTGTAATATTAGGGCTTTATTCCCACAATATTTTAACTATATTCCCATCTAATGTTTTCCCAACCTAATATTCCATTTGCTTCTCACACTATAACAAAATAAAAAATTTAAATGAAAATGACTTGTACGCTACTAAAATGACAGTTTTTTACTCACAACCTTACAAGTTTATTCTCGTTAAATTGTGGCGTTTTTTTCTCTTAGTACTTTGACATTCGACTTGTAAAATTACAGCAATTTTTTACATTTTCTGCTGGTTTTTAATTTTTTTTTATTTTTTCAACTTTTCTTGTGAATATGACTTTATTCCTGTAATATTCTGACTTTATTCTCCTGATATTACAACCTTTTCCGCAGTGTGATTTTCCAAAAATGACAACATTTTATTCAATATTTTGAATTGATTCTCACAAAACTACTGCTGTTTTTTTCCATTTTTGCTGTTTCCTTAAAGTTTTCCGTTAAATTGTATTTTTAGACTGTGCGGCAGGCCAATAAATCCCTCGCACCGCACTTTGAACACCCTTGTTGCACAGCAAGGTACGTTGCGTATATTTTTCCGACAAACTAAAGGAGAGGAAGAAACGTCGGGGTGTTGACCGTCTGAGAGCCACATGCGACCATCAAAACAGCCACATCCGTCTCCCGAGCCGCAGCTTCCCTTTTGAGCCCCCTTTTCGTCAAAGCGTCAATTTCTAGCGGGACGGGCAGGCCCGCGTTTGAGTCTGCGAATAGAACAAGGCTGACGCGACAAAGTGGCATCGATGCTTGCGTCTCTCGTCGTGCCCCGAGTCAGCTCCCACTCTAACTTAAGGTGGGCAAAAAAGCGGACAAAGACCTGCAGTTTTTTCCCCCCCCTCTGGCCTAAAAATAGCAGCACAGCGGCGGCATGTTGTCTGCTGGGAGGTCACTGGAATGTGGCCGAATGGGTTAAAATGACCACACACTACACTCAGTGAATGTTCTTGTTCATGCGCTTGACAGGAAGTATATGTGGAAGATCATTTCAGTGATATGATGGGGCGTGCCCTATAGAGCCGGGGTCAAAGGGCAAGTATTACCGCAGCGTTGGGGGAAAAAAAACATGTCTCATGGGCACTAGACCTACGCTGACTCGAGAGAGTTCACTCTGTGCATTGGTTTCAGCACCTTGACACGCTGGTGAGTCCGTAGTGAGTCCTTTTGTCAGCCATACAGTCTCTTAGTCTGAGTGGGTGGAGACGGGGCTGCTAGCATACACACAGACTGCAGAAGAGTGTAATGTAGTCAAAATTATATTAGTAGATATTTTGTCATACGTACATTTTTAGGTTATTTTCCTAAAAACAAACAAAAAAAATCTCTTCTTGTCCTGTGACTTGTCGTCTTCTGTCTTGTTACACTAATGATACCACAATATACATCACCCGACTGTCATGTAGCTCAACTTAAGACATACCTTTCCTCCCAAAAACTATGATTTTAATGAAAATAAACAAGCAAATCTGTTTTAAATTCTTTGCCCGCCCAGCCTTCTTCTCTCCCTTTGTTAAACATGACAACCTTATTATTTTATTTTACATTTTTTAGGAAACGTTGGACCAGTAGCAACCAGTAACGACATTCATTCATTTTCTATGCCGCTTATCCCCATTAGGGTCGCGGGTATGCTGGAGCCTATCCCAGCTGACTTTGGGCGGGAGGCGGGGCACACCCGGGACTGGTCGCCAGCCAATCGCAGGGCACATATAGACAAACAAACATTCACACTCACACTCTAATGGACAATTTAGCGTCGCCGATTAACCTGACATGCATGTTTTTGGAAGGAAATGTGGGAGGAAAGCGGAGTACCCGGAGAAAACCCACGCACGCACGGGGAGAACATGCAAACTCCACACAGAGCTGCCCAACGGAGATTTGAACCCTGAACCTCCTGACTGTGAGGCCAACGTGCTACCCAGTCAGCCACCGTGCGGCCATTAACGACATAATGTTGGTTAATTTAGCGCCAAACAACGACAGGACGACGAGCACCGTTATTAGCCACCCGTCTGTCTGACGCTGCGGGTCAGAGGCCGGTCAGCGCTGCACGGGGAGGGCTTGGGAGCGCCACACAAACTCAAACAAAAGCCTCTTCGGGAGTCAAAACATATTTGGGGGCAATGGATGTAACTTTTATTCCTTAATAAATGGGGGGGAATTGTGCTCCAGCAGAAAAGGCGCTTTTTGCATGCAGGGCAAAAGGGCATGACCGCCACTATCTGTGCATGTGACTGGGAACCATCCAGAATTTTCTAGAATTTTGTGTTCGCTTCTTGATGTTTCCCCTGCTTGGCGTTTATCCCAAAAAATTAGACAGGAAGTGCAGGCAGGACCTTATGTCATCATAAAAGGGCTTTAAAAAAAAAAAAAAATCATACATAACAGGTGTGTCACGTGATAGCCGACTCACGGAACAAGACGAGGCACGTGATTGGGTCCAGATTATGAAAAGTCCAATAAAAAACAAATGGATGCTCAAGGATTTTTAGACCTAATAAACCACTGTTACAATAATACTGTATATAATAATTCAATATTTCATTTAGTCATCTTTCATGCGTTTTCCCACCAGAAATGTGTGCTCTCTGTCAAACGTTTGCAGCATTTCTTGAAATGCCAGCTTTTCAGCTGCTTTAAGGAGCAGTACTTCTTTGGCGTTGGCTGTTTGTGAACGCACACCATCTTTGCGCTGTTCCGTTTGGATTTGCTCTGCAGACCAAACACAACAATGCGTAGTCTGCGTAGTTTGACGTGGGCCCGTTTGTTTTGTTACCTTTTATGGTGCAACCACGTTTGGAAAAAGTACTTCCGCCAAGTGGCTTGTTCGTGTTGAGGGGCGCAGCTTGCTAGTTATTCATATTCCTGCATAGGGGCCTACAACGCCTCCTCACTGTTACCTTGCATTGCTCCTCACGAAGCTCCACTCTTTTGCTGCTCCCCTCTCTTTCAGAGACGAAGCCACTGTATAACTGACCTCGAGGTCTCACTCTCTTTGCCGTTGTTCTCGGAAACACCGCCGTTCTACGAAGCTTTCGGGCGCTGATCCAACGCACAGAGTGAACACTCTTCCTGTCTGTTTGGGGGCGAGGAAAACAGACACGCGTGCACATGGCGACAGATGGAGGACAGCAAAACGACTGTGTGATAAAGTTGTTTACTTGTTATCGCGCGACGTTTGTTTTCAGAACAACACATCTTGTCAGGTTTTAATCTCGTTTTAATCTCTAATTTTCAAATTATGTCTACAAAATTGGGTAATGAGAGGGTAAAGGTGACTGTAGGGGTGCTATTTCATGTCTAAAGGGCTCTAAGAAGGGTAAAAATGTGTATTTATAAAGTCATGAACAGGTTTTTTAAAATCCCCGGTCGTGCCTGGAAACAATTAACCGCGATAAACGTTCCCTTGTAGCTTATGTATTTATACGGAAGACAATGTGCGTAGACACACATTAATTATAAACAAAGGAGGGGGCGCTGCCGCTTGTTTACAGCCGCTGGCCCTTTCTGCGCGTAAACAGCATGATTGCGTCCGTTCACCATGTGGCCGGGTGAAGTGATGAACAGCGCAACTCCTGGAGTCAGACATGTTTGATGCAAGTCTGCGTGCGCACTTAAAAAGCCTCCTTCCTGCTCCCACTACAGGAATATCTCACCCGGAACATCTCTTGTTTGAGTCTAACCACGAGACCACAGTAAACACGTGCACGGTGTCGGGCTGTTTATGCATCATTCTGGATCAAAATCATAAAAAAACATAAAGACTTTTGATTTCAAAGTCTAGCTTCACCGCGATAGAGACGTAAGATGAGGGGAGGTGCAGACACGGCGGCGCACGCTTAATAGCAGCTTTAGCAGCTAATGGACTGTAGATCCCCTGTGGTCTGATTGTTCGGCCTGTTCTGCAACCTGCGCGCTTCTCCCTGCCCTCTTTTTCCCTTTTTGTCTCCCATATCCAGATGGTCTCCAACCCCCCCCCTGGGGGGGCGGAGTTGTTGTACTAGACATCTTTCACAGCTTAAATACCCTACACATTATTGCTGATAAACCATGTTAGTGTCAAAATTATTTACATTCACTAACTTAAAGTGGCAAAATAATGCAAGTTTGCTGCATCAATAACAGTAAACTTTCATTTCTGACCATTGTAATTGGAATGTCGGGAGCTTTTCAATGAAATCAATTAAACAAAAAAAATCTGGGAGTCACTTTTAGTCAAAAATGTGAATAAAAAAAAAACACTCCAATAAAAACAATCAATAAATGTGGTATCCATATCTGATATTCAATAAATCGTGACCATTGGTAATTTTTCCCGAATTAATTAAGCTGTGAAACTATGGGGGGGGGGCGCACGGTGGAGGAGTGGTTAGCACATTGGCCTCACAGTCAGGAGATCTGGAAGACCTGGGTTCAAATCTCCGTTGGGCATCTCTGTGTGGAGTTTGCATGTTCTCCCCGTGCGTGTGTGGGTTTTCTCCGGGTACTCCGCTTTCCTCCCACATTCCAAAAACATGCATGTTAGCTTCATTGGCCGCTCTAAATGGTCCCTTAGAGTGTGAATGTTTGTTTGTCTATATGTGCCTTGCGATTGACTGGCGACCAGTCCAGGGTGTACCCCGCCTCCCGCCCAAAGCCAGCTGGGATAGGCTCCAGCATCCCCGTGACCCTAATGAGGATAAGCGGCATAGAAAATGAATGAATGAACTATGGGGGGGGGGACGCCTGCTGTTGTGTGGCGTCACGCGGGACACAGCGGAACCAAAAAATGCCACAACTCCCAAAAGATGCACAGCCATGCGGGGAAAATGCGTGTACTTCGTCGCGCACCAGACGTAACCGCTACCTGACGAGCTGCAAATAAGTCGTACGGAAGCGGGGTCAGTTCATGCGCACCGTTTGTTGGCCACAAATTGCGTGCCATGGCCGTAGTTGTCGCGCACACAGACTGCTAACTGGTCTTCACGCTTTTCATGCGTGCCACAGATGCACAAACAAACGACACGCTCCGCCGCGGCTCATTGCAAGACAATGCAGAGGCAAAATGCGTGCAGGTGAAAGGGCCGCTTTACTCCTCACTTGAAGCGCTACGCGTGTGCACTCGCCAGCCGCCTCGCCTCCACCCGCTGGGGCAAAGAGACCTAATGACTGACAGCTCCGCTGTAGAACCAATGTCTCGTCTTGTCATCCATCCTGTTTGGTAGAGCGTGAGAGGAGGAAAGCAAACATGCACGCACATGCCAATATGCAATTATCGAGTTGTTTTATTTATAGGTACTTATTTCATCGGGAGATTTCGCTACAGTCCAAGTGAGAGAGGAGATGCACGTGTGCGCATTAGAACGGGTGATGTGTCCACCAGAAGCGCTTGCTTTTATTGACAGATGGCAGCTATAGAGCGCGTCACCGTTGTGGTAAAAGTCTTCCGTTTATTCTGGTTAAATGTACTCACATGTGCAGTATTTTGCACACAGCTAATACCTGCAATGGACAAAAATAATGGAACACAACAGGTAGTAAATATAGTTTGGTTGAAAACTCGACAAAGGTGGTGAAATCACGAGAAAAGCCCTGCATTGCACGAGAGGTTCCCCGAAATGCACACTTGTCCCTGAGGCCACTTGCAGAAATTCTCTCTATAGGGGGGCACATAACCGGCGTGTAACGCGACACGTGACAGGCGTCTGCAAACAATCGGTGAAGTGGCAGGCATGATATTGTGCACAACTCCTTGCCCACGCGCGTGCCTCGTGTGTGTTTTGCAAGTGCCAACCGATAGTTTAAGAAATGTTTGCGTCACGCACTGCTCAGCACGCCAGGTCCATGCGTGCTGAGCAGCTATGCTATGTACTAGTTGGCGTTGGGCCAGCTTGCACGTGTCTTTGGGTAATTTTGCTTACACCACTGATGATGGAGTTCATCCTTTTCTGATGACGGTGATTTTAAGTATTGGTTGCACTGCCAGCCACCCGCGGCTGAGACCTGCTGCTATGGCTTTCCTTTTTGCACTAATGCATGTTGGAATTTGGAATGAGGAGCTAACAATAAAGAGGTGTAGCCACCACCGGCACCACAGGATCTCGAAAGCTCTATGCCTGGGATAAAAATAAATAATAAAATCATCTGGATATATTGCCACGTGCACACATACTGTATCTGCTGGAGGCTCTCGGCCGTCCAGCTGTCATCCATAGTAGTAGAGATCTGAATCGTCAACTGGACTGGGTAGTGGAAACGCGGGCGTTCCGCTTCTGTTCACAGAGGCTCGTCAGCTGGTTTCCCGTACAGAGAAGTACTACGTCCACAGGTTGGAGACCTCTGTATAGCCTATAGCCTCAGAATACCCTCCTCCTGAGAGGAGTGGCAAGAACTGTCGCATTCCTACATGCTTGTTCGTCTCCCCAAATTAGCATGGCCTTTGTTAAGTTCTACCCGATACTGGGCGGGGTTGATTACATTAGCATCATCAAATCAAAAGGATCTGATGAGGCCATTGTATTGTAACTTGTAACGCAAGCCGCCATCTTGGTTGAGACTCGAGTTAGGCTTCTTGACAAAATAGGCTTCTTTCACCCCTCTTTCAAACCAGCGCTTTTCCCTAGCTAAAATCTTGACCCTCAAAAGTGTGGTTTGTGGCCCTCGCATGTAGATACACTGCTGACTGTAGCCCACTGCTGTTCTGCCTCCGGTGTCGAGCCATACTTTTGGACAGGGGTTGCTTAGTTTCACACATGTATTCCTCACGACATTCCTCCTGACATCTGATGGAGTAAACTACATTGCTCTGTCCTGTCTTTAGGCTGCACCCGTCTCAGCCTAAATGGGTTGACTGGCCTGAAATCAACTGGAATGTTGTGCTGCCTGAAAATCCCCTGAAGTTGCCCCCCTAAACCTCCCACATAAGGGATAGATACTCCCTTCCTCCTGGCTCTGACTCCTGTTTTACCTGTTTAGTTGCTCTTTGGGATCTTTGAACCTTAGTGAAAGACCACCTAGGGCAGGGGTGCTCACCCTTTTTCAACCTGCGAGCTACTTAAAAAGTGGTCAACCACCTCTACAATCACACAAGGCATATTTAATTATAAAGAAGTCCCAATGTATTGATATGTACATTATAAGTTGATGTAGTATACATAACCGCGTGAGCCCTTATTGCACAACACAAGACAATTTTCATTTCATTCATTTTTTGTCATTTCCTGGGTTTGAGTCCATGTTGTATTTGCCACGAACTGTCCGAAAATGGCGCTTCACATGTCCCTTATTTGGTGTTGCGATTCCAGTGTAGCAGACGAGGTAAACGCACTTCGAAAACCCGTCCATCCAAGTCAAGTCAAGAAGCTTTTATTTGTCATTCCAACCATATAAGCTGATGCAGTACGTAGTGAAATGAAACAACGTCCCTCCAGAACCCCGGTGCNTATTTGTCATTCCAACCATATAAGCTGATGCAGTACGTAGTGAAATGAAACAACGTCCCTCCAGAACCCCGGTGCTACATAAAACAACATATATTCACATACAACACAATAGAGAACCAAGGACTAACTTAGAACATAAAGTGCATCGTGTGCAGAAACAACAGTGCAAAAACAGACAAGACAGTGCAGGACAAACAACAAAGAGCATAAAGTACTAACACCGACCAAAAACCAAAAATGTATTGGGATTGTAGTACAGAAACTGTAAACAGGATGTGAAAGGTACAATATGTGCAAAAGTAGCATATATGGCAGCAAAAGGTGCAAAATAGCGTGTCAAAGTAAACATAGTTATAATAAATATGAGTATGATGGAGACGTGCATGAATATGGAATGAAAAGGTGAAGGATAATATGTATATGTGAGAGAGCCTGATGGCTTGTGGGAAAAACCTGATGGAAGCAGTGTGAGGGTGTGTGTGTGGGCTCGTCCACAACGCAGTTTGCTTTGCACTGGGACATGTTTAGAGACGCTGCAACTTATGGCGACGCCATTAACTTGGAGGAGTACACATCTTCAGTGACCAGCTACATCAGCAAGTGCACTGAGGATGTGACCATCTCCAAGTCCTTCACCACACGCCCCAACCAGAAACCGTGGATGACTGCTAAGGTGCATGCGTTGCTTAAATCCAGAGATTCCGCCTTCAGAGCAGGGGACAAGGTGGCCTTAAGTACAGCTTAGTCTCGTGCCATTAGAGAGGCGACGCGCGCACACGCCAAGAAGATCCTTGGCCATTTGGAGGACAGCAGAGACAGCCGGCGCATATGGCAGGGCATCCAGGGGATCACGGATTACGAGACGCCATCACCCTCTTGTGACAGTGATGCCTCCCTCCCAGATCGGCTGAACGACTTCTACGCAAGGTTTGAGGTACAGAACAACGTGGCGTCCTCCCGACGACCAGGTGCTCTATCTAACCGCGACTCAAGGGAGGAAGACTCTAAGCAGAGTTAACTCACGAAGGTCTGCTGGACCAGACACCATCCCTGGCAGGGTGCTCAGGGAATGTGCAGCACAAGACCTCAGTCAGTCCGGATCGGGAACAGCAACTCCAGCACCACCACGCTGAGCACCGGGGCCCCTCAGGGCTGTGTACTCAGCCCACTGCTGCCCACTTCACGGACTCACTCACGACTGTGTAGCAAGGCACAGCTCGAATAACATCATCCAGTTCGCCGATGACACGACGTGGTGGGTCTCATCAGCAAGAACGACGAGTCAGCTTACAGAGAGGAGGTGCAACACCTTACAGACTGGTGCAGAGCCAACAACCTGTTTCTCAAAACGAAAGAGATGGTTGTTGACATCTTCCGTGCCGCTTAACTCAAAAGTCCTCTAAACGAAAGCGATCCATCGCGTTGATATGGTCTGTGAACGGCTGAACCGGAAAAGGACTCTAAAATTTCAAGTCTATGACTTCGGAGTTGACTCGACCCGTCTTGTCCTGATTTGAGACTTGATTGAGATCAAAGATATCAAGATAGACAGAGGACAACTGTTCTGGTTTGCTGTCAGCGGACGTAAGTGCTGGGGTGTCTGAGCAGCAACCGAACGCCCCGTGGTTCGGGATCGCGTGCTAAAATTAGTACGCCCAAAAAACGGTGCCGGTGGGAGTTGTTTTCTCGAACAAAGGGTTGATGGTGTCCTCAGCGGAATCCCGAACAGGGGTGTTTATGCTCACCGATGCTGCCGTGTGTGTGTTGGCAGCCTCCGCCGTGTAGACAGGTGCGCCTCTGATCCCAGCGCACACTCTTATTTTCTTCTCCCGGCGAGGCGTCGCACCTGAATAAATCACTCCGGCTCGGTGACGGTCAACGTGCGTCAATGCGGAACTAGCCCGTCGTTACCAAACAGTAAATAAATGCAATTTTAGATGGGGGGTTCTTGGGTTACCAACGTAACTAGACTGGGCTGTAAGTCGGACCTTGTACATAAAAAAACCCCCAAAAATTCTATTACTTTCTATATATGGGTTTTTTTCGGGTTATTTATTTCATTCCAAATCAGAACAAGTCATTCCAACCAACTACAATAAACTCAACACAATAAATGAATGAAAAGGAGCAGAAATAAGAACAGTCTTATAATATCTGCCCCTTTCAAATAACAATCATTCAACAGTTCAGTTTTATATTATTTTCATATCCTCAATTTAGTTACAGATAAATGCACATTTTTAACATTTCGATTTTTCCAGTCTTTCAAATTTCCCAACATACATCGCTCACATTTGACTGAAATGTTACAATTTAAGAAGCTTCTAACTGTTCATACTTCTTCATTATTGCAGCTTTTATGACTTTCTTGAACAACAGGATGGTCTTAGACTCTTTTATTTCTTCCTGGGGCTTGTTCCGTGGATGAATTCCTTTTACTGGGACAGTCTGTTCCATCGCTCTGGTCCTGAACCGGGCTTTTTGGAACATATCTTTTCCTTTCAGATTGTAATGACTAAGTCGTTTTTCAAAACCTTCCTGAATGTTTTGCTGCTAACATATTTTTATTAGCTGTGTACAAAACCTAAACTATATCCTAACATTTGAAAGTCTTGCATTTGATAAACAACGGGTTTGATGGCTCTCTATATCTTTTGTTATTTAGGGCTTTCATGGCTTTTTTTTGGTAAGATAAACAATGGATTGGTGAATGTTTCACAGGTTGATCCCCAAATTTCTACACAGTATGTTAAATATGGCAGAATCGTTGTGTGTTCAGTCAAAAAGAATTTCACTTTATGCAAAACAGCAATAGATTTGGCAACTTTGTATGATTTATACGTGATTTCCGGCTCAGGTCCTCGTCAATGACGACTCCTGGAAATTTCTTTTACTCTTTCTCTGTCCATCCCATCTATCTTTAGTGATATATCAATATTTTTCTTTCTATCATTCAATATAATATACTTTGTTTTTTTAACATTAGGTGCTCATTTATTTTGGTCACACCAAGTTTCTAAACACCATAACATTTATTTCTATAATTTAGTTTCTCCATCAAATATATGTAACATATCTTGCTTTACCACAGCGGTGTTCGAGGTGCGGGCCGAGTAATTTCTTTCACAATCTAAAAATACAATTTAACAAAAATCATTAATGAAACAACAAAAATTGAAAAATGCGCAGTCATTTTACCAAAAAAAATCAAGTCAGCACATCAGGAGAAAAAAGTTTCAAATTAACCAAAAAAAAAGTTGGGAAAATTTGTTTGTGCAAAAAAATATAAGTCCGAATGGCAGAAATATTACAGGAATGAAATCATAGTTATGAGAAAAGTTGAAAAAAAAAAGTAACATTTAAAAAAATGCTGTAATTTTACAAGCAGAAAGTCAAAAATATTACAAAAAGGTCACAATTTTTTCATAATAAACAAAACAATGTAAAGTTGGGGGAAAATTAATGTCAAGTCAAACTATTGTGGGAAGAAAGAATAATTAAAAAAAAAAAATTAAAAAACTGTTATTGGTACTTCCCTTGTATATTTCTTACCTACCTTTTGAGTGTTAAGTCGCTGTGTGATGATTTTAGCGTTGTTTCTAAGATGATTGTTCTATTGAGTATAACGATTTCTGATGGGTTGATAAGCTCGTTGGGGGTTTGCTCATAGCTCATGATTGTCTCCTGCCAAATAAAGAGCTACCTAGTCCTCACAGACTCGTGCGCGTCACAATGTACCATTTTTTGATGCGATATGTGCGACTAGTAGTCCAGTGCGGCATATTTTATGTGTGTATTTATGTACAAATCTGTTTTTCCTCTCTAAATTTAGTGGGGGTGCATTTTATACACCGCAAATTATGGTAATCATAGTAACAACATGGGCTACTGTTGGGGCATTAAACCACAACAAGCTGAAACGGTCCCGGTCTGTGGGCGGGCCAAAACCAGACCAGGGACAACTTTGAGTTGCAAGCATTAAAAAAAAAACCATGTTTCTTTGTAAAAAATAACTACATCGAGTTTTGTGTCAGTTGATGTTAAATTTGGAAATACGTGCTGTTATTCTATTCCAAAAATAATATGCAGTTAGAAGCCCGACAGGTTTTGCATGTTTATGTATTTTTTTTGCAAGCGGCGAGCCATCCTACTTCGGGGGCCATACACCACAACAAGCTAAAAGTCAACTCCCAACCTCTGACGCCACGTCCTGTTCTCTACACATCTGTTCACCAGTCACTGTGGGGATCACGTTTACTGTTTCTAACACAATCAGGAGTTTTATCTACGTCTTAAAAGGCTTATTTACGCTTATTGTGTCTACTATGTTGTGTAATATGAGCCAATTAAAGCCGCCATTACTTTGCACTGATGCGACAATAACACATACAGAAGGAATGCAGTCCAGGAAAAAAAACAAGGAACTGTTAAGATATGAGTCCATGTTGTCATGTTTATGTCTAATATGTCTTGTTTTCTCTAAATATGTCTACTGTATTGGGTAATATGATTAAAAGGTGACTATAATAATTATTATTCAATGTAATAACGTATTTACAGATAACAATAATAAAAGCACCATAATCAATGAAGATATAATTATAAAAATCAAGAAATTAATTGAAATATACAGTGAGGGGAAAAAGTATTTGAACCCCAGCTGATTTAGTAAGTTCGCCACTAACAAAGAAATGATCAGTCTATAATTTCAATGGTAGCTTTATTTGAACACTGAGAGACAACAATGACAAAAAAATCCAGAAAAATGCGTTTCAAAAAGAGTTCTAAATCAATTCCCATGAAGGAAATAAGTATTTGATCCCTTTGGAAAAGCGTGCTTCAGTACTTGGTGGCAAAACCTTTGTTGGCAATCACAGAGGTCGGGCGTTTCTTGTAGTTGGCCACAAGGTTTGCACACATCTCAGGGGGGATTTTGGCCCACTCCTCTTTGCAGATCCTCTCCAAGTCATTCATGTTTCGTGGCTGATGTTTGGCATCTCCAACCTTCAGCTCCCTCCACGGATTTTCAATGGGATTAAGGTCTGGAGACTGACTAGGCCACTCCATGACCTTAATATGCTTCTTCTTGAGCCAATCTTTTGTGTTTTGGATCATTGTCATGCCGGAATACCCAACCACGACCCATCTCACCCAACACTTGACGGTACATGGCCCCATCCATCCTCCCTTTGATGAGGTGCAATTGTCCTGTCCCCTTGGCAGAAAAACACCCCCAAAGCATAATGTTTCCACCTCCATATTTGACGGTGGGGATGGTGTTTTTGGAGTCATAGGCAGCATTCCTCCTCCTCCAAACACGGCGAGTTGAGTTGATGCCAAAGAGCTCAATTTTGGTCTCATCTGACCAACACTTTCACCCAGTCTTCCTCTGAATCGGTCAGATGTTCAGTGGCAAACTTCAAACGAGCCTGTAGATGGACTTTCTTGAGCAGGGGGACCTTGCAGGCACAGCAGGATTTCAGTCCTTCACGGCGTAGTGTGTTACCAACTGTTTTTGTGGTGACTATGGTCCCAGCTGCCTTGAGATCATTGACAAGTTCCTCCCGAGTGGTTCTGGGCTGATTCCTCACCGTTCTCATTATCATTGAAACTCCACGAGGTGAGATCTTGCATGGAGCTCCAGACCGAGGGAGATTGGCAGTTAATTTATGTTTCTTCCATTTGCGAATGATTGCACCAACTGTTGTCACCTTCTTACCCAGCTGCTTGGCGATGGTCTTGTAGCCCATTCCTTCCTTGTGTAGGTCCACAATCTTGTCCCTGACATCCTTGGAAAGCTGTTTGGTCTTGGCCATGGTGCAGAGTATGGCATCTGGATTGATTGATTGCTTCTGTGGACAGGTCTCTTTTATACAGGTAACGAGCTGAGAGGGCTGCCAATGTCAGCTCGTTACCTGTATCAGACCCACCTGGGAGCTAGAGATCTTGCTGACGGATAGGGGATCAAATACTTATTTCCTTCATGGAAATGCAAATTAATTTACAACTCTCTTTGAAACGCATTTTTCTGGATTTTTTTCGTCATTGTTGTCTCTCAGTGTTCAAATAAAGCTACCATTGAAATGATAGACTGATCAGTTCTTTGTTAGTGGCAAACTTACACAATCAGCTGGGGTTCAAATACTTTTTTCCCTCACTGTAGGTTGTGTTGATGTGCATAATTTTCATGCAGATCCAAATATGTTTATTTACATTTGTTTGCCCCGCTTGTCAGCCCAGCAGGAAAGACGACAAATATTCCTCTTTCGCCATCACGCATCCGTCCTCCTGACCCTGTTTGTCAGGCTCCTTATGCTCATCTTGAGCCACCGGCAATGTTATTACTCAACGCCAAAATAATGAGATCCAATAAGCGTCCCATCTGCACCACGTTAACCCGTGAAAGAGCTTGCACGTAGCACTACCAAAAAAAAGATTAGTTCACTTGAGCATCGCTACCCTCGTAGCTTCCCAGTTCGCTTTCCCAGTTCAAACAGTTCCTCTACCTCCCTCGTCTCGGCTGCTAATCAGCCGCCGCAGCAAACTGCGAGGGAGGCAAAGGATATGGAGGGCTATCTAACAAAGGACGAAAGGGGTCACAGTGATATGGTGCTGAGGTGGAGAGCTAGCTCCAGCATTCCTTTTATTGCCCGTGCTCGTGTGTTTATTAGAAAGTAGTGGCGTGCGTCGCAAAGCACATGCACTGTATGCACGTGGCATCTTTGCATATTGGCCTTGCTACATACATTTGCACATTTCCCCTCAAGAGCTTCTTGTGAACCTGTTGACGGCCTCCAGGGCGTTCCAGGAAGTTGCGCACGACACCAGCGGCGGAGGTATTTTGTGTCTGGTGTGCCAAGAAACACACAAATTAAAAAAAAAACATAGATGTAAAAAATCACATTTAGTCACATTACTAAAATTGTTAAAAAAAAAATATATTGTTGCTTTTTTTAATTTTTTTTTTTTTTTTTAAATCTCTACTTATCGTATTTTCCTGACTATGGCCACATCCACCAAATTTAAAGAAATAATAACAATACATTTTCTTTGTAAAGTGCTTTTCAAGGTACTCAAAGATGCCTTACAAAGAAAGATAAAAACAATACCAGGCTAAAAACAAACAAAGCGGAACGCACATCTCAGTTTTTCAAAACAGGGGTAAAAACAAAGCAAAACTAAATAAAGCCTCAGGATACCAAAATTCTACAGGGGGAGGATAAGAATGTTAAACATCCAATGCAGTTGTAATTAAATGGGTTTTGAGCTGTTTTTCGTAGGAGGGAAGGTCGGAGCAGGCATGGAGTTGCTGGGTCAGTGAATTCCAGAGGGTGGGGGCGGCGATTAGATAAAAAGAATTGAGCAAATATAAGCCGCACCTGTTTACATGCCGCATGTGTCCATGTCATAACATGGGATGTTTAATCATAGAAACAGTTCTAAAATAAATACTAGTAAACCGCGTCAAACAGTCAGCGCAATACAATAATACAGTAGTTAAACAGTGCCGGACAGTGCTTGTAATATGGCTGGTACAAAATTCTAAATGAAAAGGAAAACACACACTTTTAATTAGTGTCTGGGAAGTACAGCCTTCATTTTTTTAAATCGGCATCTGGTTTGAGACATCTTAGTTTTTACTCTGAGTATATGTAAAATTGGAAAAAGTCAAGTTTGATTTGGGGTTTTTCCCCCGAAAATTGGCCTCATACACTCCAACAATTCATAGATACCTACAGACACATACGTGCACGGCTGTTAAAAAGCCCGCAATTTGAATGTTTTTTTTCATCAAGCATTGAGATTTTGCTAGCTGCTTCTCACGCGTTGAGCCCTGTGACTTGTATCCTCCTTGAGTCCTTTTTGGGGGAATTTGGCCTATCCCGGTTGGGTGTGGAACCAAATGACCGTGATAAACGAGGGATTGCTGTACAGGATTTTAGTACTTCCGGTAGTCCTGTTTTGCCAACTTAACTTCATCTACTAGCTGGTGTTGCTAAAATGGCTATGTAGGCCTGACCGAAGGTGTTTTCCACCCCTTAAGTGAGGATGACCGAAGCACACAAACATGGCCGTCCTTTCCGCCCTCAGTAAATAATAAACATGACAAAGGTGAGCATTGCCTGCTAATATTATCCTCCCTCTTCGTACTCAGCAGCAGAAACCCGAGACAGGCCTAAAGTTCACCCCCAGGCGTTAAGAAAGCGTCGGGCTACACATTTAATAGCGTGCAAAAGATCTTCCTGGCAGGTTATGCAATCATTTTATCCGGAACGCCCGCCGTGCTCTCTCTAACACTCTCCTAACCCCTGCGTAAGATCATGTGTTCGTGTGGCAGAGTCCGGATGTGGCGGCCTGATTTAAGTTGCACTCTTGCGGGATTCCAGGCCACACGGGATCCAAGAGGTTTCTTGTTAATGAAGTCCCCCGAGGCAGCATCTGTCGGTGCCATGTGGGGCGACTCCCGAAACCGGGCCTCGCATAGTTGGCCCCGGACTGGACCATGTGCATCCCTACCGGACTTGTCTGTTTATGACGTGCGAACACGGAGACGGGCGGAGCTGTGCTATACTAAGATGACAACCTTTTTCCATGTCGGGCCAAGGTCTGCCAAGGCATGCTTGGATGCGTTTGGTGTGGAAGAACTTCCACCATGACACTATGGTAGAACGGGGACCTCGAGGGGTTGTGTTCAAAAGTTTGAAAAGTGCAAAGATTTGCCGTGGCGTCACTCCGTCTTCTCGGAACGTGGGCCCGAATACAGTGCACCTCGCTGGGCCCCTTCTCCCTGGGCACCTTCCGCTCTATACTCCGGTTCTCCTGACAGTAAAGTCATATTTGATCAACAGGTACAAAGTTAAAAAGTAGATCCGTATCACCTCGGTCTTGAGAAGCAGAAAGGTATCGGTATAAGTTTGGAAAAAAAAACAACACAACACCCCTACAGGGACCTTTACATTCGTATTACCCAATATAGTAGCCATAATCAAAGAAAATAAAGTATATTATCCTTGTTTTTTTTCTGGACAGCACACTTCCTGTGGTAGCTGTAATGCTGCTGGCTCGTATTATCCAATATAGTATATATCCTTGTGTGTGTCGCAGTAAATGCCTTCCCTGGGAGATCTTCCCGGCAGGCAGACACTCCTGTCCTGTGTGGTGGGCAGGAAGTGACATCATCACTTCCGGTCGTAGGTTATATTATGTTACTATTGGGATTAGTATGTTGTCTGTCCGGGGCAATCATGTGCAGTGCTATCCTGCCCGAACAATTCCCGGCACCTACAGGACAGTGTAGGATGCTACATTCACAATTAGAATCTGCTACAGACTTGTTTTTGTGTTTTTGTCCGTTTAGTTCGTTAATTTGGCCGTTTGTAAGCTTGACAATTGACAACATTTGTGGGCGTGTTCTATGCCGAAAATGCACTGCTAAACGAGAGATATGACCTCCGGCCTGGATGAATGAGAATATTAACTGGCGTGAAATAAACATAGTCATGTATCGATCATTATATCGATCGGTGTAATAATAGTGGTAATAATAGCACTTGTGGCGATCCGGCAAATGATCTGCCTGGTGACGCCACATTGATTTCATATAGCAACATAGAAAGGAACTCTGGACTCCAAACCCAAAAACACAGCAGGAGCTCCATGTGTGCAGCGTTACCTTTTGCTAGTGGCCTGAGGCATTCTGAGCGAGCTGGTAGTTAGATGGTATGGTGTGGCGAGGTGTCACTACGCCAGGAACGTAGTTCTTGGGCGTAACAGTGTGTAGAACAGTAATAATAGCTTAGCTTGGTTGATGGGGTTAATATGCGGGTCACATTCTGAAGATGGAGCCCTGTTGGCACTTTTTGTAATTTTTGGGGCAAGATTGTTATGTGGGGCCACACAAGGGATGAGTGGTTAGCATGTTTGAATCTCTGCTTGGCATTTCTGTGTGGAGTTTGCATGTTCTCCCCACATGTGGGTTTCCTCCCGGTACTCGGGTTTCCCCCCACATTCCAAAAACATGCATGTTAGCTCAACTGGTGACTCTAAATTGCCCGTCGGTATGAGTGTGAGTGTGTTGCTTTGTTTGTCTGCTCTGCGACTGACTGGCGGCCAGTCCAGGGTGTACCACACCTTTTGCCCAAAGTCAGTTGGGGTAGGCTCCAGCATACCCCTGCGCCCCTACTGAGGAGCGTAAATGGATGGATGGAAGATTGGTATGTTTGGTATGCCATTTTACTGGTATGGTATAATATGTAAAGTATACCCAACCTGAGCGGGCACAGGCGCAGTAACGGTACTGTTACACCCCAAGGTTGACACATTGAAAGGTTTAAGTTATAGGTGACATAATCTTCAGGAAGAGAAGGTGCCACATTCACACGCTGCCCATTTACGACTCTTTAAACCCAAGGAAACCCATAATGACATTGCTCGGCCTCCTTCTTCAGCCACAACTAGGTCAGATTTCAGCTTTCCGTCTTGAACACATGGCCCTGGTTACTGCAATATGTAGAGTGGTGACTGATGGGAAACCAAAAACCACCTAAGTAGGAGGGAGGAATGAGCGTGGAGGATGGGGTGGGGGCTGGTTTGCGTAGCGGGTGAGACGGAGAAAGACTTCAGATAGAGCAAACACATTTGCAATATAGCAGTAGGGTGCCAACAAGTCAAGTCGGATCTCCCATGTTTTCTTTTGGGGCTTCAGCACCCGCACCCGATTGGTCTTCAGTGCGCATGCAGGCCTTACTGGAAGTCATTCATCCCCCCAGCCCTTTCAATCATACTTATTCACAACAGATGCCCCCCTTCTCCCTTGGTGGGGCCTAACCATAACAGGCTGCAGTAAAGGTCTTGCAGAGGTTTTTGTGTGCAGCTTCCCTGCAGGGGAGCATCTCCTTAGCATGTGTGTGCTGGGTGGGTCCTTGACACACACCGCATTCTTGTTCAAATTTGGGTCAGAACATGCAGCTTGAGCAGGGAAATGAAATTGGGTTGACCAGACTTTTAAGCCTCGTGGACTAGATTCAGCATGGCGATGCGGGGTGCAAGCTGACCTAATGCATTTCACCAAGGGCCACGTTGCAGTTATGGCCGCCCTCAAAGGGCCTCATAATGTTATTCTTTTTTGTACCACATTAAAATCAGAGGTCATAGTGCCGAGCAGACGTTTGTGTGTGTCGCTAATGTAGAACTTTCTTAAATGGAGATGAATAACAAAAAAATAAACTCATTCAAACTTCATGCAAAATTACATACTAAATTACATGCAGTAGTGTTTTCAAAATAATAGCAGTGCAATGTGACCAACCAGATTAGGTAGAACTGCATACTTTGATTAAAAAGTTCATTGCAAAGCTGCAAAGGCTCAGCCGATGATCAGCTCCAGGATGATCAAGGACAGTCTGGAGTTACCCGTAAGTACTGTGACAGATAGCAGGGATCGTGGATGCATATGTCAAAATACTTGAAGAGGACATGCCCTTGAAATGGCTGTTTCAACAAGACAATGACCCACAACACACTGGTAAGCCAGCAACATCTTGGTTCCAAACCAACCAAATTCATGTTATGCAGAACTTGTGGGGTGACATCAGAAATGCTGTTTCTGAAGCAAAAAGAAACGTTAATGAATTGTGGAATGTTGATAAAGAATCTTGGAGTGGAGTAACAGCTGAAAGTTGCCACACAGATGTGAAGCACTTTTAAAAAACGAAATATTGGTTTAGTCATTCACAGGACTGTGAAATCCTAGAAACCAAAACTTTTAGTTTTTAAAGTCACAGGCAGACGCTGCTATTTTTTTGAGCAACCCCTTTCAACTAATTGGCCAATTGCACAGCCTTAGGAGCGTGCATATCGGGATTGCTGGCTCTTGTTTGTTGTCTGAGAATCTACTGCACCTATGGTAACTTGTTTGCCACGTAGCACTAAAAATACAGAAATATCAGTGATTATCTGGTTAGTCCCATTGCACTGCTATTTGTTGGAGCACTACTGTATCTTCTGTCAAAATCAAATACATTTAATTTTTAAAAAAGTTGGGCCGTACCAATTTTGTGAGGTACAGGAGTGTTATTGTGCATTGTTACTTTTTCTTCATACCAGCAGATGTCACACCCGCAGCTGCCATCATTGTGTACAGGATGTCTTTGTAGAGGCGGCTTTTTGGCTAGAGCAGGGAGGGGTGTTCAAAGTGCGGCCCCGTGGTCATTTACAGCAAGCAATTGTTTTTTTGTTGGCTCGTAGCACACAAAAATACAACGAAACAAGAAAACTACAAGAAGGACTCCTGTTGCATGCATGTCGGCCCCACAGTCAGGAGATCTGGAAATCTGGGTTTGAATGTCCTTCGGGCGTCTCTGTGTGGATTTTGCAAGTTCTCTTCCTGCATGGGTTTTCTCCGGGTATTTCGGTTTCCTCCCACATTCCAGAAATATCAATGTTAGGTTAATTGGAGACTCTAAATTACCCGTAGGTGTGAATGTAAGTGGGCATGGTCTGTATGCGCCCTGTGATTGGCTGGCGACCAGTCCAGGGTGTGCACCACCACGGACTGGAGCTTTTCGGTGCACTGAGCAAAGGGATGCCGTGATTGGCCATCGTTAAGGATTTTGGGAGGAAGAGGATGATGGGAGATAACCGAGATAACTATGGCAGGACAGCTTCTTCTTTGGTTTTATGGCGGTTGGCATCCATGTCTTTGGTGCGCCACCGGCCCAGGCGCAGGCAGCTCGCGTGGCGGTGCAGTACGTTCAAAATGTTTTTGTTAAATGGGACGGAAATATCTTTGAAACCCAAATAGTATTATGAGGTTTTGATATAATAGGTTTTTCGGTGGCTTCCCGATCAGATAGGAGCATGTTTTGTTTCTCTATTCCAGTTGACCCGCAGGGAAGGTTATGTTTTCTTCACTGGTTTGTTTGTGTGAAATGCTTCTTCAGCGATGCTGTGGCGTGACCTCCGTCTGTATGGCATACGCGCTTGCCAGTCCAGACGAGACGATTTGATCGGACCGGGTTTCAGCTTTCAGGCTCAGCAGGAAGCCGCATAAATGCTTAAACGCCGCCCGAGCTGCTGATGACGGCGTGCCTGGCGGCCTTCTCCTCGCGTGGGCTCTCCGTTTTATGTGTTCCTGTGCAGAAATAGGTTGCAGGACCTGCACGCCGATGCATGCGTCAGCAGCTCCGGATAAGACTACAGATATGTGTGTGTCGTCCGCCTGTCGCTGAGGTGTGCGTTGGCGTGTTTGTGACAAGGAGAGAGAGTGAGAGGGAGGATGAGGGTATTTTTGAATCTCGACAAACACAAGTCTCATGATGTTTTCAAGCAAAGACAGTGCAACTGAACATTCACTCTCAACAAGGCTCCCGGTGTTCAGGGAATTCAATTATTCATTCTATAATTTATTTTTTTCCTCATTAGGGTCGCGGCAGTATGCTGGAGCCTATCCCAGCTGACTTTGGGTGAGAGGGACTGGTCGCCAGCCAATCCAAGGGAAATAATAAAATTACCAACAAAAACGTCCTCATCAAATTGCTGTATTGGTCCGACGGCGCTCTTTGGAAGTATATTTTGGAAGCTTTTTGTCAAAGCTGAGCTGGTAGACATGGCTGCAAAAACACGTAAAAGCTGCCCAATTACAAACTCACGAAGCTAAGGAATCTCAAATGGTCTCAGCTTAGGACCCGCATTTTCCAATGGTCATTAAGTCATGACCCACCTTTTTGAAGTAGTTTAAAACGTGTACTTATTGGGTTTTTTTCATCTTTTAAATATTTGTATTAGTCATTTTTATTTATACTGATGTTGTTATATTTGTATTTAAGTCAAACCAAGTAAATGTGCGTTTTTAAAAACTGCCTATGTCAATCCAGTGAAACAGAAATACACACAATTACATGTACAACGTGCATTTTAGGGGATTTTACTGAGGCTGAGCATGAAAAAAAATGAGTCCTCTCTGTGGCTATGATACCGCCTTTCGCCTGCTCCAACCGAGATGAGGCCGCCTTACGCTAACGCCCACCACGCCACACAAAAACCAAAAGAGGCTTTGCTACACATCTTAAAATAAGGCATTGGAGTGATTATGGTGCTGATTTTAATGATATGGTGATACAGTAGTGCCCTAAATGATAGCAGTTCAGTGTGACTAACCAGATGAAGTTCTGTTTTAGTATGTTTTTATTGCTACATGGCAACCAAGTTACCAGTAGGTGCAGTAGATTCTCTGACCGTTGTCTTTCGTGTTCTGCCACGTGTTTCTGCTTTTGCTCGCCTTTAAAGACATTGCAAATCATTTAGTTCTTGTGAACAATGTCCTGAACGACCCATTTTCCTGAGGCTTTCTGCTGTTATTATGAACATGACAGTATGCAAATATTTATAATGGTATATTTCATAAATATCGACCAGTGTGGATTTCAGTAAAATTTAAAATTATTTGAATTTTTTTTCCAATAACGGCCCTTCAAAAAAAGTGTTTCCGTCTTATATTAAGGGATGTCTTATGTACAGGTCGCAAAATGTACTGTGTTGACATTCCCTGGGACTAAAGCTTGCAGGATTACGCTTAACTTTATTTGCCCAGGCAAAGAAAACGAGGAGCCAAGCAGGCATCAATAATCGATGAGAGAGTCTGCACATGCTCACACGTGTTGGAGACAAATACACACGCAAGGAGAGGGAGAGATAGTCAGAAGCAATCTTCTAGCGCCCCCAGGGAGGGGTCATGCAGTAATATGGGTGCTGAAAGTGCTGCTGGGAAAATGGGATTGTTGACTTCCAGGCAGTCAGGTGACCCGCGGCTATTGTCATGTGACCATGGGGTCGAGGGAGATGATGACGCTGAGGAATCACAAGATCTAATACACTGTTGGGAAGCTGTGTCCAATATCACAGACAGATCGTGCCGTTATTTGACTCGCCTAGTTAGTACCAAAGAGAACATTGCGTAATACTGTGGAGCTCTTACAACCGTGCCCTTCACCAATCACAGTACCTGATGGTGGTGGTGGTGATGATGATGTAGCTGTGGGTGCCCATCATGCTTATTGTGTGTCATTGAGCATACATTATGATGTGTGTGTGTGTGTGTGTGTGAGAGAGAGCTACTCCACTAATGTTTCAGCAAACAAATGCCAACCCAATTGTGTTTATTTTTAGGGCTGTTCACAGGAGAGTCGTTGAGATATGCAAACACGGGACGCACACGTGCTTTTTGCATTTTATTGAGGGATCGGCAGCGGAGCTGCAACGTCCATTAAGACACAACAATGCAGGAGATGAACTCTAATGAGCTGGATTGTCCGCGACCTTATACTATTACTATTAATAATACTAATAATACTATTGTCATGTAGCAACGTATGAAAGAAGTGCACATGAAAACACGCTAGAAAACGTAACACGCAATGAATACCATCTCACTATCAGCCCGTTGGGTCCATAGAAAGGGTGGTTTGATGTGCACGAGTGACAGACTCAACAACCCAAATGCGTGGTCTTTCACGAGCCATTGCACTAGTGGCCTTCATTTTTGCGCAAAAGCACAACGTCACAAGCGCTGCCCGTGGGTTTACTTAAGTGTTACGTGTTTGCGGCCACTTCAAGGATTTTGTTCAACGAGAGTCAATATTTTTGTAAACAAATGATTCTGAATAGCAGATTAAGAACCACGAGGGCAAGAACTTTGGCTACGGCAGTTTGTGGAGAACTTGCTGCGATGTCTGTTACGTTGACAAGAAGAACTTTTGCCTGCATCAATGAGTATCTTTATCCAAGTCTCATCAAAACACGTCTTTGTGTGACGTATACGGTGCATATATGTGACCGGACCGGACCGGACTACGTACATATCGAATTTATGCCGGCATATGAATGAGGCCCGAGTTGCATTTAAAAAAATGTGATTTGTGCTTGGATATACTCAGATACAGGTCACATATGAGCAACAAAATTGGAATGGACATGACACACATGCAGTAAACATTGACACAGGAGCTGCTGTCGGCCACTGTCTACACTGCTAACCTGCTTGCACTCAGCTGACAGTCAAAATGCCTAATTTAAGCCATGAATATGTACAGTAGTGTTCAAAATAATAGCAGTGCAATGTGACTAAGGCGATGAATCACTGTTATTAGTAAATTTTTATTGCTGCAGTAGGTGCAGTAGATTCTCAGAAAACAAACAAGAGCCAGCATTCATTTGGACGTATGCAAACTCATCCATCATCCTTGCTATGGGGTAAATAGTAGGAGAAACATGTCCATATCATGGTGCTTCACTGGAGTTTGGGGCTCGTCTCACAAACTGTCTGCGGCCTTTGCACCCAAAAAGAAAAAATTGACTCTCATCAGTCCACAAAATATTCCTCCATTTTTCTTTAAGCCATGTGTTTGGCAAACTGTAACCTCTTTTGCACATGCCTTTTTTAACAGAGGGACTTTGCGGGGGATTAGATTAGCTTCACAGAGACATCTTCTAACTGTCACAGTACTTACAGGTAACTCCTGACTGTCTTAGTTTATCCAGGAGGCTGAGCCCTTGCCATTCTGGTTATTCCTCGATCCATTTTGATAGTTGTCTACTGTTTTCTGCCACGTGTCTCTGGTTTTGCTCTCCATTTTAAGTCATTGGCAAAGCATTGGAGGTCATTTTAGCTGAACGGCCAAATTTGTTTAGCACTTCTTCATTTCCCCTCTCCAATCAACTTTTTAATCAAACTTCGCTGTTCTTCTGAACAATGTCTTGATGGACCCATTTCCCTCAAGCTTTCAAAGAGCATGTTGAGCAAGTCCTGGTTTCATCCTTAAATAGGTCCACCTGATTCACACCTGTTTTTTTTTGCACAAAATTGATCACTGATTGATATGCACAAAGCTACTTTTTTTTCAACACACCCCTTTCAACTAATTGCTAAATTGCACAGCCTTAAGAGCGTGCATATCATGAATGCTGGGTGTTGTTTGTTTTTTGGAGAATCTACTGCACCTACTGGTAACTTGCCTTGTAATCTTGTCAGTCACATTGCACTGCTATTATTTTGAACACTACTGTATGATTTGCTTAAATATGCGTTTTATAAACAGTAATAATATACTTTTTTTTAAACGGGTGACTTCACATCTACATATTATTCTACGTATTCACAAAAATCATTGGAAAAACTGATTTTGATAGTGGACTACAGCGCAGTGGTTGGGCACCCCTCTTAGAGGGTTCTACCATTCCATTCCACAAAACAATGCAGCCTTTTTATCTAATAAAACGCAGAGAAGATCAAAACCAACTGTAGCACCATCACTCTGATGGAGGTCTCTGTTGCCAAGATGAAAGGACAATGTGCATCTTCAGCCACCGGGTGACTGTGCAGCTGCATTTCAGAGTCACATGACACCGACATCATCACATCTCTCCCCCCCCCCCCCCCAGTGCAGGATCGGAAGCTGTCCAAGTCGGAACGGCAGCGCTTCAAGGAGGAGGCGGGCATGCTGAAGGGCCTCCAGCATCCCAACATCGTGCGCTTCTACGACTCGTGGGAGGGGCCGTGCAAGGGGAAGAAGTGCATCGTGCTGGTCACCGAGCTCATGACGTCGGGCACGCTTAAAACGTGAGTCTGGCCATCCGTATCTGATTCTCCCATTCCCGTCACACGGACAAGCCCGGGGGGACGGTGCGAGGAAGGGGCAATGTCAGTGGTAGATGAAGCAAGAGAGGTATAAAAAGTAGGGGTGCATGATAATTATCGGGCCGATTCGAGGGGGTTATGTCGTCACACCGATGATGAAAAAATAAAACGCTTCAATGAGGCGAGGTTAGCCATCCTTTTTTTTCCCCCCCTGCCCGTGACGTTAACGGCCTGTCGCACAAAAACCTTTTCAGTCACCTGAAACGCCCGCACCGTAGTGTTTGAAAAGCGAAAAAGGTTGGTGGCACCCCCCCCCCCCCCCCACCCCCCGCACCCCCCCCGGCCGTGTTTTTATTGGCCCGCAGCACATTCTAAAAATATAATTTTGCAAGGAAACTCATAAAAACAAGCAGCAAACTGTAAATAATGAAAAATCAACAATAGCTTTACATCATTTTAGTAGCATTTAGTTGCAATATTGCAATACTAAGGAAAAAATACTATATTTGTAAAGCCATAATATAATGAGAAACAGAACAAGCAATTTGGGGAAAAAAAGTTGTAACATTACCAGATTACGGTCAAATATTATGGGAATAATGTAGTAGTTAAGTATGTGGGAAAACAATTTACACGAAGAAAGTAGAAAGGATAAAAAAATGGACAAAACTGCAAGTATAAAGTCAAATATTAAGAGAATGAAGTTCTAACATTAAGAGCCAAAAATAATTTTAGTAGCAAAGGGTTGACATATTCAAGAAAAAGTATGTTCTTTTTTTAAGGTATAATATGAGAAACAGACAAAAAAAATAAAGTTGTAATTTCTGGAAATTAGGTGGTGTGAAAAGTTAGAAAATTACTGGAAAAAAGTCATAATATTTCAAAACGATTATTGAGGAAAAATGTTGAACTATTTGGAAAGTGATAAAATACCAAAGTTATTAACAACAAAGTTAAACTTGTAATACACTTTTTCATCTACAGCACAAAGCTGAGATGCAATTTTTTTCTTGAAATATTTTTATAAAGTGTCACTAAGTGGCCCTTTCAGTATGTGGCCCTTGGTGGAAAAAGTTTGGACACCCCTGCCTGAAAGGGCGACAGTGCCCTCTGTTGGACGCAGAAGAAGAAGAGTAAATAAATCAGCTGCACTATGTTAAGCGAGCGGATGCCTTCACACATGAACGTTGGCGCCGGTCCATACGGATGCTCTTCGCTGGGAAGTAGGCTCTCATGTGCCAAAGTGTCGGGGAAAGGAAACCGTATGGATGACCGATACGAAGGATGCTGCGTGTGCCTGGGAATTTTTAACTACCGCCTCATATTTAGACTTTTGGAGGATGAAGGATGACTTTTGGCTCCAACATCTGAAGGATTTGAATAAGAATAATGTGATTTAGCCAATTTATCAAAAAAACTGCCACAGATTGGGACCTTTTTCTGGGACGGTGGCCCCTTTTGATCAAATGACAAGTCATCTAATTGAATCTGCAGACTTCAGAACATCTCCAGGTTTCATAACAAATGAGGAGAAAGTTCAGCCTGCGACCGCTGCTATAACTGAGTTTCACGTGTCGTTTGAACCTTCTGATGCATTCAAGCTCTGCTCCCATGTCTGAAGGTCTTCCACCTAGCCTGCTCACGCCAGGGGCTTTTAAAACGATATGGGATTTCAGTGGTGCGCCGTAGTAAGTTTCTTTTAACAGCAGAGGACCGGTGCTGGCCTTGAAGTAGGTCTTACAGCTCCCCCCAAAACAAAAAAAACCGTACCCCGGCTTAGTGTTGCACTTCTTACATCCGAATAAACACTTTCTGGGCGCCAAGAACATGTGACTGACAGTACTGAGCCGCTCTAATGTTAGTTGAAATCAGGTTGAAAAATTAAATCTTTTACATTTTGCACTGTTGGACCTTGTAGAGGTTCTCAGCGAAGCTTCAAAGACGTTAAAAGGCAAAACCCGTGGATTGAATGGGATTTAGTGTCATGTATTCACAGTGTCATCATCTCTTTAGAGCAAAGGCAAATAAGCTTTCTCTCTTTGAACGCGGCGAGATTGTTGAGCTGCATAAGCAAAAGTCAAGTGGTAGACCCAAAAAATTGTCCAAGGCCCTGAATCAGAGAATCCCATTGGCTGGCCATCCTGGGCCCAAATAAAGATTGTTACTGGTGCCAAATGCAGTCTAATATCCGTCAGGTGCCATCTGAAAAAAATCTTCTTCAAAGGCCTCATCTCCTTCAATGCCATAAAATTGAGTGCTTGGAATTTGCAGGGGAGCACCAGACATGGGACATTGAATGGTGGAAGAAAGTTTTCTCTCCCTTGACGGTCCCGATAGCTTCCAACGATCCCACCTGAGATGTTTTCTACAGTGGAGTGGGCACCATCATGATCCTTCAATTGAACAATGAAGCTTCAGGTTGTGCGGGAGCGTCAAACAACACTAGCTATGTAAAGATGTTGTTGGGGGCATCCCTCGTGCCTGAAGACCCCGGTCTGTGTGGTAATAATGACTTTTCCAAAACGACTTCTTCCGGAGGAAAAAGCTCACTCTTGTGGACCATTCTGTGTGTTCCTCTTATCTAAATCTAATGGAGAACATTTGGGGATGGATGGCAATGGAAGTTTACAAAAACAAACATTAGTCCCAGACAGTGGAAGCCCTCCAAGATGCTATCTGGAGCAACGTTGCCGGTGGCCTCCTGGAAACACTGGGATCGAGCATTTTCAGCTGATTAACAAGAATGGCACAGCTACTCCTTTTTTATTACCATTTTATTACTAAGATCCAACGGCACCAAATGCACATCCTTGACATTTCCGACCGATGTTAGATTTTTGAGTGTCTAGCGGCATAAAGAACAAATGAATGCATGTGGACTTCCTGAAGTTTTGACGTGAAAAAAACCAAAACCAGGCATAACTTAGAACATCCCATAGAACAATGTAACGTAACGTCCGTCCCATATCTCCTATGCCTTATCTATTACTGTGTTATTTATTACTGTCATTTGTCATTCATTTATTCTTTTATTACTTCATAAGTCAGCTAGTGAACTTCCCACTGGAGAATGGCAACATGTTCAACACAGGAATGAAATAGGATCTGCTTCTTTGTGCAAGTGTAAACCCGCGACGTACTTTAATGAAACACCATTCAAAATAACCATGTGCCGTGTTCCACCTGAGTGAGCATCTTCCCCCGCCTGCCGCCGCCCCTTTAGCTACCTGAAGCGCTTCACGGTGATGAAGATCAAGGTGCTGCGCTCCTGGTGCCGGCAGATCCTCAAGGGCCTTCACTTCCTGCACACCAGGGCGCCGCCCATCATTCACCGAGACCTCAAGTGCGACAACATCTTCATCACCGGGCCCACCGGGTCGGTCAAGATCGGAGACCTGGGCCTGGCCACGCTGAAGAGGGCCTCTTTTGCTAAAAGTGTCATAGGTAGGCGTATTGATTATGCCTATTATGGCTGCGTGTTATGTAACATACTAAACATACAGTTTGTACATGTGGCACCGCGTCAGGCACTCCGGAGTTCATGGCTCCAGAGATGTACGAGGAGAAGTACGACGAATTAGTCGATGTGTACGCCTTCGGGATGTGCATGCTGGAGATGGCCACCTCGGAGTACCCGTACTCGGAATGCCAAAACGCCGCCCAGATCTACAGGCGTGTCACCAGCGTAAGTGTTAAATTCTTCTTACCTCTCCCTAGGGTGGGCGGTGGTCAACCGGCGGCCCGCCGGGTTAATCCGGCACGCTTTGGCGAGTGTACTCGTTCGTTTGTAACCATATTCACTGTTGTCAACTCCGGAGACGAGACCGTGCACCAGATCGGGTCCACGGGAAGGAGACGAGATGGAGTTCCGACATTCATTTTGAGAAAAGTACGATGAAAAGATGATGATGATGGAAAATACACACGCATGCATATGGCAACATGCAAAACAGTATGGTGGAGTTTCCCTCTTCTGGGCCAACGTGACAGAACCCCAACATCTAACACTCCAACCGGTCTTTTTCTGCCACTTTTTCTGGACTTTTTTTTGTCAAAGCAGCATTTGGCGGCGTGTCTGCTTTTCCGACCCACACAGCTTGTGGCCGCCCCTGGTGACGCAGGGCTCTGCTTCCTCTCGTCTTTGCCGCCTGACCGAGCCGGGCGTGCGCTCCCGTGTCCTGACGAGGCCGCTCGCCCCGGTCAAGCCCTCACGCCCTTACTGTGGTGCTCGGTGTTCCGTTAATGGTAATGGTGTTCCCAATACCGCTGTGTTTTTGTTAGGGATTGTGGTGGGGGGGACAATCAACGGGTTTCCACAAGGTTCTGGATCCAGATGCTAAGATTTCCCGACGTCGCCCGGAGTAATGCATGAATCTTTCTATTTATTTCTTTTTTGAGACCCAGACCTCGTCCTGCGTCACGCCTCGCCTTCTAATCCGCACCCAGAGTCGCTGCCCTTGCTTCCTCCAGAACATTCCTCGCCTCCAATCAGGCCCATAAAGCCGCTTTCTCTCCTGCTCGTGACCTTGCGTGTTTTTCTTCTCTGTCACACCTAATAACATTTCTTTCTCCCGTGGGTCCTAACTTTGTTTGGCCCTGCTGTTTGTAGGAGAGAGGGCTGAGGGGGTGGGGGTTGTTGTGTAACGATGCAATCGGGAGTGGAAGGAGAGAGAACAACCAATGAAAGGAAAGATGGGAGGGGTTCACTCCTTCCTGCTGAGAAACACGTTTTGACTGAAAGCTAAGCTTGGTCTCTGAGGACACCCAAGGTGAGTCACGCGTGTTTAATTGCGATACGCTTAACAAGTTGTTCACTCTATGCTATGGCTTGTCTTTACCCGTGTTTTTTGTTGAACGCTTCTTACTTTGCATCCGCATTTGCGCACGGAAACCAAGTATTGCGTCGGTATTTGTGTCACGGGAGCAAAGAACAGTTAAGGATTGGATCGGGCCGCTTCCGTGCACATATTATGTCAGGTTATGCAAAACACTCCCCACCAAAACGCACACTCCTGGGGTGAATATGTCGTTTGTTTTTATTTTCTTCATCACCTCCTGAAAAGTTATGCCCTTTAAAGAATGTCCTCGTCGCACACACGGAGGGGGCGAGCAGAGCAGAGAGGCAGCATTTCTTTTTCCAGAATGTGGGTTTGTTAATCACCTGCTGGAAAGATGGCGTAGATGTCATATTTTGTGTGGGATCTCATTTTCTACTAATATTTATTCCATTGCAACTTATCTCCGGATGTCCCTTCATAGATTTTAGTCGTGTATTGCCTAGGACAGGAGTGTACCAAGTACGGTCCAGGGCTTTTTTTTTATTGGCCTGCAGCACATTCCAAACATATAATCTAACAAGTTCTTATTATAAAAAGTTCTTACACAAGAGTAAAGTCATATTAAGGGAAAATTGTTGTAATCTAATGAGAAACAGTTGTAATTTTGGTATGAAGAAAAATAATGGCATTTTAGCGGCATAAAGTTTAGATATTTAAGAATTACGATTAATTAATTAATTAATCGTAATTAGATAATTAAGAATTAGTAGCATCGAGCTGAAAAAAATACAGTATATTTATATACAGTATATATATATATATATATATATATATATATATATACACGCTATTTTGTGGTCCTAATCTTTGGAAAAGCAGATTTGTGGGAAAAAGTTATATTATGGGAATAAAGTAAACATTTTTATGGAAATAAAATTGTAATTTTCCAAGAATAACGTTGTAATATTATGAGAAAAAAATAACATCATTTTAGTAGCATAACGTTTACATATTCAATAATATATATTTTTTTAAGTTACATTTTTTGACTAAAGCAATACATATACAAGAGGAAAATTTACAAGAGGAAAATTTAACTAGATTAAAAAAAAAACCTTCAGAAACAATTTTTTTTTTACAAAAAGTCAAAATGTTAGGAGAAAAAAATAATAACAATGGTGCTTTTGAATAAACTATATGTAGATAAGAGAATACTACACTTTTTTTTTTTTTACCTATACCACAAAGCTGAGATACAGGTGTATATCCTGTATCTAACTTCTTAGCATGTGTGGCTTTGCAGAACATCCGAGTGACAACGATTCCAACACGTATTACATGACCATCAGCTGATATGTCACGATGTGAAAAACAGACCCCTGCTTGTCTTCGAATGATTTTCTTCTTTCAATTTTAACTTCATTAGACTTCTAGAGTATAATTCCACATCATATCAGTTGGGAGGCAACACTTTAGCAGTTTTTTTTTCCACCTCCGCTGTAACCTCCTAATTCCCGTCACACACAGCGCATGACATACAGTAGTGTTCAAAACGATAGCAGTGCAATGTGACCAACCAGATGAATCACTGGTATTAGTATTTTTTATTGCTTCATGGCAAAACACTTGGCAGTAGGTGCAGCAGATTCTCAGAAAACAAACAAGGCCCAGCATTCATGATAAGCACGCTCTTAAGGCTGTCCAATTGGGCAATTAGTTGAAAAGGTGTGATTAAAAAAAGAGCAGAGTGGCTTTCAATCGGTGGTCAATGTAGTGGAAAAGCAGGTGTGAATCCGGTGGCCCCTATTTAAGGATGAAAGCAGCACTTGTTGAACATCATTTCTCTTTGGAAGCCTGAGGAAAACGATATGAATGATGTTCGAGACATTGTTCAGAACAGCAGCGTACTTTGATTAAAAAGTTGATTGGAGAGGGGAAAACTTATGAAGAGTTGCAAAAAGAGGTTGGCTATTCCGCTAAAATGATCTCCAATGCCTTAAAATGGAGAGCAAAACCAGAGACCTGCGACAGAAAACAGAAGACAACTATCAAAATGGATTGAGGAATAAGCAGAATGCAAAGGCTTAGCCACTGATCCAGTATCATCATAGACAGTCTGCAGTTACCTGTAAGTACTGTGACAGAAGACGTCTGTGTGAAGCTAATCTATTTACAATAGTCCCCCGCAAAGTCCCTCTGGTAAAAAAAAAAAAAGTCATGTGCAGGAGAGGTAAAAGTTTGCCAAAGAACACATCAACTGGCCTAAAGAGATATGGAAGAACATTTGGTGGACTGATTAGAGTAAAATCAAGGCCATGTTGCCTTATGCTGAAGAGGACCTGCCCTTGAAATGGCTGTTTCAACAAGACAATCACCCCAAACACACCAGTAAACCACCAACATCTTGGTTCTAAACCAACAAGATGAATATTATGGAGGGGCCAGCCCAATCCCCGGACCTTCATCCAATGGAGAACTTGTGGGGTGACGTCCAAAATGCTGTTTGTGAAGCAAAAGCAAGAAATGTTGATGGATTGTGGAATGTTGTTAAGGAATGTTGGAGGGGAATAACAGCTGAAAGGTGCCACAAGTCGGTAGAGTCCATGCCACACGGATGTGAAGCACTTATAAAAAACTAAATTTTACTTTACTCATTCAAGGGATTGCCAAATCCTACAAACAAAAAAGTTTGTACAAAATAGTTTTGAGTTTGGAAAGTCAACGGCAGACACTGCTATTTTTTTGGGACACACCCCCTTTCACCTAATTGGCCGAATGCACAGCCTTAAGGGCGTGCATATCATGAATGCTGGCTCTTGTTTGTTTCCTGAGAATCTACTGCACCTACTGGTAACTTGTTTGCCATGTAGCAATAAAAATATACTAATACCAGAACTTCATCTGGTTAGTCACATTGGACTGCTGTTATTTTATTATTAACACTACGGTATGTAGGTAGACGGCAGCTTCACATCATGCAGATGCACATGCAGACATCAGCCTGTTATTGTGTGTGTCATGCAGGGCGTGAAGCCCGGCAGTTTTGACAAGGTGGCCATCCCCGAAGTGAAGGAAATCATCGACGGCTGCATCAGGACAAACAAAGATGAGAGGTGTGACGCACACAAAGCGTTCAGTCTTTGATTCGCTGGTCCAGTCCTCCATCCTTGCCATCAAACTCAGCTTTGCTCAGCTGATTGAAAATAATTGTTCATCCCCAAAGATCAAATGGAACACCACAACTGCCTTGTTAGTCCATCACTAGGCATCTTCTCCTGTCTCATAGCTATTTGCATCCCGCTACTGTAGGTATGCCATCAAGATCCTGCTGAACCATGCCTTCTTCCAGGAGGACACGGGGGTCAGGGTTGAGCTGGCAGAGGAGGATGACGGTGAAATGATCGCCATCAAGCTGTGGTTGAGGATAGAAGACGTCAAGAAGCTTAAAGGTGAGGAACGACGCACGTTTTATTTATTCCCACTACAATTGTGTGTGTTTGTTTTTGAAATAGGAAAATACAAAGACAACGAAGCCATCGAGTTCTCCTTTGACCTCAACAAGGATGTCCCTGAAGATGTTGCACAGGAAATGGTATTAGCCGTAGCAGGGCAGGGTCCAGTTGGAAGGAACAACAGCAGGATGCAAAATTGATCCGTCCTTGACTTGAACCAGGTCGAGTCTGGCTACGTGGCCGAGGGCGACCACAAGACCATGGCCAAGGCCATCAAGGACCGCGTCTCTCTGATCCGGAAGAAGCGGGAGCAGCGGCAGCTTGTGCGTGAGGAGCAGGAGAAGAGGAAGCTGGAGGCGGAGCAACAACAACAACAACAACAAAACATACTCAAAGCGTCACATACTCAGGTTTGTTGGGCACCATGACTGAATATCTCCTCACATTACAGCAAGATCTTTTGTGACAGTACAGTCCATCCTTGCTTATCGCGATGACACCTTAATAGTCACATTTCCTATTATACATCACACGAAATCACCGCAGGGACTACTTAGCGTCACCAATTTACTAATTCTAAACTTAAAGTGTTACAAACGGCATGTGTAGGAAGGACAAAGAAGCCAAAAATGCACCACTTCCACACGGAGTGAGAGGAGAACCCCTTTTTTCCATTCTGTCTCAGCCATGACATGTCAGCTCAGCTCTGCTGGCTCAGTAGCCAGTCTTCATGCAGTGTGAAAGGTAATGTCTTGTCTCCTAACATTAATGCTGCCCAGTCACCACAATACTACACGTAACTTTGATTTCAATAGTTTTTCACCAAAAATAGGCATAGTCAACCACGAAACAGTGATTATTTTTGTATTATTTTTTGAACAACCACAATATAGTGAGGGAGCAATACCTGGACCACGACATAGCAAGGGACTATAGGTATTAGAGGTGCACAATATATATATATATATATATATATATATATATATATATATATTTTTTTTTTCAAATGAACATCCAAGATGATCAAGTTCTTTGCTGAGAAAGATGAAGGCAAAGCTGATGGAGCAGACAAATATGTCATCACATGTTAGAATTCATGTATTCGCGTCAGTAAACCACAACTCCACCAGTGCTGGCAGCACTCACGTGGCCCCAGACCACAGCGCTGCTACCACCGTGCTTGAGTACTCACTTGTCTTTCCGACTGTTAGGACTGCGACGGCTATGTGTTCAGTGGACAGTTATATATTTAGTGTGTATCTAACATGGGCCAGCACTTCAGATTCTGCAGGCCTTGGGCAGATTATATTGATATGGCAACACATAGAAGATGAAATCTAATTGGCCAAAAACATCCAAACCACAACATGCACTACTGGAAGCAGAAGCACTCTACTAATGAAGATAATGGACTGTTCTGAATATGAATTTCATGGAACAAAGGCTACAAATTGTAGGTCAGTGCCTCTGACTGTTTTTAGGCCAGCAGAGGAGGCCTAAAATGGGAGGGGTGTACTCACTTTTGTGAGCGACCGGACTACGTCACCCAGTTTTTGCCCAATTGCCGATTCCAATTTGGAAGCTGTTGTGTTTGTCTCCAGGCGGACGTAGAGGAGACGGAGGCGGAGCATCACTATCAGCAGCTGGGTATTTCACACACAAGCGCTCCACAAGATAACCCCCTTCAAAGTCCTATGAAATCTCTACATTCACGTCTCTGTCAGCCGAAGGAGGCGTGGACAGCGGCCAGGGATCCTCAGTCTTCTCCCGCGACTCCCCCCAGCTGGCTCAGCTGAACATGTCCTACAGCTGCCCCCCTTCCTCCCATGTTCAACCCCAAACCCCTTACCCGTCCACGCCCGGCGCCAGCACGCAGCAGCACCCGGCCTACGCCCAGCAGCCGCAGCAGCCAGTGGTGAGTGGACGTTCTTGTGTGTCCATCCCGTGTGCAATGTTGAATTGGAGTTTGCAGTGCCTGCATGTATGTAGTAGTACTACTACTTAGGTAGCAGGTCTTTGTTATGAGTACACTTGTTCAACAGTGGCGTAGTAGCGCAAGATACCCGAACAGCCGTCCTACCAGAAGAGCGTTTATGTATTTACAAAGGTGGAATCCCAGTCGATTTGGTTTTCCCAGTTTTGAGATTGCCAACGCTGCAGCCTTCTGATGTTTTGTTCTGTCTTCAATCCCTCAAGGATTTATCGTTATTCTGTTTATTATCTGTTATTTATTTTGCCCCCACGTGTGCTTTTATCTTGTAATACATTCACACTCCTGCTAAAAACGCATATGGATGTCCACGTGTTTTGCTGACGTTCCTGTGATTTCCCGTGACACGTGTGTGCTTCTTGCGTGTTTTCTCTGCGTTTTCATTCCTACTTTTTATTTTCGTCCCCCGACCCACAGCCTGCGTCCCCCTGCCGTCGAAGCCGTAGCATGTCCGTTTGCGTCCCCCCCTCTGCCTACTCCCTCGTCCCTGCCCCCTCCCCGATGGTCCGCCCAAAGCAGCCGTCCACCGCTCCGCCGGATCGTCCCCCCCACAGTGGCGCCTCCCCTCCTCGCGCTTCTCAGGACACGTTTGCCAGGCGCCTCTCCGAAGCCATGGAGACGGTCCTCCCTCTTCACTCCGCCTCGCCGCTGCCCGGGGCCAGGCAGCGGAGGGCCAGTCTGCCCGCTCTGTTCTCCAGCCCTGTAGGTTCAAAACTCCTTGTCCCTTTGCGCCGCATTTGGGCGGCAAGAAGCAGAGAGCGGGTCCGAGGGAAGATCTCTTTGGCTACCTCTCTTCTTCTAACGGACTAAATCTCATTCTAATTTTGTCCAAAATATGCAAATGTACTAATTCCTTATGCATCTGCTGTCAGGAAATCCACGGAGAAGGGTTCCTAGATTGTGGTTTTTCTGAGTGGAGATGCAGATTGATGAGCGAGTACTTGGTCTTCCAACTTCACTCCTTTTCTAATGCTGTCCCCTTTTTTTGTACCACCCTCTTCCTTATCTTGTGGAATATTCTATTCTATCCTAACCACTTTGTTCCAAGGGTGAGAGGAGATACGCCACTGCTTTTTGTGTCATTCTTGTCTGTATCTCATTGTAGCAGCATTCAATGGCGCACCCCTACAGCAGAGGAGCGAGCACAGGAGCAGCAGCAGGAGGGAGCCTCTCCTTCCCAGCACTGCCCGACCCGCCCGCTGTGTTTTTCCCTGCCATCCCTGAGCGACCCATTTCCTTCTCACCCCCTCCGACCGCCCCCCCGAAGGCCTACATCGCCCAGCGGCGCAAGAGCACGTCCATTCTGGAGGCTCACACCCGCCACTTCCAGCCGGCCCACCCCAGATACGGCAGCGGCCTGCACCCCTTCTCAGGGATGGAGGGCTTGGACGCCCCCTCTCTCTTCATGGTGAATCCCGGTTTTGCCGCAGCGGCTCAGAGACTCGGAGTCGGGGAGCATGTGCATCTGCAAGGACAATCGGACTCAGCTTTCTACGGCTATAAGGACATGAGGGCAGAACATGAGGACGTGGTGAGGAGGCTGAGTTTAAATCAAGCGGCCTTACTGGACCATTATGAAGCCATGGCATATGGCGGCTACCCGATGACTGCTCACCAGCTCGGCTTGTTGAGCTTCCATCAGCAGAGGCAGGCGGCAGCCGCAGCCGCAAGTTTGGGCTACGACTCGGGTCCACAGCCAGGCTTCCTGCACCCTCACCTCATGCAAAGACTGAGCACACACAGTCCGATCCCTCCACCACCCATGAACCCAGCCCCCGGTGGTCTCGTTCCTGGTTCATCCTCTGAGGGCTGCAATCCTGCAACACAGCAACACGCATCCTCTTCCTCCTACCCTATGTCGGCGCCACCAATAATAACCGATACACCGACGGGAAGTGTTTTTGATTACCACTTAGCCGCTGCAGCTGCTGCCGCAGCCAACGACCCGGGCTTTCTGGCCTCAAGATTGTTCCGAGCCCGCAGGAGCTCTATGGACCTCCCCCTGGAAGAAAACACCCCGACGATGGCTGGAGGCTCAGGCTCATACCTTCGACTCCAGCCTGTAACGGAGGAGCTGTGTTCTTACGTCAGTCCTGAACTACCTTTGCCACCAGGAAGTCTCCTCCTGCACCAAGCAGGCCTGAGCGCCAAAGACCGAAGTCCGGAACCATCCAGCGACTCTCTGGCGTCCTCTGACGCAGGAGAGTTTCTGTCGCCTCCCCCGTCATCCCTTCTTTCTCAGTTCGACCCCTCAGCCGCTCAGTCCATCCCTCAGTCGTCCTCCACTGCCCTCTGCGACCCAGCCATCGACAGCCAGGCTCACCCGCCCTCCATGCGGGGCTATCTCCCACCCACGCCGTCCTCGGAGCTCTCATCAGCTCAACCGGAGTCTCTAGTGGCGAGTGTGTGGGCCCGCCACGGAGGCGTGGTGCCTGCCCAGCCCGACATGACGTACCATGAGTCATTGCTGGCCATGCAGTCCACTAACCCTACACTGGTACAGAATTTCTGAAAAAGTTCTAGGATTACCGAAGCCCTGGGTCCAATTGCATTATCGCACTGGTATTATTTCCTGGGTCACCACAAAATGTCAGAGAAACCTTTTGTATTTGTAGTCGTTTTTACAGTGAATGACTCCCTTTTCTCTTAAAGGAAAAAATCTTTTTTTAAATGTTGCCAATCATCCATGACCCTTATGTGAGACAACGCAAATGTCTTTCTCATTTCTGTGCATTCTAAAGATATTAAAAGAGGCAGCTAATGAATGCACCTAAAGGGACACACCTATTCCGCCTAGAAAGCCAGCTATTAAAACACCTCCAAAAACCCCCACAAAGGTTTTTATGGTGTTATATTCATGCTCTGAGCATGTAGTAACATTACAGGTGTCACTACTCCGGTAAAGTAGTTCTTGGGCGTAACAATGTTAATAATAATAATAATAACAATGTTGCTGTGGCTTGGCTAATATGCAGGTCACATGATGTAAATAAAGTTTTGTTGGTGCTTTTTAGAAAGCTTAACAGGCGGAATAAGTGTGTCCCATTATAAACCTCCTTTCACACTAAAGACCTGTGGATGATAGGCAAAATAAATAAAAAAGTGCACTTTTCCTGTGCCAAAGTGATAATTCAATCTGACCAGTGGGCTTTATACCAATCCCTGTTGTACTCCCCAGTGATGCTTATTTGTTATCTTGTAGTAAGATTTAGTTTAACTCCTCGCCCCCCGCCGCCGCCAGTGACTTGAGCACATCTCAGAACCTCCCTTTTAGCAATGCCTCACTTCTTTTATACATGCAGAGGTTCTAGATTATTCCACATGTTAAACATGTGGGACAATCAGAAGGTTTGCCTGAGATGTGCTCCATTGTACCAGCTTTGTGAACAGTCTAAGCCTTCTCCATTCTTTTTTTTTTCTCTTCTAACTTTGTGTATTCCATATGTCAGTAAGTAGTATTTTGTCTGTATGTTCATATATGACCGTATATGAAAAACAAAACGTGCATCTGTGCAGGTATACCCCACTGTGGGTACACCCGCACAGTTGTACAAATCCAGAGATGGCCGCCATCATGGATGCAGCGTTTTTAGCTTGGCGTCCGGTAAACCGATATTCTCAGATGGCTAAGCGGCGATATTTTGTGGATTTTGTACAAGCAAATGCACAAAAACATACAACAAAAGCAAGAAGGCTTGGACTGAATGTGCAGATGTTACTTTTTAGGTGCTGTTTTATTGTATTTTTATTTTTTGTAGCTTTGTGTTGTACCAATGAGGTTGTTTTTTGGTTTCCTGCCCGGATTGGAAAGCGAGGTCTTTGTAGGGTTCGGAGGTCACGGCTGCAACCCATCAAACCCTTAGAAAGCCGATGTGATCATATTGGGCATTGTTTACCTTTTTTTTTCTTTCATTTCAGCTGACATTCATTTGCGTTTGTTTCTGTCTGTGCAGCAGTTAGTTTGATACGTGAGCTGAAGGGTGGACGGCCGGAAAATAACTGCAAGTGATTGGCCAAGAAAACCGTAACACCAAATAACCCTGCAACATTTTACTTTCCTTTGGCATTGTCAATGTTAGCGGTGTCACAAGATCTTGCAAGATTAAAACATCACAGGATTTCTCATTCAGGGAAAAAACGTGGGCACCAGGCCCGGAATGATAACAAATTAATGAATTCATCACACAATTAATGAAAATGAACTGGATAATTTTTGCTGGCCTCAATACAGGAAGAGAGTTCACTCTGTGCATTGCTTTCAGCACCTTGGTGTGAACGGAGTGAGCCTGTTTGTCAGTCGTGTAGTCTCTTGGTCTCGGTGCATCTCTGTGTGGCGTTTGCATGTTGCCCCCGTGGGTTTCCTCCCACAGTCCAGAAACATGCATGTTAGGTCAACTCGAAATTGTCCATAGGTGTGAACGTGAGTGTGCACGGTTGGTTGTCTGCCCTGCGATTGACTGGTGACCAGTCCAGGGTGTACCCCGCCTCTCGCCTGCAGCCGGCTGGTATAGGCTCCAGCATGAGGATAAACGCCATAGAAAATGGGTGGATGGATGTTGGTAACGTTACAAAAAAAACCTAAAAGGCAAATGAAATGGGGTTGGGGGTATAGGAATACTAAGTCTTATGGTGGCTTATTTGTCCTTATGCTTTTTTTTGTTGTTGTTTTTGTGTTTCATTTATTGCAACTATACTTGTTCCAGCTCCCTTTGTTACAAGTCTAGTTGCACACGGCCTTCTAAGGGTTCAACAACAGCAAAAATGTGAACAAGTGGCATTGTTATATTCAGTAAAAGATGAAAGGAGAGTCTTTTGTGAGACAAACACTGAAATCACGAGGTTGAACTAGTACACCAGTACAACCGGGGGTGCACGATAATTATCAGAACAATAATGATCTAATTAACTAATAACTAATTAAAAAAATTAAAAAAACACCCCAATGAGGAGAGATTGCCCTGAGCGGGTGAGCCAATCAAGCGCTCCTTTTTCTCCTGCCTGTGCCGGTAACGGCTCCTGAGCTCAACTTTATACAAACAATCACTTTCTGATGAAGATGTGCTAGATGTACCAACCGCCCCGCGATGGGGGTGGGGGACATCAAGCACATAAAAAAAACCTCATCAGCCACCTGAGGTGCAAAACGCTGCCAGAGACCATCCGTGGCGTCGCACCTACTGCCCGGATACGGTGCACCTTGCCGGGCCACAGCGGGTGGCTCCTCGCGCTCCTGATAGTAGTGGTGTGGTGGTGCTTGATTAGGACAAGTCAGCAGGTACACTTGGTCAAATCCTAATTACTTCCAGTCCTTATTTCCAGGTGTACACAGCTCAATCTAAAATTTCAAAAAGTAGCTATTAAAAAGGTACTGATCCTCTGTAGCGGTTTGAAAAACCAGATATCGTGCATCTCTCAAGTACAAGTACAGCCATTATGTTCGGTGTCTCCCGGCCTCTAATGCCATTAATTTAGAACCTGCATGGTAAACCCCTGCCGCCTAACGAGCCTAACCCCCAAGCTGCCCACGTAGTGTGTGTTCTGTATGGAAATGAAGTGTGTGCATGTGTGCATACACAAGAATGGAACCGAGAGTTGCAACGGAAGTGCCTTGCGTTTGCACTCATGCACGCTCAGTCAGCCCGGAAGCGTCTTCTGATTGGTGTCCCCTTTCTCTTTTCTTGTCCTCAATGCTCTCTCGTGGCTCCTCCAATCTAAGAAGCAGGCTCAGGTTTCCAACTCCCAGCCCGCCTCGGGATCCCCGCGGTTAGGCCGCTCCGCCTCCCAGCCCGCCCCTCCGGGGACTTCCCAGCAGGTAACCGATGAAAAACTGAAAAAGTGTGATTGTGTCTTTGAAATGCCGAAGCTGAAACTGACAGAATATCGACGGGGTGTGATTGTACCTCTCCGCAGTCGGTCAGTACGTCGGCCCAGAGCCCCACACACGCCTCCTTTCTGCAGGCCTCTGCACAGGTACAGCATTGCGCGTAAAATCCACTCCAAGTAACTCAAACAAGCGCCAGCTCAGTTTGCTTTTGTTTTTTCCCCCGACCGCACTGACCGGCATGCCACCTGGGTTTGTTTTACGTGTGCGCTCGCATTGCTTTATTGCCGCTGCTCAGTCATGTGACCTCAGCCCGTCTCCCAGCATCGAACACCTTTTCCTTCTATGCCGCGCTCGGAGAGCACTGGTACAGGTATCTCCTTCCTGACTTCTTCTTCCTCCTCCTCCTGCTCCTCTCCCCCCTCAGCCCCGTGTATCTGCGCCCACCTCCGCCAGCCTCGCTTCTCCTCCTGCGGCCTCCCTCCCTCCCTCTCCTCTTCCTCTGTCCGCCCCCGCCCCCCAAGCGTTGGCCACCGTGGTGCCCATCATCAGTGTAGTCACCGCCCCACCCGACACTACCACTGAAGCCTCTCTCCAGGTATTGGAAGTGGAAGCCCTATAGGGGGGAAAAAAAAGCCAAACCTCACCTAAGCACTGAAAGTCTCCCAGGTGTTGATGGTTCTGTAAGCACTATTTGGGTTTATTACTGGTAACTGTGCTTCTGTACGCCTTCCAGTCTGTCTCGCACCCCTCGGAGTTGTCCCACTTCCAGCTGCAACCACCCCAAGTGTCCATAGAGAGGTAACGTAATTGCATCTGGCCGTCACTTTGTAGCTCCAAAATCATCCACAAAGTCACAACGTGTGGCTTTGCTCGCACTTTTGCCTGTACGTGCGCGTACGTGAAATAGGGGTGTCACGAGCACAAGACGAGTTACTAACTTAAAAAAAAATAAAATGACAAAATAGAGACGACAATATATTGCACTCTACGCTCTTACACTCTTCTGCACTTTGTGTGTATGCAAGTGGCCCCGCCTCCTGCCTGTTTGGAGGCGGGAGACTAGGAAAACAGGCACCCGTGCACATGGGAATAGAATGATCCAGGTCATTTCCATTTATTATGTAATGAACTGATTAATTCATTATCATCCCAGGCCTAGTGCCTACAAGGCAGTTTTTGTTCTCAGCAAAAAAATCTTTCAACCTCGTGAGATCTTGTGACACCCCTGAAATAAAAACCAGGCTGACTATCTGTCTTGTTTTGGTCAGCGGCTACTCCGAGGCCTCGGGCCTGAGTGATGGCAACGAGGGAGGAGGCGGGGGTCGCCACGAGGGCCGCTCCGCCAAGCGAACCCAGAGGCGCTCCGTGCGAAGCCGATCTCGCCACGAGAAGCTCTCCAAGGCCAAACTCCACGTCCTCAATGTACTGGCAAGAAGACACCCACGAGGCGCTTGGTGTGCATTTCTCCCTTTCTCTTATTGCGTTTGTGTCCATTCGGTAGATATCCAACCGCGCCGACAGGGTGGCAGAGTGCCAACTGGAGACCCACAACAGGAAGATGGTCACCTTCCGGTTTGACCTGGATGGAGACAACCCAGAGGAGATAGCCCAGATCATGGTACAGTCATGGTGCCTTATTTACCAGCCCAGCCAACACTTAAGGGGGCGTCTGCTGTCTCGGTGTCCCTCCAGGTCCAGAGCGAGTTCATCCTGGAGAGCGAGCGGGAGTCGTTCATCGAGCAGGTCCGAGAGGTGATAGAGAACGCGGATGAAAAGGGCCTGGAGAGAGACGCTGGCGGCCAGGTGGACACTTTTCCTACAGGTGTTTCAGGTGCATCACTGCGTTTCCAAACTCATATTTGTCTGTTTGCTGGCCTTATAGGCTACTGGTGACATGACACAGCAGAATCCTGCCATATCAGTCCCCATGTCAGGTGATCGTCGGCGCCGTAAACGGGGATGCTCCGATCGATCGACCACCGATCAGTATCGTCCGATTTTCGATAAATGCCGTTCGGCGCCGATCGGCTCGTACTGTAGCGGCCCCGTAGCGATTGGGCGGCGGCGTCCTCCCGCTTTCCTTCGCACAACGCAGGCGTGCCAAAACAAAACACACGTGTCTGCCATGTGGAACGGACCTGCCAACACAAGCCATGAACAATATCTGGCGAGGGTAAAAGCTTTCATTAAAACGGCGTTGGAACACGAAAGCCAAAACACTAGACAACATTCGCCCGCATGCTAAGGAAGGCTAATCACAGAACAGGAAACATATTTGAATTCTTCGGACCGGAGGAGAAGCCTTTTGCAGTGTGTAGGGACACTAGGTGATACCTGGAAGTCCTGCTGGAGCTCCACCAATGCACTCTCACATCTAAAAGCACCTTAAAGAAGGCGTCTCATCCTCTGTCGTTTTCATATACTCGATATGTCCTCTCGAAAAAGTAGGAAAATATGTTTTTGTCTAAATGAAAGTGATTTTATGGTTTCTTTTTTCATATGGAATTGTTCCCCAACTTTACATGGCACTCCAGGCCAATAGCACTCATCATGAATCAATTGAAAACCTTAGAATGATCCATGTGATCGGTATCGGCAGCATAGAACCCTAATCGGGGCATCCCTAATCACAACCCTCGTCTTCCCACTTCTGGACGTGCAGCTAACTCATATTCCCGCTTGCTTCCCAGACACCCCCCCGGGCGCGTCGGCACAAGTGGTCCACTCGGCAGGTCGCAGGTTTATCGTCAGCCCCGTACCCGAGGCCAGGCTCAAGGAACCGGGCATGCCCGCCTCTCCCTTACCATCTCCTTCATCTTCTTTTGAGACAGGTGAGCAGCAGAGAAGACTTCTTAAGGTCCTGCTTTGTAAACCGAGTCAGAGAGTGACTTTTTGCAAATATTGATTAATAAATGATCATTGGTCTGTAATAGAATACAGCCTATTAGTAGTAAAAAAAAAAAAAAGAAAATTAAAGAATTTTTTTTGGCCTAAATTTAGCATTTTCAAGCAGGCAGAAGACTACTTACTGTTTCTCCACAGTTCCTCCAGCCTCGTCTCAAGCCCAAACCGTGTGCTTGTCGAGATCGGCAGGCGCAGTCAGCCTACAGCAAGCCTTCTCTGAGCTCCGACAGAGTAGGTGCCAGTTGGATCCGGGACCAAGCACCGCCCCGGCCTATATACACTCCGCCCATCCTCCTGCACCCTCGGCTCCCTCACTGCCTCCCGCTGTGGAAGCTACAAGTGGAGGTTCTACTTCAGTACAGGAGGGTGCTTCTCTGCCTGCTTCCTCCTCCACCCCTGCAGCGGTGAATCATTCACAGCCTGTGCCCTCCACCTTACCTCTCACCAGTGCATCCAGCATTGTCCCAACAACGCTCAAATCCCCTCCTGCCTCCCTTGTAACCTCACCCCCCTCGGAAGTCCCCGCCGATCACGCCTCGGCCTCCCCCACCTCATCCTCTTCCTCCTCCGTGCAGCCAACCTTGGCGCACTCGCAGCCGCAAACAGCTGCCCTTCCCGAGCAGACGCACGCTCACTGTGGCGAATGCGATGCCAGGTGAGCTTGAAATGGTTTATTCAAGCAAAGCGACGAGCGTCATTGAGATCGAAGTTGTGTTCTTTCCAGGTGTGACCCATCCATGGAGTGCCAAAGCAAACCGGACGACATCCAAGCCCTGGAGAAGAAGCTGCGCTCTCTCTTCATGGACCTAGGTGGTGGCGTGGCCCCCTCCCAGGGAGACCTGCTGCCCGACGCTACCTCTGCAGCCTCCGTAGGGGGGACCTCCTCCCCGCTGGGCACCTGCTCTACCTCCGCATCTGTCGGCACGCCCAACACCAGCGGGGCAGCCAATCCTCCCCAGCCCCCTACCAGCCTGGCACTGGGGTCTCCTGCTCCCACGCAGCAGGGCCCGAGCACACCCATCTCTGCTCCCGCATCAGCAGGTACAACCTTTAGATCAGTGCTCCACACCTCACATGCTACTGTGGCGTGTAAAACAAAGCACGTTGTGCACATGTAACTGGACAGCCTTGGCAGCAATGCTGTCAGTGCCATTGTGGAACGCTCTGGGTAGTTCTTTTTAACTTGATTCCAAACTGATGGAACATCAAAACGCCCCACAGCACCACTATCAGGAGAACCAGAGTATAGAGCGAAGGGAGCCACCTGCTGCAGCCCAGCGAAGTGCACTGCATTCAGACACACGCACCGAGCAGCCGGTGTGCCGCTACAGAGGTCAGGAGAACCGGAGTATAGGGTGGGAGGAGACACCTGGCATGGCCCAGCAAGGTGCACTGTTTTCAGGCACACGCTCCAAGCAGCCAGCTCAGATTTTTTGTGTGCTCAACGGGTTTTTTTTTTTTTTCCTCCCCTCATCGCGTAGCATTTGGTCCAACGTCTTTCCTTCTTAAAGCAAATGTTTGTTTACAAGTGAGCTCAAGGAAAGTTATGTGACAGACAGGAGGAAAAAGGAGCGCTTGATTTGCTCACCCATACAGTGCAGGTAATCTTGCCTCGTCAGAGGAACTGTTTTTTTTGTAATCAGAGCTTTTTTTAAAATTAACAACAGAGGAAAAAAAAGAAACAAACAACCCCAACTCCATCCCACGCCAACACCACAGGAGACAAAACACACAATCACGCCACAGCAAGCAATGAGAGGTATTTTTAACGTTATCGGATTTATCGGTATGACGTCATATTTCCCTGATATGGGATCGGTAATGATCGAGCATTCCTACTTTCGATGGAGCTTCGTTTTGTTCAGTGACGCCATCTTTGTGTTTTCCTCACTAAACACAGCCATCAACTTTGGCCAGAGCACTCCATCCAAAGCCCCCTTATCCAGGGTACCGGTGAGTGCCTCTTATTCTAATGCACATGGAGCCGATTAACAATTCCCATACGTTATCACATTTCCACTCACCTTCCTCATCTTGCATGCAAGTCCTTTTTCGTGTTCACTGACAAGAACATCCTTTTCCTCTTCCTCGGAATTAGGCCACCTCTCCTCCTCCTTCAGAACTCCTGCCATCCCTTCCTGGACCGTGTCTCACTCAGGTGCTCTCTTTTTTCTTGCTCAAGGCCCAAAATAATGTCTCCGTCTTACCGCTTTTACTAACAGTGAGTGCTTTTTTTGCATGCTTTGCTGGTCGCACTAAGTAAAGGACATTCAACAAGCCAAAACTGGCGGTCACAGAGGCCTTCCGTTCCATTCCTTTTTCCCCCGCTTATCCGGGTCCCGGGGGCAGCAGTCTCAGTAGGGAAGTCCAGACTTCCCGGTCCCCAGCGACCTCTCCCAGCTCCATCAGGAGGACACCAAGGCGTTCCCAGGCCAGCTGTGAGACATAGTCCCTCCAGCGTGTCCTAGGTCTTCCCGGGGGCCTTCCCCCGACTGGGCATGCCCGAAACACCTCACCAGGGAGGCATCCGGACTAGATGCCCGAGCCACCTCGGCTGGCTCCTCTCGATGTGAAGGAGCGGCGGCTCTACTCTGAGCTCCTCCCGGATGGCCGAGCTCCTCACCCTATCTCTTAGGGTGGGTCCAGCCACCCTACGGAGGAAACTCATTTCCCCGATCTCGTTCTTTCCGTCATGACCCATAACTCATGACCATAGGTGAGGGATGGGAACGTAGATGGATCGGTAAACAGAGAACTTTGCCTTCCGGCTCAGCTCTCTCCTCACCACGACGATCCGGTACAGCGACCGCATTACTGCAGATGCTGCACCGATCCGTCCGTCAACCTCACGCTCCAACCGTCCCTCACTCTTGAACTTGAACTCCTCCACCTGAGGCAAGACCTCACTCCACCCGTTTCCGACTGAGAACCATGGCCTCGGATTTGGAGGTGCACAGTCAGGACCCTTTCCCCAGCCCGAAGGCGTAGGGAAATAATCCTCTCTTTCACCGGGAATGACTCCAACACAGAGGAACCAATCCGGGGGGCTATTAATAGGCCCATCCCAGCTCCCCGCCTCTCCCCTGCAGCAACTCCAGAGTAGAACAAGGTCCAGCCCCTTGCAAGGAATTTGGTTCCGGAGCCCAAACTGTGGGTTGAGGTGAGTCTGACGATATCTAGTCGGAATGTCTCCGCCTCTTCCACAAGCTTGGGCTCCTTTCCCATCAGAGAAGTGACATTCCATGTCCCGAGAACCAGATTTGGCCGCCAAAGACCAGGTCGCCCAGACACCCGCCATCAACCACTACCCAAATCGCATGGCAGCGGACCCTTATGCTTGCCCCTGCAGGTGGTGGGTCTGCGTGGGGGAATTCCCGTGTTGCTTTTTCGGACTGGGCCTGGCCCCAGGCCTGTCTCCAGGGTGAAACCACCTCCCTGCGAGGTGCGGACACACCTCTTGATTTTAATCATGAAGGTCTTCTGAATTAGTCACAGAGGCAGAGAAGTGCGGAACAAATGTGATGTTAACAAGTCAAAGGGACTCTTTTATTCCCCAGTCTATAAATAGTCTTGGCTCCTTGGCGGTCCTCTAACGACCGTGGGTGAGACGTGTCCACCTGGATTAAAGCTATCTCCAGGTTGTATTCGGAAAATAAAAACACAAATGAGCTTCTGAGTCCTTGCGTCAAGTCTTGAAGAAGACATCCGGTTGGATACATTGTGATCATCTACAACCAGCAGCTTGTCTGTCTGTGCAGTCCCAGCAGCCCTTAGAGGACCTGGACGCCCAGCTGAGAAGAGCCCTGAGTCCTGAGACGGTTCCTGTCAGCACACACTCCCAGGTGCACCAACACACACCTCACGTACATGTTGACAGACTGCTAATTTGTGTCCTCCATGGTTACCTCAGGCTCCTCATGGCGCCATTCTTCTGGCAGGACAAGCAAGTATGTTCATCTAACGTGATGTCTGTTTTTCAGTGGCCGCCTTTGACTTGTAGCTTCCACTCTGTTTCGTTCCTTTCTCTCTAGGGGGAGATGCCACCTCATCTCCTGCTCCTCCAGGTGGAATTAAACTTGGGAGATTCCAGGTCTGCATTCCTCCTTTCTAAAAATGCATCCGTCCGCTTCGTGCTCCATCTTATCGTCTTGTTTTCACTCGCGTTCTAAGGTGTCGCTAGCCGCTGAGGAGCCACCGAGCCAGCACCTGCGCTACACGGACTCTTCCTCCAACACATCCTCCTCCTCCGCACCCTCCTCCCCTAGTCTCTCCAGCCCAGAGAACACGTTGCGCAAGGTTTCCTCCACCCCCCTGAGAGCAAGAGGCGGAGATGACGTAGATGGGCTTCCTCGGAGAATGCTGGGAGGGAACCACCAACCGTCCCCTCTCACCTCCCCGTGTCCCTCACCCAAGCCCACCACCACCATTGGACGCTTCCAGGTATAAATATCACCTACCATCTTCACACATTTGTCCTTACCATTCACTTTCCGAGGAAGACATTTCTCTGAAATGCTCGTCGATGAGGGGAAAACGTGCTGTGGGATTTGAAAAGTGCAGAAGGTTTGCCAGAAACCTCCAGTGCAGCACACCAGCTGCTCGGAACGTGTGTCCGAAAACAGTGCACTTTGCCGGGCCACATCAGGTGGCTTCCTTACTTGTTTATTTCTAGTCCTAATGACAAGTAATGTCAAGTATTCATATTCTTCCAGTCCTTTTCCTTTTGCCTACGCCATACATACATTGTAACCTGTTTTGGTTTTTCCGCATGCTTTGAATGGGAAATGTACTGCCATCTGGTGGACAAAACCAGTAGAAATATAATATATATGGTTACAAAAAAATGAATCCAGTGTTCAAGTACACTCAAGTCAGCCAAAGTGACTTCAAAATAAAACAAAACATCCCTAGGATTTCCACAGCCTTTATTTTGGATAGTGTAAGTGAACATCTACGTACTGCAGGTCACCACCAACACTGAGGCCAGAGTGGGCCGTTTCTCCGTCCAGCGGGCCCCAGAGTCCAAGCAGAGTCCTCCACCTGCCTCCCAGGCTTCTAACGGGCCCACCGACCCCGGAAGTCCAGTCGTCGCGCCCAAAGCCCCCCCGCTCAGTGTGAACAGCAGCAACTCCTTCAACAGCTCCTACATGAGCAGCGACAATGACTCTGAATTTGAGGATGAGGACTTGAAGTGGGAGGTCAACCGCCTTCGAGAGAAGTGAGGCGTTCTTTTTGCCTTCTGAACTTAAAGTCCCCTCTTCCCCGCTTCCTGTCCAAGCTAACCGGTCCTCCTCCGTTGTGCTCCATCAGACACCTGCAGGAGATTCAGGCCCTTCACTCACGCCAGAAGGAAGAAATTGACTGCCTGTTCACCAAGCTGGGCAAGGTAAAGGGACATCCGCCGGTTGGACGCTTCAAATTGTCCATCCGTGTGAATAATTGATGTGCTCTGATTGACCGGGGACCAGTCCAAGGTGTACCCCGCTAGGGTAGACTCCAGCTGACACTAAAAGAAATGGACGGATGGATAGTCCCGACAAATGAGTTTTAAAGTAAAAGCTCCATCTTTTCTGGCGTAGGTTCCTCCAGCTGCCGTTCTCCCGCCTATCATCACCTTGGCCGCCAGGAGGAGGCGACCCACCAGGAGCAAATCCAGCAAGTCGTCCAGAACCAGCTCATCCTCGCATGGTAGCAAGAGTCCGCTTCAGCCAGGTGGGCTCCCTCACACTGCCTGGCGGCCGTCCCAGAGAACCGACTTTGGCCTTTTAGCGGCAAAGAACAAAGAACATGACGTGTCTGAGTAGGAGTTGAAATATCTCAGGAATTCAGGATAAATGGTGTCATACGCCTTTGTATTCATTAGATTATAATAAATGAAGGATTTCAAATGAAATGAAATTAGGCACTCCGGTGTTCATGAAGTCATCCGAAAATTATGAATTTAGGATAAATCATATCGCAATTCAGGGTATGTGATATCAGACGTGATTATATTAATTACATGATAATGAATTTAGTCAAACGATATCAGACGCTGTGATTTAAAAAAAAACAAAAAATACGCATATTAATTCAGTAAACATGATGTCAGACTGATATTTGAATGAATTTAGGATAAATGATATTAGACACGGGAATTCATTAGATAATAACAAAAGGATCAGTTCTGTACAAATGTCAGACATTAAATGATCAATGAATTAATTCCGGATAAATGATTGACACTGTGTGGTATTCATTAAATAATACTACATGAATTGATTCATTATGAACAATATCAGACACTGTGGAATTCTTTGGATCATATTAAATGGATGAATTCAGTCAAAATGATATCAAACAATGGTCTTTATTAAATACATGAATGAGTTGAGTAAAATTGATATCAGAGTGATATTATGAGTGAATTCAGTAAAATGATATCAGACACTGGTATTTGTTAAATAATAATACATGACTGAATTCAGGACTAATGATATCAGACACTGTGGCATTCAATAAAGAATAATACATGAATGAGTATAGTAAAAATGATATCAGACTGTGATATTCATTAAATAATAATACACGAATGAATTCGGGATACATGATATCAGAGTGATATCATGAGTGAATTCAGTCAAAATGATATCAGACACTGGTGTTTGTTAAATAATAATACATGACTGAATTCAGGACTAATGATATCAGACACTGTGGCATTTAGAGAAGAATAACACATGAATGAATTGGGGATAAATGATATCACACTGTGATATTCATTAAATAATAATACACGAATGAATTCGGGATACATGATATCAGAGTGATATCATGAGTGAATTCAGTCAAAATGATATCATACACTGGTATTCGTTAAATACATAAATGAGTTGAGTAAAAATGATATCAGACTGTGCTAATCATTAAATAACACATTAATGAATTGAGAATAAATGATATCAGACAATGGTATTTATTAAATACATGAATGAGTATAGTAAAAATGATATCAGACTGTGATATTCATTAAATAATAATACACGAATGAATTCGGGATACATGATATCAGAGTGATATCATGAGTGAATTCAGTCAAAATGATATCAGACACTGGTGTTTGTTAAATAATAATACATGACTGAATTCAGGACTAATGATATCAGACACTGTGGCATTTAGAGAAGAATAACACATGAATGAATTGGGGATAAATGATATCACACTGTGATATTCATTAAATAATAATACACGAATGAATTCGGGATACATGATATCAGAGTGATATCATGAGTGAATTCAGTCAAAATGATATCATACACTGGTATTCGTTAAATACATAAATGAGTTGAGTAAAAATGATATCAGACTGTGCTAATCATTAAATAACACATTAATGAATTGAGAATAAATGATATCAGACAATGGTATTTATTAAATACATGAATGAGTATAGTAAAAATGATATCACACTGTGATATTCATTAAATAATAATACACGAATGAATTCGGGATACATGATATCAGAGTGACATCATGAGTGAATTGAGTAAAAATGATATCAGACACTGGTGTTTGTTAAATAATAATACATGACTGAAATCAGGACTAATGATATCAGACACTGGCATTCAGAGAAGAATAACACATGAATGAATTGGGGATAAATGATATCAGATCAGATGATGGTGTCTTTTAAATGCATGAATGAGTCGAGTAAAAACGATATCATGCCTTTTAGGACTGTGTTTCTGCGTTTGGGGAGATGCTTGGAGTGTTTAAACCTGAGCGTGCAAACGTGTAACGTCGTACGCCGTGTGTGTTTTTAATGTCTGCTTGGCTACACGTGCGTGTGGTTGGGCGCCGCGCAGGCTTGGAGCTTGGCCATTTCTGACCGCCTTCCCTGTTTCTTTTCCTGTCTTTGTATATGCTGTGTGTGCGTGTGTGTGCGTGTCTGCTGTCCGCGTGTCGCCTCCCCGCCGCTCCTTCCTGCCGCTCTGCTGTTCCAGGCAGCACTTTATCCGCCCAGAGCGTCCCGGTGACGCACCCGGACCAGCTGGCTCTGTCAGCGCCAGAAAGATTGGCAGGCGATGGCGACGGCGATGGCGACGGCGATGGCGGCGTCCAGCTCCAGCCTCTCAAGTCGGGTCCCTCCAGCGACAACCTGTGTTCGGCGTACACCAGCGAGGCGGCTCTTTCTGCGCCCAGCTTGCGTGCTCCCACCCCAGGTACCCACGCGGCCCCCTCGATGGAACCCCTCCGCTTGCATGCAAATGTGTCCTCACACTTCCTCACCTCTCCCCCGTATCTGTCTCTCTGTGGTAACTTACCTTCTTCTGTGTCCTCCTCCATCTTTTGCTTGCACTCTCCATCCTCCTCTTCCCATCTCCTCACTCAGGCTGCGTAAAGTTCAGCTGGGGGTCGGAGCGTCTGCCCTTCAAGCCTGGCGGCAGGAGGACGCGCTTTCTGAGTACGCCCTGCTTGGCTCTTTGTGTGTAAACGATTCATTTCTCTGCTTTGAAAACTTCTACGCCGTCTGTCCTCTTTTTTTAGTTTTTTGACTTCTCCAGCCATCTCCGTAGGATGTCAGCAGTGTTGTATTACAGCGTTATGTAGCTTTTCTAGACCTTTCTTCACGTGCATGAAATAGCAGCTTCAGGTTAGTTGTGTTTTGTCGCCCCCCACTGGACACCATGATTATTACATTTTTGAAATTGACCTGCACTAAAGGGGTCACAGCGCCACCTGGTGTCCCGGCATGTGCTTGGCAGCTTGTTGCATTTTTTTCATGCGGACAAGGTTGTTTTTTTACCACGCACAGCGTGTTAGGGCGACATTTAAAACAATGAAAAAACGGAACATTTTGAGATTAAAGGTTGTCATTTCAAGTCGTAATGTAACCCTGTGTTTATAGCTGTCTCAGGCAATGCCTGTTAAGATGGAATAAATCTCCACATCTGATGATTTTAATAGTCCTAGTCAAAAAATTGTAAATTTCCCGTAAAACTTTGACTTTTACATTTTTTATAAAGTGGTCCTAACATTTTTCTGAGAGATTTTGCTTCTTATTTTTAATATTTTTGGATATATTTTGTAGGTTTTATTCTGAGCTGCACGATATCTTTTTTTTTTTTTCATTCCGAACCGATACTGATAACTTTGTGCTTCTCAAGACCGATACAATGCGGCCAACCGATACCTTTTTACTATCTCCTTTTTAAATGTAAGTGTGGTTTGTGCAAACTTGCAGCTAAGAAGGACTGGAGCAGATAGTGTGCAGGTAGAGAGCAGAGGGAGCCACCTGCTGTGGCCCAGCAAGGTGCACTGTATTCGAACACACGCTCCGAGCGGCCGGTGTGACGCCACGGAGGTCTCTGGCGAAACCTTTGCGCTCTTCAAATGCCGTGGCGCCGGCGTTTCCGGTGGCTGATAAGATTTTTTGTGTGCTGGATGTCTTTTTCCCTTTTGGTACAAGGTCCTTCCTCTTCCTCTTAAAGTGAAAGCGAGCTCACGGGACGTTAGGACAGGTCGTTAACCTCACAGGCAGGAGGAAAAAGGAGCGCTTAATTTGCGGGGAATCTTGCCTCATTGTTTTTTTTTGAATAATCTGAGGTATTTTCGTTATTGGCTTTATCGGAACGACAGAATAATTCCCTTGTTTTTGTATTTTCAACGACTCAAAAGTCACAATCACTCTGTTGTGCTGCGTGAAAGCAACAAAGACTGTGGTCACGTTCATATGACTTTCTGGTGTTGCTGGTTGTCGTGGTGCACGTTTTTAACTGTCCTCTCTCCCAATCCTCCCATTCTTCTTGCCTACTGGTCCGCCCAGGGAAGATGGTGAAAAAAGTCTGCCCCTGCAACCAGCTTTGCAGTAACTATCTCTCTTTTTTGCTCCTTCCACCCGTCCTTCCTCTTGCTTTGGCTCTCCTGCTACCATGCGTGCACTCCATTCCTCCCACACGAACACACGCGCATGCGCCTGCGAGCTAGCACACGCTAACTGGTACAGCATCTGTTGCCATGGAACCCCCCCCCCCCCCCCCCTCCCCCCCCCCCCCCCCACCCCCCCCCCCCCCCACCCCCCCCCCGCCGCCGTCCTCCCCATCCACAGTTGAGCTCCTTCCGTGACACCGTCCAAATTGCGTGTCCTCGCAGGGACCGACAGCACCGACGCGGTGAGCGGTTCCGGCCCCCTGCGCCACAGCCAGGGGGTCTCCCAGTGTCTCAACGTGTCGGCCCCCCACCAGCGGAAAGGAACGTTCACAGACGACCTCCATAAACTGGTGGACAACTGGGCCAGGGACGCCATGAACCTCTCCCAGGTATTTCTCTAAAAAGTGCTGAAAAAAGTCTTGTTGTTTAAGTGGAGCACTTTTTTAGGGTACGAGGGGCGCCAAGCAGCCGCAGGCGCCAGCGCAGGGACACGACTACGAGGTAACCCACCCCAAATGCAGCATTCTTGGGCTTTTGTGGTCCCATCTCAAAGCAGCAAGCTTCTTGCACGCAGCGGAATATGAACGCTTGAATATTTTGTTACGCAACACACGTTATTTCGATTCCACGAACAAAAATGATTTTTATTATTATTATTATTTAGCAACTTTACTCGTACCCCTTTTTTTATTTTCCAAATATTTCGCCTTTCTTCTGAATATTTGCAAATGCCCTTTTTGTAATGTTATGACTTTAGTTCCGTAATATTTGGATTTTTTTCTCAATTTTCCCCAACCTAATTTTCTCGTAAACTACGACTTTGAATTTTGTACAATTATGAATTTTTTTCCCGTAAAATGATTCATTTAAATCTCGTAAAATGACACGTTTAACTTTTGGAAAATTACGACTTTAAAGTTGTGGAGTTTTCATCTCAAAATTGTAAGGTTTTTGGTTTTATGTGGCCCTAATACGCCGTCCTGCATAATACTACAACTTTAAAAAACAACTTTGTGCTGCTAAAATTACATTATTTTTCCTCATAAAATTACAAGAAGATTTTGGTAAAATTGCAACTTTTTTTGTCTAAATATTTTGACACTATTTTGCCTCCCGCCCAAAGCCAGCTGGGATAGGCTCCAGCGTACCCGCGACCCTAAAGAGAATAAGCGGCACAGAAAATAAATGAAAAAATGAATGAATGTTCCCGTAATATAATATTTTTCTTCAACTTAATATTTTTTAAATGGCAACTTTATATTTGTCTGTTTTGTTGTCATAATACTACCACATGTTTCTGCTTTATGCTACTAAAACAATATTATTTTTCCTCATAATATTAGGAGTCTATGCTCGTAAAATTAGGAAATACTGCTGTTTTTCTCCATTTTCTTCTGTTATTTTTTATTTTCAAACTATTTCAACTTTCTTCTCGTCAGTTTCCTTCTTGTTATGACGACTTTATCGCTATAACATTTTGACTTTATTCTCGTAACATTGTAACTTTTTCCACAACCTAACTTTCCAAAATGACAATTTTTGTTTAGTTTTTCAACTCTATGCTACTAAAATCCCATGTATTTATTCCTATTTTATTTTGACGATTTTTGCACCGTTCCTGCAGATTTTTTTGCTAATAATGTTCGAGGTGTTCTTGTTACTTTATGTATATAATACGATGTATTATTAAAGTACATGTATTCATATAGTATTATATTATACCAAATATGATATAGTATATTATTGATAACTTTAGGTTGTGCTGTGAGCTGATAAAACAATAGGAAGCCGCACGCAACAGAGGAAAATACAAATCATAATCATAATCATTTCAAATGATCCGCCATAAGATGTCATTGTAATAAAGTCTTTCCCAAGAAATATGTTTTTCCACGATCGGACAGTTTAATGCACAATTTATGAGTTTATATTTTTTTGCCAAGGGGTGTCTGACTACTATATAATAAATAATCATATGCAAATAATAATAACATTTAATCATAATAAGTAACAATTTCTGTCAAATGCTCATTTGTTGATCATCAACCGTCTCTCCAGGTGATCCAGTCTGCCAGCCTGGGCAGGAAGTTCTCTGCCCCGAGCCAGCTCCAGGCAGGCTCCGCCCACCTTCCCTCCAGCGCGACGTCCGCTACCTCTTTGGGCGCCGCCCGCAAGGGCTCGCTGTGCCAGCCCGCTCCCTGTCCCGCGCCTCCCCACTTCATCCCGTACGTGCCCGCCCCCTCCTACACCGCCCAGTGGGCCGGACCCGCTCAGGGGCTCTCTGCTCCTCACACGGCGGGGCCTCCGCCGGTCAGCGCCTCTCAGCCGCTCGGTCCTTACCGCTCCTCGACCGGGGGGCAGAATTCGGGTCACGCTTTCACTCTGCAGAAATCTGTGAGCAGCCCGGGGGGACCGAGCATGAGGACCACGTAGGGCTCGGGGGGCTCCGCTGACCTGACTGGACTTCATCAGCTGGACGTGATGAGGAGTGATGCATCTCACCTTTTCCTCTATCTTTGTGTGAAGAACCTGTTTGCCAAAAAGGAGTGGAACCAAAGGAAGAGCTTGATCGTTCTTGCAAGAGTTTAAGTACTACGACGTGCAATGTGTGTATAGAAAACTTTCCCAAGAGAGGCGAGGGCGAAAGGGACGCAATTTGGCGTTCCAACGGTAGCGCCTCAACGGGGAGGCGCGGATGACTCCGCCCCCTCCTGCGCACAAAGCAATAACCTCACGGAGAAGCCGAGAGCCCGGAGCATCCAAAAAGTGGCCTTGTCATCACAACACCGCGTATCGTTTGTTTTTTCTGGGACAATTCCAGTCACAGGTGTGGTTATGAATATTTAAATATGACAAAGAAAAACACTGTGATTATTGTGGCTGGGGGGGGGGGTTGCCTTAATCCACAACAATTCCGCCACCTTTTTGTTTTGTTTTTTAATCTAATTCTAGCCGCTTGTTTCTTCTGCAGCAAAGGCGTAAAAGACACTCTTGCCCCGTTAGATGAATGTGAATGTACAAAAGCTACGGTTTCATTCGCTTTCTCGTGCCTCGCTTGCCCCCCCCACCCCCGTTTGCATCCCCGCGCCAACACTGGAGAAGCACACCAGGACCACGTGAGCCTCGGCCGGGCGTGGAGAATGAGACAACGAGGATGGTGATACTGTGAGGGAGTTGTGAGGTTAGCCTTAAAAAAAGACAGAAATGAGGCGAGACCTCTGTGCGGGCGAGCAAATCAAGCGCTTCTTTTTTTCCCCTGCCTGTGACGTTGACGCCCTGACCTCACTTTGTCAAATAATAACATTTTATCAGATTAATCACACTTTTTAAATGAATTAATCACCATTAATCACCATTAGCAACTACCGCATGTCTGAGATATGCCCATTGCTGCGGTATTTAATAGAAAGGTGAATGATAGGCCAGGTCTAAAAACCAGTCTCTTTCATGGCAGCACAAGATTTGAATCACACTTTAAAGCGCAGCAATGTGGGGTTGCGTTCAAAGACATCCCGTAATTTCAGCTCAATTGACTTGTCAGTGTATTTGCCGGGATTTTCCAGTAAATCCCAATTAACAGTCACAAAGTTTATTCAAAGAGGTTTTGGTGAGTGTCCCTGAATGCAATCTCGTGCGCCTGTAGTGGGAGGGACGAAGTGGCGTTGATGGAAAACGCACATGAGTTATCCTTTGAAAACATCATTCCCGGGATGAACGGGCTGGTGGGGACGTGGGTGCGAGTTGGCGGTACATACGACATATGGTGTTGGAATTGCACTGCTGGTGATGTGCTCGCGTCACAGCGGGGTTAAAATGAGAGAGCGTGCAGCCTCTGGACGCCACACACGCGCCTACACTTGACACGCACGCGTTAATTACACTAAACATGTCACGTGATTAATGAACTCAAACGTTCACCTTCCCGAGGAGGACATTTTGCGTGCTATGGTACCAAATGCTCCGCGATGACAGAAAAAGAAAAAAAAAGTCAAGCGCACAGAAAAACCCAACTTATCAGCCGCCTGAAACGCCGGCACCGTGGCATTTGAAAAGTGCAAGAGGTTTGCCAGAGATTCCCGTGGTGTTACACCGGCTGCTCGGAGCGTGTGCCTGAATACAGTGCACCTTGCTGGGCCACGCCGTGTGGCTCCCTTCCGCTCTCTACTCTGGATCTCCTGCTAGTTGTGATGTGGTAGCAGTAATACCAGGATATTGGATTAGGACCAATCACCAGGTACACTCGGCACGTCCGAATTTCCCCAGTCCTCCTTACCTCCAGGTGTGCACAAAGTACACTTTGGTTCCGTACCAGTCTTGATAGCCGAAAGTATTGGTTTCAATAAAGAGATTCCGTGCATTGCTAACTTTATGATTTACCTTTGACTCCCCCACTTGTGCTACGTTACTGTGAAAAGCATTGTTAGCATTAGCTCACGCAACATTCTCACATACTCACTCACTTTTTATTTTTATTTTTATTATTTTTTTACTCTAAAAGTGTGCAAATCCTGCAGCCTTCTCCGGACAACAAAAATGTTCGATGTTGAATGTTCGATGTTCAATATTTGCTTGTCTGACATGTTTCCATTCTAATGTTTTGTGTTTGTTTTGTCTGCTGTTTGATTGTGTGTAGCAGCACCTAACTCTCCATTTGACAAAAAAAAAAAAGGACAAAACACGCGTGGGGTCTCAACGGTTCATGTTTTGCACTAAGTAGAGAGTGTTCCGAGCTTCATATGAAATAAATACGTACAATGACATTTGTTACCTTTATTTGTGAAAGAAAACGTAATAAAGTCTGTTTAAATGAATGGATGGAAGTTAATGCTTTGGTGTTGCGCTGCAGACACACACAAAAAAAACAACAAAAAAACCGCAGTACCGGCCTCGTCCACACGGCGGCGCCAAAACGCCGTATCTGCGGCTATGCGCATGCGTCCCAGAAAAGTTAAAAGCCAACTCACGCGACGCCATTTGAAGACACACGTGGCAGCTTTGAAGGGCGACGATGTGTTTGTCGTGTAAAAGGAGCCCGATGCAGGCTGATGGGGGCGATTTAAAACATGAAACCGGTGAGTGTTTTTACTTTGCCACGCCCGCATGCGTTCCAATCAGGTTTGTTTGTGTGCAGTTCCCTTTTCCCCCAACTTAAACACGTTGCGTTCACATTATCAAGACGGCCTTGTTTTATGGTTCTGTGTACCTTCTGGTCTTCGAGCGGACTTTGGTAGCGCGAAGCGGAAACCCGCAATTTGACTCCCGCGCTCCGCAGTTACCTGTTTTACTGCACTTTTACGGCCACTTGAACTCACCATTCCGTGCCGGCGTTTCACGCGACGCCACGCCCACAAAACATTTCCATGCCAACCACCGTCGCTTCCGAGTCCTCGTGACGTGCGCGCGTACCCCCACTCCTCACCCGCCCTCCCTCCCCCTGCCGCTCACGTAGACTGGTTTTGATGGAAGGAGGCTCAAGGAGACATTTGTGGACTGGTTTTGATGGAAGCAGGCTCAAGGAGACATTTGTGGATTTCCAACGCGCAACCATGACGCGCCTGCTTCTGATAAAGTGAGTTTTTTTCTTTGAAATTGTAGAAGTGGCCACTTGCAGAAGGCACTTGTACTCCACCTGATGTAGCTCATCCTGCTCAGCTGTCATGGGAGCTGAAGTAAACATGTTGGCGTAGTTTAATGGAAGTGTTGTTCTGCAATGTCATGCGACCCTTGAGGACGAGAAGATCCGGAGGCCCCCATCGGGAGCCTGTCCGTGCTTCTATCTGCAGGAGAGTCGGTAGGGCTGCGGAGCCCACGTTCCTACACCCCGACCACGTAGCTGTAGGCTCTTGCAGACTGGAAGCGTGTCAGAAATGTTTTATTCCCTCAACCGGCTCTTCTTGTTTGTGCCTTCAGATGCTGGCGATGTCGCAATCGCTGACACGCCGCCGACATCGATATGGAAAGAGAAGGCTCCTTGAGGAGGTAAGAGCTACTCTGCCCTTTTTCGCCAGCCCAGACAAACCTCCCTCACTCCATTCATGTTCAGCTTTCAACTAAGGATTGGCATTGGAAGGAATTCTTCAGAAGATGCAGAAATACTGACATGCTAACTTCCCCACCCCGAGGAACCTCACTCCATTTGTTTCGTTTAACTATGGGTTGACGTTTGATGGAAGGCTCACAGAGTCGGTATTCACACTGATGTAGAAATAGCGGCACGCTAACTTCACCACCCTTGGTAACCTCACTCCATCCACTTGGAAAAAATAAAAATATCTTATGCAACATTTGAAAGCATAAGCAGCATAGTAAGTAGCAGCAAGCAACTTCACCATCACAGGGAACCTCACTCCATCCCATTCCAAATATCTATTGTCTTTTGAAAGAAGGTTCTTTAATCTGTAATTTGGCAAAGTAGTGCCATTGATGAGAAATAGTGTCCTGCTAACTTCACCACCCCAGGGAACTGCACTCCATTCACTTTCCACGTTCCTACTACTACCATTTATTGAAATTCCTTTGATTCATTTTTAAGAAGGTTACTTGCGTTGATCCAGAACTACCGACATGTTAACTTCACCACCTTTGGAACTTCACTCCATTCACTTTAAACTCTCAACTGGAATTTGAAGAAACAGAGAACGTAAGCTTCACTTCATTCCGTTCTGTTATTTGGCAAAGTAGGGGCCTGCTAACGTCACCACATTGTGGAACCTCACTCCATTCCGTTCATAATATGGACTGAAATTTGAAAGAAGGTTTTTTAAATCTGTTATTTGGCAAAATAGTAGCCTGCTAACTTCACCACATTGTGGAACCTCACTCCATTCCATTCATAATCTGAACTGACATTTGAAAGAAGGTTTTTTAATCTGTTATTTGGCAAAGTAGGGGCCTGCTAACTTCACCACCATGGGGAACCTCACTCCATTCCGTTCATAATATGGACTGACATTTGAAAGAAGATTCTCTAATCTGTTATTTGGCAAAGTAGTAGCCTGCTAACTTCACCACCATAGGGAACCTCACTCCATTCCGTTCATAATATGGACTGACATTTAAAAAAAGATTCTCTAATCTGTTATTTGGCAAAGTAGTAGCCTGCTAACTTCACCACCATGGGGAACCTCACTCCATTCCGTTCATAATATGGACTGACATTTGAAAGAAGATTCTTTAATCTGTTATTTGGCAAAGTAGTAGCCTGCTAACTTCACCACCATGGGGAACCTCACTCCATTCCGTTCATAATATGGACTGACATTTGAAAGAAGGTTCTTTAATCTGTTATTTGGCAAAGTAGTAGCCTGCTAACTTCACCACCATGGGGAACCTCACTCCATTCCGTTCATAATATGGACTGACATTTGAAAGAAGATTCTTTAATCTGTTATTTGGCAAAGTAGTGGCCTGCTAACTTCACCACCATGGGGAACCTCACTCCATTCCGTTCATAATATGGACTGACATTTGAAAGAAGGTTCTTTAATCTGTTATTTGGCAAAGTAGTGGCCTGCTAACTTCACCACCATGGGGAACCTCACTCCATTCACTTGTCTGTCTTGTAGGCATTTACTTAATGATGCTGCAATATTTGCATGCAAACAAGAAAGGCAAATGAAGCAGGTCCACATCAACGTGAAGTAAGTCGTGGGCAGCCCGCACAGGCAGTGACCTCCATTATTACTTGAGGAGAAATAAACGTTGCATGCCCAGCCCTAGCAGGAGGACATGCTTCACTACAGACCTTCCCTTTTCTGTCCCGCACATTCCCAAGTGACCTCATCCGTGCTTTCATTCGTGCCAAAACTCCCCGTCACCTTCCTTTGTTTACTAATTACAACTCTTCCTGTCCTCTCTGCACCAAACCAAGTCCAACTTTAAGGCTGAGACAAACTGTGACGTTCTTCCGTACGCCAGCTACAGCCACGATACATGCCCGCGCAGACCGAAGGGGACGCTTGTGTTACTTTTCAATTCTTCCCTCCCTCTCGGCAGCACTCGAACCTCAAAGGCCTGCTTTGTCGGGCGGACAAAAGCTCACATGGCTGCCGACTGCTACAGACTGTTAAAAGGGAGGTGGAGAGGAGGAGGAGGCGGCGGAGGAAAAGGACGTGTCGCTACTTTGTCCGCATCATCTAACCGTTGATGTTCTTATCGGCGACTTGTGTCTTTGCCCCCTTTTGGATTTCGAGGAGTCTCCACAGCAGGTTGAGGTTGGCCGGCGGCTCGTCTTCCAGCCTGACTGACCTCTCAAAGGCACCTGGAGGAGGTGGTGGGGTGGAGAAGGTGGCGGCGGAGGAGTGCAGCAGGGACAGAGGAACCCAGCAAAGGAGAGCCGGCGCCAACGCCACCTGGAACAGGTCAGAACGGCTCACTATGAGTTTGTGCGTCTTGCCTCTTTCCATGCTGCCCTGAGGTGCTCCACGTCTGAATAAAAGCCGAGATGTATGCATGCCGCATGGAAAGAAACACACAAACTGAAGCATCGCCTCTCTCTTCCATCTCTTTCAGCCGTCGTGCATCGCTTTCTAACAAAAAACCGCCAACACAATAGGAAACAGGACCACAGAACCATTAAACCTGCGCTCCCCCACGTTTTTGAGCCCATGTCATGTCATTTAGCCGCGTCTAAAAAACGAGAGAAGCAAAATATCAAATGAACACACTGCACGACACACACAACATGAATCCAGACTCACCATCAAGCCTGGAGTTTGTTTCCCATACAGAAACGAAGATAACAGCAAGTTTTTACCATCCACATTGCCGGTCTTGCGTAATTGGACGGCAACGGCAACAATGTCTTCAGTGCCGTGTTCCTTTAAACCTAAATCCAAAACGACAAAGAACAAAAATCCTCTTTGACACAAGTAAATTGGACAGGAATGGCGACGTCATCTTCAATGCTGTTGTCGAAAGTCTCATATATAGTTCCTCTTTAATCCAAAATGACGGAACAATGAAAATCCAGTTTGAAACAAGTTATTGAATTTCTTTAATCCAAAATGACGGAACAATGAAAATCCAGTTTGAAACAAGTTATTGAATTTCTTCAATCCAAAATGACGGAACAATGAAAATCCAGTTTGAAACAAGTTATTGAATTTCTTCAATCCAAAATGACGGAACAATGAAAATCCAGTTTGAAACAAGTTATTGAATTTCTTCAATCCAAAATGACGGAACAATGAAAATCCAGTTTGAAACAAGTTATTGAATTTCTTCAATCCAAAATGACGGAACAATGAAAATCCAGTTTGAAACAAGTTATTGAATTTCTTCAATCCAAAATGACGGAACAATGAAAATCCAGTTTGAAACAAGTTATTGAATTTCTTCAATCCAAAATGACGGAACAATGAAAATCCAGTTTGAAACAAGTTATTGAATTTCTTCAATCCAAAATGACGGAACAATGAAAATCCAGTTTGAAACAAGTTATTGAATTTCTTCAATCCAAAATGACGGAACAATGAAAATCCAGTTTGAAACAAGTTATTGAATTTCTTCAATCCAAAATGACGGAACAATGAAAATCCAGTTTGAAACAAGTTATTGAATTTCTTCAATCCAAAATGACGGAACAATGAAAATCCAGTTTGAAACAAGTTTTTCAACTTCTTCGATCCAAATTGATGCGACAACAAATGGCGAAATCTTAATGCAATTGTAAAACGTTCATGCTAGTACCTTTCAAACTTTAATCCAAAATGACAGAACAATGAAAATCCAGTTTGAAATAAGTTATTGAACTTCTTCAATCCAAATTGATGGAAGAACAAATGGCAACATCTTAATGCCATTCTAAAACGTTCATGCTAGTACCTTTCAAACTTTAATCCAAAATGACGGAACAATGAAAATCCAGTTTGAAATAAGTTATTGAACTTCTTCAATCCAAAATGACGGAACAACAAATGGCAACATCTTAATGCCATTGTAGAACGTTCATGTCAGTACCTTTCCGACTTTAATCCAAAATGATGGAACAACAAACACGACACTTAAGGGATGGCCCATTTTTGTCATTAGCTGGGGAAGATTTTTAACGTGGTTTGTCTCGTGTACTTCCTGGTCAAAAAGGTGACACCAGGTTGGACATCATTACTAAATAAAAGAGAGCCCATTATCTCCAAACTGGATATTCCTTTTTACGTTTAATTGGACGAAACGACACATCCAATGTCACATCCGTGTAAGTGATTATCATGTTTCGTCTCCTCAGCATCCACAATGCAGTTATCTCCGTGTTCCAGAAGAAGGATCTGGGAGAGAGTGAGCTCTTCTCTTTGAATGAAGGGGTCAGGTAAGCCCTCATCGCTTCGGCGATAGAAAACCGTGTTGTCGCTGGGAAAAACCAAAACACTCAGTCGTTGCTTTGGCTTTTGTGTTCTGAGTGATCTTATTTCCTGCAAGCGCTGCTGTGCAAACACTGTCGCCTGCCCGGCGCTGGTGGCATCATGCATGCAACGTCAGTGTCCATAATGCCTGCTTTAACAGGCAGCTGCTAAAGACAGAGCTGGGCTCCTTCTTCACCGAGTGCCTTCAGAACCAGCTGCTCACCAAAGGCATGGTCATACTGCGCGACAAAATCCGCTTTTATGAAGGTAACGCATTCCCAACTGAGTCCTTGCCGCAGTAAGTCATTAACTCAAGTTTGAGATTAACTTGCTTCGTTTATTGCCCAACATGACAATCCAAAGATTTGTATCGAAGCATCGCCTCTCCAGGTTAATGCTTGGACTGTGACAGCACCTTTTCAGCTCGTATGTACAAAAGAGTCACCGCACGGCCCACTTTGCAGATATTATCTTCTCAAGCGACGATCCAAAATGAATGCAGGAAAGAAAATCCAGTCTGACACACATTTCTGAAGGGGAATGGCAATGTCATCTTCGATGCCATTGTGGAAAGTTATGAATTGTTATTATTTCTTAATCCAAAATGAAGGAACAACAAAAACCCAGGTTCATACAAGTAATTGGACGAGAATGGCAACGTCTCTTATGCCATTTTGGAAAGTTCAGGACCAATAAACTTGAATTCCAAATCATTTTTTCTTTAAACTTGAATCCAAAAGGAACAAACGACATAAATCCAGTCTTAAACAAGTTATTGGACGGGAATGGCAACAACGTCCTGACGCCATTGTGGACAGTTATTGCTTGTACCTTTTAAACTTTAATCCAAAATGAAGGAACAACGCAAATCCAGGTTTATACAAATAATTGGACGTGAATGGCAGCAACCTTTTCAATGCAGTCTTGGCAAGTTCATGATTGTTTCTTTAAACTTTAATCCAAAAAGACCAAACAACAAAAATCCTACATACACAAGTAACTGGACGGGAATGGCAACATAGTTTCCAGTGCCATTGCAGAAATGTATAGTTCCTCTTTCATCCAAAATGATGGAACAAGGAATGGCAACAACATCTAAATGCCATTGTGGAAAGTTATTTCCAGTACCTTTTTACACTTTAATCCAAAATGATGGAACAAGGAATGGCAACAACATCTAAATGCCATTGTGGAAAGTTATTTCCAGTACCTTTTACACTTTAATCCAAAAGGAAGGAAATTGCAAAAGTAATGTGAAAGTATCCCTTTCAGTGGTTAGTAAGTCTACACTGTTATCCAAGCTGTACACTGACTACTCTAAAGCAGGGGCCGCCAATCGCGGCCAGGAGCAGGGATTGGTGAGCGCTGCTCCAAAGTATACTCCTTTCTATGGTATTGTCTTGGTACGCTTTGCTGAAATGTCAGCTACTGTGTTGTGGCGTCAGAAGTGTGACCTTTTTTTGAAGCGCACAGGAAGTGATGCCCTTCATCACGTTGCACGATGTCCGTGTTTGTCTTTGACGCGGCCCACCTGCGTTGTGATAGGTCAGAAGTTGCTGGACTCTCTGGCCGACACGTGGGACTTCTTCTTCTGTGATGTTTTGTCCATGCTGCAGGCCATCTTCTATCCAGTGCAGGTTGGTCACCAACTCTGTCACTGCGCATGTTGCAAGCATATATTATATTACTCCGTGTGTGTGTGCTCGTGCAGGGGAAAGAGCCATCAGTGCGTCAACTGGCACTGCTCCACTTTAGGAACATCATCACGCTTAACCTGAAGCTGGATGAAGCTCTGGCACGGCCTCGAGCGCGAGTGCCACCCTCCATCATACAGATGCTCCTCATACTTCAGGTGCACACGTGTCTACAAACGTTTGGACTCGCGGGCCCCACAGGGTTCGAAGATTTGGCAGAGGGGCCGTCTATATTTAGGTGGTCATCACACAGAAAGACATACTTGCTCACGGAGCAACCAATGGAAAAAGGTAACACATAAATCATCTATTACTATTAGGTGAGTAAAACAACAACAACTAGGCACTTAACATAACTTAACTATTATTTCCAAATGCCCGCAAAGCATGCTGGGTAGCCGGCGGCCACAACAATATCAACTACAATTAAAAGACTGGCTATCACGAGTAGGTTTAATCCCTGTTTACTTCTCTGACAAACACGAGTACCACGAGCTACCCAGCATGCCATGTGGTGGGAATATATGGTTTTTTTTTATGGGATTGGTATTGTGCGTAAATATTTCTTTAACGCCCACACGGTGCAGTACGGAGGTTACTTTGTGCGTCGTGTGTTTTTTTTTTTGTACAAGCTACAGTTTTGATGTTAAAGTTAAAAAAAAAAAAAGGAATTTATAATTGTCCAGTGGGCCGCATTAGGGCGCTTGGCGGGCCTGATTTGGCTCACGGGCCACAGTTTGCCCACCCCTGGACTACACAGTCCATGGGAGGGGGCAGCCGATGATTTTCTCGCAAAGGGGGTCTCGCAGGAAGTCTTCTCAGCGTGAACCGTCCTTCCCGTGACCTCCAACCCAGCAGTCAACAAGCAATCAGAAGTTTTGTTCTTGGTTTTATTTCCTGCTTTTGGACTGTGCGGTTGCTTTTACATGGAAGAAAAGCATTAGCAGATCTCATCATTCTTTCATCTGCAAGTTGTTACCCTCGCTCGAGTCGCCATGACGCTCATGCGGTTTGTTGACTCACGCGCCGTCTCCGCTGATGAGGAGGGGTCCATGTGCCTCCTGGAAGCCATTACACTTGTTCTCCCGCTAACATTATGACGTGTTTGTCGCAGGGCGTCCACGAGTCCAAAGGCGCCACAGGTGACTACCTGCGTCTGGAGTCTCTCATTCAGAAGGTGGTCTCTCCATACCTCGGCACCCATGGATTATATTCCACAGATGGTTCGTCCAATCAGCACTGCTCTTCCTGTCTGTTAGGTATGCGGTCAGCATTGCGCGTCCGTCTAGTTGTCTGTTAATTGTTGCGTAAAAACCTTCTTTGCCAGAGAAGCGCCTTCAGCGTTCCAGGCTGGCCAAATCTGGCAACCCCTCCATGGCGAAGAACCCAGTGATGCGCTCAAAAAGCTACAACGTTCCCATGCTGACCCCCGTCGTGGAGTATGACGTGGGCTCGTCGGCAGGTGGAGGCGCAGGCATCAGACGCCACTCTGTGTCGGAGATTACTTCCTGCGTGGAGGAGAGCGTGGCTGAATCCAGCATTAAACACTCAGGTGGGACGACACTTTTGACACACGTTATTTAAAGACATGTAAATAAGTGTGGAGAGAATTATGATTCTACTTATAATTCCCATACCATTGAAAATAGCTTCCATAACCGATAATTTAAAAAAAAAACTTGCAGGTGAGTAAATCAAGTGCTCCTTTCTTCTTAGCAGCTACATCAAATGCCAGCTCCCCTGCGTTTGAAAAGTGCGAAAGGTTTGCCTGACACCGCCGTGGCGTCACACTGGCTGCTTGGGGCATGTATGCCCCAATACTGTGCACCTTGCTGGGCCACCGCAGGTGTGCTCCCTCCGCTCTATACTCTGGTTCTCCTGGTAGTTGTGATGTGGTAGCAATGCTATGATATTTGATCAGGACAAATCCGCAGGTACCGTTAGTAAAACTCTAATTTGTGCAAGTCCTTCTTAGCAGCAGGTGTGCACAAACTATAGAAAGTATTGTTATCGGTACAATGGCGGTCTTGAGAAGCACAAATTGATCGGTATTGGGTTGGAAAAAAAAGAAGGTCTCTAATGCAAACTAATCCACGTCCTGTTTTCCATACAGGTACCTCAAGTCAGAACACCCAGGTCCAGCATCTCTTCCCCTCCATCCTCTCCAAGCCCTCCCCTCCAAGTGATTTCACGCACTGCACCGACTCTCTGGTGTCAGACTCCCCAGTGTCCTCCAGAGTTCTGGCGCAGGACACAAGCTCAGGCTCCAGGACGTCGTCCGGTCCAGATATCACCACGGACCCCCGCATGCCGCAATCTCTTGACTCGGAGCCTGAGCATGACAGCATCTTTCTAGACTTTTCCAATGCCTGTGCTGGAGGTGCAAAACACAGCAATACTGGTTGACAGGTGACTATCAGTACCTTTTTAGCTTATTTAGTGAATTGAACCATCAGTTTAATCAGCAAGGACGTGAAGATAAAATGTTAATACAGTTGTCTAAACAGTATTCTTTCCAAGGAATGGAAAAGCATGCAGACACTGCCTCCTAGTGTTCACCCTTGTCCCTGCACATTGTAATACCCCCCCCCTTAAAACATGCAGACTGATTGGAATGAAGAAGCACAGAAAATTAAAGCTGTTTATTCTAAAGGCAGCAAATAACATTCATATCTGATACACTGACAGCAACGTTTAAAGTAATCCCGCAGTCACTTGTTCTGGTTAGAGATTTCCGTCTTCTACTAGATAGATACTTTATTAATCTCCAAGAGAAATTAATGTACTTACATACTAAGACGTAAAGCCAGAAATGATGAAAAACGTTCGTGAGGCCGAGCCCAGCTCAGTTTCAATTACCATCAGCATAAATGTCTGCATTATACAGTAATGTTCAAAATCATAGCAGTCTGGTTATGTGACAAACCAGATGAATCAGTTATTAGTATATTTTATTGCTACATGGCAAACAAGTTACCAGTAGGTGCAGTAGATTCTCAGAAAAATTATTTTGTGCAAACTTTTTTGTTTCTAGGATTTGGCACTCCACTCCAACATTTAACAACATCCCACAATTCATCAACATTTCTTGTTTTGCCTCCCAAACAGCATTTTTGATGTCACCCCACAAGTTCTCCATTGGATGAAGGTCGGGGGATTGGGCTGGTCCATCCATAAGATATTGCTGGTTTACTTGTGTGTTTGGGGTGATTGTCTTTTTAAAACAGCCATTTTAAGGGCATGTCCTCTTCAGCATAAGGCAACATGACCTCTCAAGTAGTTTAACATATGCAAACTGATCCCTGCTATGCGATAAATATTGAATTTTAAGTTTGGGGGTCATCTCAGTAACTGTCTGCAGCCCTTGACCCCAAAGAGAACAATTTTCAACAAAATGTTCCTTCATTTCTCTTTAGGCCAGTTAATTTGTTCTTTGGCAAACTGTAACAGAGGGACTTTGTAAATAGATTAGCTTCACACAGATGTCTTGTCACAGTACTTACAGGTAACTCCAGACTGTTTTGTTCATCCTGGAGCCTATCATTGCCTGAGCCTTTGCCATTTTTGTTACTCTCCAATACATTTTGATAGTTGTTTTCTGCCACGTGTCTCTGGTTTTGCTCTCCATTTTAAGGCATCGGAGCTCAAGTACGCTGTTCTTCTGAACAATGTCTTGAAGGACCCATTTTCCTCAGGCTTTCAAAGAGAAATGATGTTCAACAAGTGCTGGTTTCATCCTTAAATAGGGGCCATGTGATTCACACCTGTTTTTTTACTAAATTGATTTTTTTTTAAACACACCCCTTTCAACTAATTGCCCAACTTGAAGAGCGTGCATATCATGAATGCTAGGTCTCGTTTGTTTTCTGAGAATCTACTGCACCTACTGAAAACCTGTTTGCCATGTAGCAATAAAAATACACTGATAGTCACACTGCACTGCTATTATTTGGAACACTACTGTATATACGTATGTGATGGAACATCCAGTTCAGGTATACTAATGACGTTTCTAAGAGCCGCAGTCAGTGGAACACGTTCCCATCACGTGACGTCAGCAAGCGAGACTCTCCGTGCTGCAGTGTGAAGAAGGATTCCGGTGTCAGCTTGTTCTCCACCAGAGCTTCTTGGAGGCGACACGGCGGCTCCAGATAGTGCTGGGTAAAGGACAAAAGCGGCTTCAGGTTTTGGTTCCTTTCTTAGCGTACAAATGGTACACACGGTTTTACCTCATAGGCCAGAGCAAATGTCCCCCAGTGAATAGCCAGCGAGTGTTTGGCCTGAAGGTCCATGTGGATCTGCACTGCCTCCTCTGGGTCTACATGCTGGCCTTTCATCACATCCCTACAAAAACCACCCTCATTATACTCCAGCAAAGTCCTAATATGTCGGGTGGCATGAGTAGGCAGGTGTTCACCTGGGAAGGTACGCTCCGATGGGGATGGCCGCCAGGTCGAACGGTCCAAAACGTCGACCGATCTCCTTGAAGGCCGGGCAGTATCCGGTATCGCCAGCGAAAAAGAAGCGGTGCTCTGGACCCAGAACAGTCCAGCTGGCCCATAAGGTCTAAAGAAAGATGGATGACATGTTTAGAGAGCACTGTCAAATCAAAGACCAGATAAGTAAGCCACCTTGTTGTTGTCCGTCACGCTGCGATTGCTCCAGTGCTGAGAGGGCGTGCACACGAAAGTGACATCATCATGAGCCGGCACGCAGTTCTCCTCCCACCAGTCCAGCTCAATCACGTTCTCGCAGCCCACCTTGGACAGCCAGTCCATCAAGCCGAGGGGCACAAACCTGCAGACGCTCACGGTAAGCGGCCTTTCGGCCATTTTTAGAGAATACCAGCATGGTGCACGTACCAGCGTAGCTCCACGCCGAAACGCGTGTTGAGGCTGGCCACCGTTCCAGCATCGAGGTGATCGTAGTGGGAATGACTGATGACCACAGCGTCAATCCGCGGCAACTGGAGAACCAGACCCAGTTGAAACAAAAGCACATCGATATTGTCCGAAAGGTAAGCACACCTGTTGCACGCTGCAAGGTGGGCCTCTGTATCTTTTAGGACCAATGAACTGGAATGGTGATGCCCTCTGGCTGAAAATGGGATCTGTCAGAATATTCAACCCATCCAGTTCCACCAGAACGGAGGCGTGACCCAGCCAGGTGACCCTCAGACCCGGACCGGAGAGGGAAAGGTCGGGGTTGTGGACAAAGTACGGCTCCATCACTGGTAGCTCCTTGTCAAGGATCTGGAATGAGGCGTAGCATACTGTAGGTGTAACAAGCCACTTTGCCCACCGGGAAGTGCTGACTGGTAATGACGCACCTCTTGACTAGGGATATTGCTGTGGTTCTTGTCCAGTATCAAGAACCGGAGCAGCCTGGTGTTGGAGGGGAAGCGCCATGTGGGCCAGGGGTTGGTGAAGCGGCCACGTTTGTCTCGACAGGACTCTGTCACCTCTTCCTTTAAAAGAAAAATATATAATTATGCTAACTTACAAACATTTAACAATATATACTATACTCATGACTGATGACCTCCATGCGGTAGTCCAGTCGGAAGCTCTTGCGTGAGGACCGGGAAGAGCTGCTGCTCCTGTGGACTTGAGGACCCGCCTCTCTGCCGTCTGCCCCCCTCAGCATGCCACCTTCCTGCAAATGTAAATAAACAATGGCAACCATTTTGGTGACACACTTTAGCTCATTTCACGCCGTGTAATACCTCCACTAGGCCTTTTCTCTCCCTCGGGGCTCTGCTTTCTGAAGATGACGACTTTTCCATGGGCTCACCTCCACATCTGGCAAGGAGACAATGCAACTTTTAAAATGCAAAGAGAAGATAACAACGTCACACTGTTACTGTGTAACGCGTTGCATGTGAGAAAGACTGTGGTCAAATGGATCCAGTCTTGCAAAATTAGTGTAAAATGCCAACCCGAAAGTTAGGAGGCGCATGCCACTCTTTCTAAATGTTTACTTGTAGGACAACTGGACGTAAAGCTGTCTGCAGTGTTGCCCAACACTGACTGGGAAGACGAATGGTCCTTTCATTTTGATCAGGGGCATCCCTCTACTGCAGTGGTGCGTTCACTACACTCTTGTGTGTTTGTGTGGCACTGCGTCAACAACGGAGGCCTGTGGTTGAGAACCAAAACAAAGGTGTGCAGTGTGTGCAGCCATTTGAGATGAGGGAAAAAAAGCCACGAGTTGGCAGTCATGTCCTCTGCATGTTCCCGAAATGTATTTTGAGAGTTTATAGACTGTCAATCCTCTGTAGCACAGACCACAACAGGTGAAGCTTATACACAGGACGTGGTTTCCGTGTAGCATTAGTACACAAAGTCAAAAAATATATCCAGAAAGTTAGAATGAAATGATAGCAGTAAAATAACACTTTCAAAGAATGAAATGATAGCAGTAAAATAACACTTTCAAGACAACCGCGACGAACATTCCAGGTGTCGTACAACTTACCTGAACAGTGAACGCAACAGCTAGCAAGCGAACATGTTAGCCAAACAACCGAGCTACTGCTAACTCCACGACCCTTACTCAGCCGACTCGGAATAAACGTTAGCTAGTTAGGTGGCGAAATAAGCGCAAATACCGTCAAAGATGTCGCCCCTAAGCTAAAGAAAGGTTTTTGTGGTCGAGTGGCAGGCGGAAGGTGGAAGTAATTGGTCGACGTAGGGTATTTGTGACGTCAGTGTAAACGTCACGGCGTCACATGACCACAGCTCGCCAATTAGCGCTGCAGAAGCTGCGCGAGCTGATTAAATCCTCATGATAAATATTGACCATTGCCAATACACGCCGTACCTTAAAGAGGATAAGCAATGCGTTTTAATTGGCTGTGCGTTGTATATAATATAATGAAATGCATATTTATGCAGACTGCACATATAAATATCTTACAAAAGTAAATATGCGGTCGCTCTAAATAAATAAATTTGCATTTGACATATTTATGAGTAAGTGGGAGTGTACTGTATAAACATATAGTGGTTTCATTTTCTTCCCCCCCCATGACTAAGGAAGAAAAGAGTCGATCCCACCACGGGTGATTTGGGTCAGTGGGGGAGGAGGGAGACTCCACATCTGTTCCCCACTGCTGACGCGTAGTTCCGCGCGCGTGCGTGTGCACATCCTAGTCAGACTCTTGAGTGTTGTTAATCTAATCCCTCAGTGCTCTCTGCTGCATGAATGCATTGCATGTGAACACGCACACTCATTAAGTGTGGGTTCTGCATAATTTGCAGGAGCCTGTGATGCGGGTGCCTAATTAGCGGAAGTACAAATGCAAAGCATAATCAAAAACGTTAGGCATAAATAGAGATGTGTATTTGTGCCTAAACTACTGAGGGAAGCGAACCAGCAACGTAGTCTGCGCTACCGTCTTCGGCCGCTAGAGGCCTCTGTCTGTTTCGATGAAAGCCTGAAGCGGCGGAACCGCCACGCATCACGAGCTCCACCGACATGTGGGTTGATGGATCCCTAACGATCACACAGTGTCATGTCCAACACGGAGGGAGTGGCAACAGAGGTAGAAAATGGGAAAAATGGAGAGGGATGACAGTGGCAGGAGGAGGGGTTTGGTAATCCTGCCTGGATTAATGGAGATAGAGAGGAAGTCTCAACCTCCCTCCCTCTCTCACTCTCCATCCAATCTTCAGTAGGTGGACGACAGCGGGTTCAAAAAGACCAACTCCAGTAGATGAAGTGGTGGAATGATGGGAGACCGGACACGGAGATGAAGTCAGGAAGGATGCTTGTTAGGACTGCTGGTGTGGAGATGTGAACTTTGGCATCTTGATTTTTTTCTCCTGTTACTTTATCTTTGGATTGATGATGTCATGGACTGTACAGACAACCTCCTGAACAGGTTCAGGGCCTTTGCAGGCTCTCTGAATGTCAGCATGGATCATTTTGCATTCTGGAATGTCACATCAAGTCTTTACCGGCATTCCGGACTTGAACAGAAGTGATGTTTGGACTTCTCAAAGAAGGCAAGTTGGCAAAAAAAAGATTATTATTATTATTATCATAAGAGCCCAATGGAGATGCTGTACTTATTGATGTGTTTTGTAGCCTGGAATAAAAACCCCTCACGTGATGCAGAGATGGACGTCGGCAGTGCTGGACCTCGCCGAGGGACGCTGATGATGCTCCCGTGGATTATCCTGTGCTGCAGCTCTCTGTGGCCGGTGGTGGACGGCCAGATGAAGATCTCACCGGAGACGTGAGTTACTTTTCATGCATTCAATCATAACATAACGATCCTTATCATTTAGGAGCTTTTTTGACGTGTTTTAAAACAAGGCACGGAACTTTTGGACCATCTGAGACCGTTATAGCATCAGAAATCTCCAAATTACATGTAGTATTGTCTAAAAAGCAATCTTCACCAAGCAAGTCATGCTTACCTTTGCTTGGCTTATTTAACATGTCATTTCCAATACTTTTGAACCACCGGAGACCATTTAAGCGTCAATAACAGCCAAATTACATGCAATATTTTTTAAAAATCAACCTTTACCAAGCAAACAATGCTTATTTTTGATTGTATTGTGCTTTATTTAACAATATGCTGCCATTTCCAATACTTGTGAAATATCTGAGACCATTTAAGCGTCAATAACAGCCAAATTACATGCAATATTTTCTAAAAATTAACCTTTACCAAGCAAACAATGCTTACTTGTGATTTTTTTATGGTTTATTTAACAATATGCTGATATTTGCAGTACTTTGGACCACCGGGGACTATTATTTATTGGTAATAATTACATATCAATGATTTTCTGGGACCCTGACATCACCTCTTATCCCTCCTACTCATCTTCGGACATTGAATGGTGCAAGTGCAGTAGTGTCAGAAATCAAGTAAGCCATGACAGCTTTGGCAGTGTGCGTAGAAATGTGCCTTCATAAAGCAACCGGTGCTCGTTATTCTTTGTTTTGTGGTTGAATTCGATTGGAATATCTTGTCGTTTGCAGTGCTGAGAGCGGTTTCTAACCTTTTGTTGCCTCTGTTAGCTGCACAAGAATGCCAGAATATTGGAGAGAGCTGTCGGTGCAATGAAGTACACAATAACCACCGTATTGATAACGCATTCCCCCTCGCTGGTGGATTACTACTCCCGTATTCGTTGTCACATTTACGACCCAAAGCATTGCGATCCAACACCGCGTGAATGAATGCTTATTTTGGAATGAACGGCTCGTCGCCAGCGGGCTGAGCGGTGACAAAGCCCGGGCCGGCTCCCCTTGGGCCAAACCATCTGCCGCATCCTGTCTGTTGGGCAGAATTACGTCCCACGAACAAAACATCAGAGAGCGCTGAATAAATCGGCGACTGACCGTCACCTCCATCTGTAATCTCTCTTAATCTGACCTCAGAAACGTGAGCGCCTGCCACCTTTTACGGCAGCTTAGTCACCGGACACTACATTGGTAGTTCCAATCCCACCCAATACAAGATAGGAGTAACACCGCTGCTAACTCCACCCATGCTATGCATCATTGTGTGTTAGCATGTGATTAGTGCACGTGCTACATGCTGTGTTTGTTGTGTTGCAGTGTGCAGAAGTGGGCTGTGTCCTTCGGCAAAGAGATCGGCGCCCTCTCCACCAAATACTCCGGATCTAAACTGCTACAAAAAGTAAGAAACTTTTTACTACGTAGCGTAGACTGATTGATGGGTCAATGCATACCGTGGTGTCCCAAATAAAAGCAGATCAAGTTCTGTTATTGGTATATTTGTACTGCTACATGGCAAACAAGTTACCAGTAGGTGCAGTAGATTCTCAGAAAACAAACAAGAGTGCTTCACATCTGTGTGGCATGGACTCAACCAACTTGTGGCACCTTTCAGCTGTTATTCCACACCAACATTCTTTAACAACATTCCACAATTCATCAACATTTCTCGCTTTTGCTCCACAAAAAGCATTTTTCATGTCACCCCGCAAAGTCTCCATTGGATGAAGGTCCGGGGATTGGGCTGGCCCCTCCATAATATTCATCTTGTTGGTTTGGAACCAAGATGTTGCTGGTTTACTAGTGTGTTTGGGGTGATTGTCTTGTTGAAACAGCCATTTCAAGGGCATGTCCTCTTCAAGTATTTGGACGTATGCAAACTCATCCATGATCCCTGCTATGGGATAAATAGTAGGAGAAACATGCCCATATCATGATGCTTCACTGTCTTCACTGTGTACTGTGGCTTCAATTCAGAGTTTGGGGCTCGTTTCACAAACTGTCTGTGGCCCTTTAACTCTCATCAGTCCACAAAATGATCCTCCATTTCTCTTTAGGCCAGTTGATGTGCTCTTTGGCAAATTGTAACCTCTTTTGCGCATGCCTTTTTTTAACTGAGAGACTATGCTGGGGATTCTTGTAAATAGATTAGCTTCACAGACGTCTTCAAACTGTCACAGTACTTACAGGTAACTCCAGACTGTATTTGATCATCCTGGAGCTGATCATTGGCCGAGCCTTCGCCATATTCGTTATTCTTTGATCCATTTTGATAGTTGTCTTCCGTTTTCTGCCTTGTGTCTCTGGTTTTGCTCTCCATTTTAAGTCATTGGCAAAGCATTTTAGCTGAACATCCGAACATTTTTTGCACCTCTCCATAAGTTTTCCTCTCTCCAATCAAGTTCTTAATCAAAGTATGCTGTTCAGAGTCTGAACAATGTCGTGAAGGACCCATTTCCCTCAGGCTTTTAAAGAGAAATGCATGTTCAACAATTGCTGGTTTTTATCCTTAGATAGGGATCACCTGATTCACACCTGTTTTTCCACTAAATTGATCACTGATTGAATGCTAATTTTTAACACACCCCTTTCAACTAATTGCCTAATTGCATTATTTGGAACACTACTGGAAATAGTCATGGATTTTTGCAGGAAAGGGCTTGCATTTGCTGCAGCACAATAGACGTTCAACACCGAATAATCTATGCTAAAGTGTTTACTAATTAATGGAAGTCACAGAGTAATTGCCACAAAGTACTTGGAATGCCAGAGAGAAGTGAGAAGAAGCACTGGACGGTAATAGCATTAGCAGCGCTAGCTTTAACAGTTGGTATGTCTATTTTATAATATAAGACTAATGTCTCCATCAGCATTTGTAACCGTGGAATTGTATTGTTTGTATATTTGAATCAGATTCTGTTCTTAAAATGCATCGTTTTTGTATGCGTACCTCTTTCCATCGGCAATTAATTTTGTTTAATTATGAGGTAATTATGGACATTATTCACAATTAAATATTTTAATCCGTGGACAGCCCTAATTGTAAACATATATGTAAACAACATATGTACTGTAAATAAATATGTAGTAAACGTTTTTATCACCTTAAACATTCTATGAAATGATTGTAATTTATTATTGTAGTGTCGATTAGCCAGATGTACATAATTATAATAATATTAATAGAAATACATTGCTTAGAAAATGATACTGATAATGCATTTTATGTGATTTCATCTGATAAGATTGATCGGTAAGATAGATGAAGTGATTGATTTTTGAAGGATAATCTTGCTTTTAAAATAACACCAAATCAATTCTGCTAAAATATTAATAAATAATAGAAAATAACTTTTATTTTATTGTATATATTTTGTTTACAGTTTTTTTTTTTTATATTGTTAAGATATGTGTTTGTTTACTTAATACTACTGCTAATAATAATTGTATACAGCGCAGCGCATCAATTTAGCAATAAATATAGAATAATAATATGTACTGTCTATGCACGCACGTGTGTGTGTCTTTCAGTAATTAGGCTACGCGGTGCACGCCACCCTGTCGAACCCCCTCTAGCAGGCCTGTTCACCATCTGCCAACCATGCTAACTCATCTTATCCTCATTGCATGCGTTCATTCGGAAAGAAATATAAGGACGTGGAGGGCGTGCTGAAGATTGAGGAAGTGGACGGCGAGGAGCTGGTGAAAAAGTTTGCAGAGGAGATGGAGGAGATGCTGGGGAGGAAGATGAAATCTGTCAAGGTGCTCAAACACATCAGCAACTATCTCATACTAACAGCGTGCACCTTTACTGCAGGTAAACAAAGACAACCAGTCAAACTGTTGTTTTCTTTGTTATAGAGGTTAGCAGAGGCAGCGGAGGATGCTGATCTGTACCACGAGTACAACGACACGCTGGAGGTACACAACCATTAGCATCACTTCATTTGCTAGATCTTCCCATATGAAGATAATTGGAATGCCACCTGTTTAGTAGAGCCATGAAATAACACCCCTATGTCACCTTTCCGCTCCTATTATTCATAGTTTACATCACATGGCTCAACTCTTAAACCTGCTTGACTTTCTAAATACGTTTTTATCGTTATTAGAGCCATGTAGACATGAAATAACACCCCTATGCCACCTTTACGCTCCTATTATTCATAGTTTACATCACACGGCTCAACTCTTAAACCTGCTAGACTTTCTAAATACGTTTTTATCGTTATTAGAGCCATGTAGACATGAAATAACACCCCTATGCCACCTTTCCGCTCCTATTATTCATAGTTTACATCACACGGCTCAACTCTTAAACCTGCTTGACTTTCTAAATACGTTTTTATCGTTATTAGAGCCATGTAGACATGAAATAACACCCCTATGCCACCTTTACGCTCCTATTATTCATAGTTTACATCACATGGCTCAACTCTAAAATATGTTTATGACTTTCTAAATACGCTTTTAACGTATTTAGAGCACCGTAAACAAGAAATAACACCCCTAAAGTCACCTTTACACTCATGTTGTTCATTGTTTACATCACATTGCTCAACCTTATAGCATTTTTATGACTTTCTAAGTAATTTTTTTAACGTTATTAGAGTCTTGTTGGGGCAGCACGGTGGTCTAGTGAGTAGCACATTGGCCTCACAGTCAGGAGGTTCAAGGTTCAAATCTCCATTGGGCATCGCTGTGTGGAGTTTGCATGTTCCCACCGTGCGTGTGTGGGTTTTCTCCGGGTACTCCGCTTTCCTCCCACATTCCAAAAACATGCATGTTAGCTTCATTGGCCGCTCTAAATTGTCCATCTGTATGAATGTGAGTGTGAATGTTTGTTTGTCTGTATGTGATTGACTGGCGACCAGTCCAGGGTGTGCCCCGCCTCCCGCCCAAAGTCAGCTGGGATAGCCTCCAGCATCCCCGCGACCCTAATGAGGATAAGGGGCATAGAAATTGAAGGAATGAATGAGTCTTGTAGTCACAAAATAACACCCCTATAGTCACCTTTACGCTACTGTTATTCCTTATTTATGTCACATGACTCAACTCTTATGTTGCAGGGACTTGAGATTGCCGCTAGCTAACAAGCTAGCGAGCTAATCAGTTAGCCTTGAATATATTTCTTCCATACTTAGAAACCAAAAAGGTACCACTTCCACACGGTATGGGAGGAGAACCTTTTTTTCTCTCTATCACGTGGGACTGGCCGCGGCCGGCTTCATGACGTCGCTCAGTTTTAAGGTAATGTCATGTCAGCTGATGACAGAATATTACTTGTAGCTCTATGTTTTGACTAATAATAGACGTAAGACCAAAACAATAAACACAGCAAACTTGATCTTTAGAAAAGGCGGAATTGTGGATCCAACTGCGCCCTTTTCTTCCCCTCCCCAGTTTGAATACTACAACTCCATGCTGATCAACACGGTGGACGAGGACGGCAACGCGATGCCTCTGGGAGGAGAATTCCCGCTGGAGGCCAACGAACACTTCAGCAAACTGCCCGTCAACACGCAGCAAAGCAACATCCAAGTCCCCACCAACGTCTACAACAGAGGTAGAACGCCGTCGGCACGTCCAATCCGGGGGGTTGTCATTCCGCTCTCGTTGCAGATCCAAATATCCTCAATGGGGCGTACATGTCGGAGGCGCTGAATGACGTCTTCGTCGACAACTTCCAAAAAGATCCCACGCTCACCTGGCAGTACTTTGGCAGCGCCGCCGGCTTCTTCAGGCTCTACCCGGGTACGACTCCCTCCGTTGAGCAACCAAAGCAAAACCAAGATTGGCTGAGCTTGCAGTTGCTGCGGGTGATGACTCAGTGTGTCTATGTGCATGCGTGCGGGGGGGGGGGACACACTTCTCCATCCATCAATCCATCCATCAATCCATCGTGCAGCCAATCCGCAGCTTTTCCACGGAAGTGCTGTGACAGCTTTGCTCTTTTTGCTGCCCGCCAGGAATCCAGTGGATCCCAGACGAAAACGGAGTGGTCACGTTCGACTGCAGAAACAGGAACTGGTGAGGCCATCTTTCATTCAAAATGTCTGCGTTTACACTTTTTATTTGAGATGCACAATATATCTTTTTTCAAACCCATACCAATAACATGGTGCTTCTCAAGACCAGCACGGTGCTGATAACGTTTTCTGTAATATACCTTTTTAAAATGTCGTTTGTGCACACCTGGAGGTAAGAAGGAGTGGAACAATTTAGGGTTTGTGTTGTAGGACCAAGTGTTGGTTTGTCCTATTCAACTACTACCGCATCACTACTACCAGGAGAACCAGAGTATAGAGCGGGAGGTGTCACCTTGCGTGGCCCAGCAAGGTGCACTGTTTTCGGGCACACACTCCGGTGTGACGCCACGGAGGTCTCTGGCAAACCTTTAGCACTTTTCCAACACCACAGCACTGATATCATAAGTACCTTATATCGGCCCGGTAATTATCATGCACCCCTACTTTCTACCCATAATGGTCCCTCTGATAAAAGTGTAAGATCTGCATCAAATCCTTTCAACAATTTCACACCTGAATTACATATACACTTGTGAAAATGTTTTTTAAATATTTGTGTCCGTTTTTTCACAAGGAGCCCAATTTTGGTGGGAAAAATATGCAGTTCTTTCTTTTAAAAAAAAAACCCCAACCCCACCCCCCCCAAAAAACAAAACACAAACAAACACTCACATAGTTACAAATATTCTCATAAAATTGCAACTTTTTCTTGTAATATTTTGACTTTATTCTCGTAAAAATTACAGCTGTTTTTTTCCATAGCAGAAATGTTTGTTTTCCAAACTATTTCAACTTTCTCGTTCTTCTTCCTTCTCACAATTATCACTCTATTTTTGTAATATTTTGATTTGGACAACTTAGCTTTAATATTTCAACTTGATACTGCTAAGATGGTATTATTTTTTGTCATATTATTGCTTTATTCTCATAGAATTCTGACTTTTACTGTTTTTTTCGCATAATATTTAGTCATAACTTTATTCTCGTAAGATAACAGCTGGTTTTCCTCCTTATTTCATCTTTCTTCTTGCAAATTTTCCTCCCATAATCATGACTTCATTCCCATAGTATTTTCACTATAACAACTTTGCTGTTTTGTTTGTCTCTTTTAATGTCACAATTATTTCAACTTCATGCTAATGACTGTACTTTACTCTTTACTCATAATATGACATTATTCTCGTAAAATGTTAACTTTTTCTATTAATATGTCGACTACTACATACTACAGATTTTTTCATTTTTGCTGCCGCTGCTCTATTTTTAGTTTTCTTGTTAAATCCTATAAAACAACAACCACAGGCCGCAAAAGGCCCCCGGGCTGCACTTTGGACACACCTGCCATACACAATAGTACTTACCAAAACATGAGCCTTAAGGCAGGATTGCATCACAGTACATTGTGCAGGTGCGCCTAATGTTGTGTCCAGTGTGTGTAAATGCCAATTAGTCAAAAGTTTGGACCCACTGTCTCCTTGGTTTAGCTCAGTAAAACAGCGTGACGATCCGTACGGGACGGAATCACATTCCAGGAACGCCGTCTGGTCCCGGAGACGATGCATCCAGGAAGTCGGAACTCAAACAACCAGATTATGGACCTGGAAAGTTGCCTGCGAGCAGCTGCTGCCCCCGGCGGAATCTCATTTGTGTCGGCGAGCTTGTAATTACGCCGGATGAGAATAAAGAGATAAAGAAGGGAATGGAAGGGTGAGCTGTTGACGGCTTTGGTTATGTGTGGTGTTTTTTGCCCAGGTACATCCAGGCCGCCACCTCCCCCAAAGACGTGATCATCGTGGTGGACGTGAGCGGCAGCATGAAGGGGCTCCGACTCACCATTGCCAAACACACCATCAACACTATACTGGACACACTGGGAGAGAACGACTTTGTCAACATTATTGCCGTAAGTCCTCGTGGTTGCAGCCCGGATGGAACAAACGGTAAAAATAAAGCCTCCTGTTTTGGGTCTTCACCAGTATAGCGACTATGTTCGCTACGTGGAACCGTGCTTCAAGGGAACTCTGGTACAAGCTGATCTGGATAACAGAGAGGTACTCAGAAAACACAAACACACACGGCTAATTGATGTACTTATCCTTGTTAAAGGCAAACTGTGGTTTCCTAATACCACGAGGATAAAGATTATGTCGCCCAGGCTCCCTGATAAGAGTATTTCCATGTACTTCCTGTCTGGCTTCATCTGTTTGGATGCACTTGCTCATTGCTTTCTTGCTCATCTGCTCCATTGTTCTTATTATCCGGCTAAGCCTGTGCGTGTGCGTGTGCGTGATTTGCTGAATGCATGCCCTACTTACTCCCCACCACCACTACACGCCACTACATCCCAACATAAGAGATCAGGTGAGGTTACGGTGCTGCTGCTGCCAGTTTTTAAGCATATCACATGACCTGCCAGGATGCCGTAGGATTGGCTGGATCCCTAGCAGTGTCTTCCTACAGATGCTGGCTGACACACTTTTGAGTCATTTCATACGCACACAAATTCAATTCAATTCACTTCAATCGGTAATCTTTCTGCAACAGCAAACGTATTGTTAAAACAGAGCATCATTGTCAATTATGGCTGTCAAACGATTAGGAGTTGAATCAAATTAATTCTGGTTTCCAAATTAATTAGGATTAATCACCATTTGCCACCATGTGTGAAATATGCCCACTTTTACTGCATTTTATGAACAAAAAGATAAATGACAGTATACAATTGTATATATTATATATATTTGTGTGTATTAACAGCCCTAAATAAACGGAAAATGTAAACTAAGATAAAAGTAGCAAACATGTTTGGAAATCTATTTGAACCCGCGTTATCGTGGGTCATAAAGGGTTGCATTCAAAGACACCACGTAATGTAATTTCAACTCCCACGTTTTGAGTGTAGACGCATTCTCGGGGATTTCCGAGCACACCTGAATGCATCAAATTGTACCTGCGGGGTACGAGTTACGTTGCGGAGTGATCAGAATATCCACTTACTGTATGCCCTTCTGTTTATTGAGATCATGCGTACGCGCATAATAAACACACTGGTGTGATTTTCCGAGCGTTCTTGGATGCGTCTCGCGGTCGCCTCGTGACAATGAGGAAGTGTCGTTCCGTGGGGGGCCCAGAGACGTGTTGGTGAGTGGGCGATACTTCATTCATCCATTTTCTATGCCGCTTGTCCTCATTATGCCGGAGCCTATCCCAGCCGACTTTGCGCGGGAGGCGGTACTTACGTACGGTATTTGTTGCTGCGTTCAGGTCAGGGTAAAGTTCTAAAAGAGCGTCAGACTCTGCGCGTGGGCACCACCACACGCGCAGAGTCTGCCGTTGGAACAGAGAGGCGTGGCTTGACATACTGCGCATGCGTCCATTACACTAGAAACGTTCAAGTATTTAATGCCACAAATTAGTTACCGCCGTCAACGCCCTAATGTTTGTATGGTGTGTTTTCTGTTGTGATGACGTCATGTATTGGCTCCGCGGGCCTAATGAAGATGTCCCGGCATTGAATTTTGGGTTTATTCTGCAGTGTTGTTTAATCCAGATTATCTGTCAGTGTTTAGTGTTGTAATTAGACAGGGAGCCATGATAATCCCTCCTCTGCACTTTTTCACCCTCACACGCACACACACACATGATTTTTTTGTGTTCATTCTGCAGCATTTCAAGCACCTGATTGGCCAGCTCCACGTGAAAGGAGAGGGCAAAGTGAAGAGCGCAATGAAGGAGTCGTTCAAGATCCTCAATGAGGTTGGCCTTTAAAGTCAGTTGTTGATTCAATGAATGCGTTGTGGATGAAAATGTATGGACGCTGTGTGTGTGCGCGTGTGTGTGTTGTCAGGCTGCAGCGCTGGGCCAGGGCAGCCTGTGCAACCAGGCCATCATGCTGATCACAGACGGCGCCATGGAGGACTTCCAGGACGTTTTCCAAGAGTTCAACTGGCCCGATCGGCGGGTATGACGCACATACCAGCGCGCGCAATAACATCCCATACTGTATGTACACTCCTCATCCAAATGTTAAGACCGGTTGAAAAATGGCAATCGTGTACATTTTGCACTGTTGGATCATCAGGAGGTTCCAGGTGGGGCTTGAAAATTCCACAAAAAAAAGAAACGGAGCGAGACACACACATTTTAGAGTAAGCACGTTATTGTGAAGAAGCATTAAAGTGAAAGGCAAAATGTTGGATACAACGTGTCAGGTGTTCACACTCATCATCTCTGGATGGCAAAGGCAAGAAAAAGAACGTTCTCTCTTTGAACTCTTTGGCGGGATTGTTGAGCTGCTAAAACAAGGTTGAGGTTGGGCGCAGTAAGACACTCATTCCAAACTTCTTCAGACATCCTGAGGCTCATGGGACAAAATAGTCAAGTGGTAGACCCCATAAAACGAGCTGCTGGATCCCATCCTGACAGCGGACCATCTCCGGCCCAACGAAGGTTGTTACTGGTGCAGAGTGCAGCCCGATAACAATCAGACGCCATCTGCAAGAGGCTTTTAAGAAGAAAAAAAGTTCTTCAAAAGCCTCATCTTCTTCGAGGCCACAAAATTGGGTGTTTGGCATTTGCAGGAGAGCACCAAACACGGGACATTGAAAGGTTGAAGAAAGTTTTCTTCTCCTTTGACGCTCTTGATGGCTTCCAACATTACTGGCATGACAGGGAGATCCCACCTGAGATGAGACAGTGGAAGAGGCGCCATCATGTTCCTTCAACGGAACAATGGAGCTTCAGGTTGTGCAGGGGCGTCAAACGGCAGGTGGCTATGTGGAGATGTTGCAGGGGGCATCCCTCATGACTGAAGGCCCTGAGCTATGTGTAATGACTGGCTTTTTCAACACCTCACACGGAGGACTGAGCTCACTCTTTTGGAGCATCCTGTGTGTTCCCCTCATCTAAATCCAACGGAGAACATTTGGGGATGGGTGACAAAAATGATGTTACCCTTAAACTGTAACTGTCAATGAGACTTCTGCACCTCTCAGCAGGCATTTTGACCCACTCCTCATGAGCAAACTGCTCCAGTTGTCTCAAGTTTGAAGGGTGCCTTTCCAGGCGGCATGTTTCAGCTCCTTCCAAAGATGCTCAATAGGATTTAGGTCAGGGCCACTTTAGAATAGTCCAACATGTTCCTCTTAGCCATTTTTGGGTGCTTTTAGCTGTGTGTTTTGGGTCATTTCCCTGTTGCAAGACCCATGACCTGCGACTGAGACCAAGCTTTCGGACACTGTCGTGCACATTCTTCTCTAGAATCCTTTGATAGTCTTGAGAGGTCATTGTATCCTGCACAAATTCAAGACATCCTGTGCCAGATGCAGCAAAGCAGCCCCAGAACATAACAGAGCCTCCTCCATGTTTCACAGTAGGGACAGTGTTCTTTTCTTGAGACGCTTCATTTTTGTTTTTCAAGATGTAGTTTTCCACAACGATGTCCTCCTTGGTCGACTCCCATGAAATCCACTTGGGCTCAAACATCTCTTTTGTTACTATTAGTATTATCCGCCTCTTTGATTTGTCGTCAATTTTCCAGTCCAGGGAGGTTGGCTACAGTCCCATGGATCTTAAATGTCTGAATACTATGTGTAGCTGTGGTCCCAGGAACATCAAGCTGCTTGGAGATGGTCTTATAGATGTGTGTCTATCATTTTCTTTCCTTTGCTTCCATGTTGAGTGTCACCACAGAGACCACCAGTATACAGTATAGGCCTACTGACAGACACCTGTGACGCTAATTAGTGGACACACCTGGATTATTGTGTCCCTTTGAAACTCCGCCTCCTGCAAAAATGTAAATCCTTGTAACTCATCAAAACGCTCCTAACTGTAATTCACCGTCGCCGCAGGTTCGAGTGTTCACGTACCTGATTGGGCGAGAGATGACGTTTGCGGAAAACGTCAAATGGATTGCCTGCAACAACAAAGGTAATGACGATGGAATCGAAGGTGCTTTGTGTTGCTAGTCATGCATCGGAAGAGTCTGACGGGGGGAATGAGAAATGAATAACGCTCTGAGAAAAGGGAATTGTGTTCCAAAAAGACAAAGAAACAAACACTGGTTTGTGTGGACATTTGCATAATCACAATCTGATTGTTCCTCCGCTTGAACGTGCATGTGCTGCAGGTTACTACACGCATGTCTCCACGCTGGCCGACGTGCAAGAAAACGTCATGGAGTACCTGCACGTTCTCAGCAGGCCCATGGTCATCAACCACGACCACGACATCATCTGGACCGAAGCCTACATGGACAGTGTGGTACGTCATGGCCATTTTGGAAAGCCTTCCCGCTCGTCTTTGTATCCCCTAACTCATCGAATCCACTTGAAACCCCCTAAAGGTTTATTCACGAATAAATGAGGCCGCACAACTGTAAGCGAAACCCTTGAGGTTAACAACCGGTGGCTAACGACAGCATGCTTGCAAGAAACCGCTAAAATATATTGTGCATCTCTACAAGCTTAATAAAAAGCTAATTTACTCAAGTAAAATGTGTTTTTTTAAGCCTTTTGTGGACATTTGTGTCATTTGTTTTATGTCATCATCTTGTTTTCCGCCATTTTTCATTCATTTGTTTGTGTTTTCCTTTCATTCCCAGTTACCGAGCACTAAAGAGGTAATCGGTCATGATGAGAGACATTTTTAAATGTGAAAGAAGCATTTAAATTTAGCTTAGCGTCTAGTTAGCTTAGCCCTCTAGCCAACCATCTAGCTAGTTTTGCATCATTTCCTGTCACAGTACAGTCATTTTAGTAGCAAAAACAACAGCAAAACCACTACTATCACATTTAGTGGATGTATTTTTGTTGTTGTTGATTAACTCAGCTTCCTTTTTGTGTCGCAGTCGTTCAACAGTCAAGCTCTAGCTAACGTAGCCATAGCTAACATAGCCACCTAGCTAGTTTTGCATCATTTCCTGTCACAGTACAGTCATTTTAGTAGCAAAAACAACAGCAAAACCACTACTATCACACTTAGTAGATGTATTTTTTATTATTTTTAATTCAGCTTCATTTTTGTGTCGCAGTTGTTCAACAGTCAAGCTCTAGCTAACGTAGCCATAGCTGACATAGCCACCTGGCTAGTTTTGCATCATTTCAAACAACGGCAAAACCACTGCTATCACACATAGTAGGTGTATTTTTTATTAATTTAGCTTCATTTTTGTGTCGCAGTTGTTCAACAGTCAAGCTCAGAGTTTGCTCCTGATGACCTCGGTGGCCATGCCGGTGTTCAGCAAGAAAAAAGAGACGGTAGGTTTTTTTTTTTTTTTAGTGTGAGACAAACAGGAGATTAATTTATTACTATTTTTTTGGTAGCTATCTCATGGAATTTTGCTGGGAGTGGTCGGGACGGACGTGGCGCTGAGAGAACTGATGAGATTAGCGCCCAGATACAAGGTTAAAACGTCGCCGTTTAACCGCTTCTAAACAAACGTGCACTTCATGATGGTGCTTGTGTGTCTTTGTAGCTGGGTGTCCACGGTTACGCCTTCCTCATCACAAACAACGGCTACATCCTGTCTCATCCGGACCTCCGGCCTCTGGTGAACGTCAGGTTCTGTTTAACGATGCCCAGTCAGTTTATTTTTATGATGTTTTTGTGCATGTGTCAGTACAAAGAGGGGAAGAAGCTGAAGCCCAAACCCAACTATAACAGCGTGGACCTGTCCGAGGTGGAATGGGAGGACACGGAGGAAAAGGTGAGGTTGCAAACACACATGGAAACATTATTGGGACATATCAGTTGATGTCATTCGCACCCGAAACGTTTTCCCGTGAGGGCCACGCAATGAAAAAGGAAAGGATGCAACTTTGCCATTTTGATATTTTGAAGATATGGCAAGAAGTTGTATTTCAAGAAAAAAGAGCATTGTGATTAAGGTGGAAAATTGCATTATTTATATGACCTTTGCTCTTTTTCCCATTTTTGCTGTTGTTTTTTCCCCCCAAATATTTCAACTTTCTAAGTAATGTTTGTAAACTTTATTCCCATAATTTTTTGCCATTATTCCCACAATATCATTACTTCTCCCACAACCTAATTTTCCAAAAATTACAACTTTATTTTGCTTTGTTTCTGTTAATATTATTACTTTTGAAAAAAAAGAATCTAAACAGAACATTATTTTTCTTCATAACATTATTCACAAGTTTATTCTTGTAAAATTGTGACTTTCTTTTCTGATATTTGACTTTATACTCTACGCTGTTTTTTTCAATGTTGCTTTTTTTCCTAATAATTTGTCTTTGTTCTTAAACATTCTTTATACATTTTCTCTTTGTAGAATTTTGGCATTATTCCCCTTAATTTATTTGCATTATTTTCAATGTACAAACAACTTACTATTGACAAAGTTATGAAATTATTTTTGTAAAATTGCAATTTTTTTTCATGCTAGAATTACATTTATTTCTCCAAATATTTTTACATTATTCTCATAAAATCACTGCTGTTTTTTTACATTTCAGCTGTTTTTTCCCCATTTTCTTCTTTTAAATTTTTTCCTTGTAATTATGAATTGATTCCCATAATAGTTTCACATGCTTACACGTTTTTAACCAATCTTGCTCACCATATGCCTGTCAGTTCTCTAAAGGTGTGTACCACATTTCGGGGTTAAATAACAGGGTGGTGTATTTTTTTCCCCAAAAAACAATGGCTTAGGCAGCACGGTAGAGGAGCGTCTTTTGACACATTTTCACCCTTTTGTGAGATGGCGGTTTAGGACTAGAAGGGTTGCACTCATTTTTCCCCGATGTCTGTATGTGATCTGACAGCTGAGGACGGCCATGGTCAAAGGAGAAACCGGTACCTTGTCCTTAGACGTGAGAACGTCAGTGGATAAAGGGGTGAGTATTAGGCTTATTTTTCTTAACTGTACGGTCAACAGCTTTATACACTACATACTGTTATTTATATCTGGGGTTTTTTTTGGTTTGTTTTTTTTACACCGATTGAATGACAGCATTTTACGTATCGTCATTCGGGGAGAAGCTACACACTTAAGCGGTGTTTACACTTATGTGCATTGCCCTGGAATCTGCCGTGGCAAGGTGTGCCATTTATGTATGTATTTATGATACGCCTGGAAAGCGTGGAGACTAAGTAGCGCACTCTTTGTGTTCAGTTTACACAAAAATTACACACTTGGCATGCAATTTGTGCATGCCAATCCACGTCTTGATGCCCATGTTGAGCTTGTGAAAGAGAAAAAACACACTCGGATCCAGGTTGGGTGAGTTGAATAGTTGCTAAAGCCCGATGATGTTCTTCTCGGCCAGCCCCAAGCTGACGCAAACGCTGCAAGTTCTCCTTGTAGACGTACTGGTTGTTTGTCTGGCCCCGTGGCAAGAGCTCTCATTGGACGATGCCCCTCACACAAAAGAATGTGATCAACATGAAGAGTCCTTTTCCGACAGACCTCGTTTTTTCTCCAGCTGTGTATAGAGAATGAGCAAAGAGCAGGAAGGAGGCAATAAACTAGAAAAAAGGCATTGCTGAGGAAGAGACATTACTATTAGTTATTAACAAAAAATTCACAGGGAAGATCCAAGATGCTGCATAATTCCCCCGTCTTGCTCCAAGAGGTTGTGGAAAAGTTAACCCATCCACGTATAGGAGACACGCAGAGGCTTTGATACATCTGTAGGTCACAGTGTGTTCACTTTGCATTCACAACTAATTCTTGGAAACAATGCTTGCCACAAATTTTGGACATTTCCAAAATTTTTTTGCGCACTGGCACACAGCCCCGCGCGGTTTACAAATACTTCACCCGTTATCAGAGGACAAAGTTTAAACGAGGCTTAACCGTTTTTTTCCATCCCCTTCCAGAAGATGCCACGTTGTATGATTACTTGGATTTGTTTTGTCCTTTTATTGTCTCTCCTTTGAGCAGACACGAGTGATGTTCCTGAAGAATGATTACTTCTACACCAGCATCAATGAGACACCGTTCAGGTTGGACTGCATGTCTTGTTTGTTTATCCATCACTTTACTGTATTCTGTCTGTCAGTCTTGGTATAGTGCTAACAAGAGGAAATGGACAGTATATCTTCACCGGAAACGTCTCCGTTGAAGAAGGTAAGCCCTCCTCTTCTTTTTTATTTCGCCATTTCCGCCATTCCATCCTAAATATTCCTTTATTGTGCAGGCCTTCATGATCTAATAGCACCTGATTTGACCATAGCCAGCGAATGGTGAGTAGATACACAGCCCTAGCACGACTTTACTACCAGGATCTCGAAAACCCCACAGGACCTACTGTGAGACCGACATCGACCCGGCGCACCGTAAACTGAGCCAGCTGCAGGCTGTGGTTCGGTACCTGACAGGCAAAGAGCCGGACCTGGCGTGTGAGTCCGGACTTTTTGGCGTGTATTGAACTGCTCCCTGATAAGACGTAGTGTTGCTCTTCAGGTGACGTGCAGCTCCTGCAGCAAACCCTTTTCGACGCGGTGGTGACGGCGCCCATAGAAGCTTACTGGACGGCCCTCATGCTCAACCCAGCCGGGTGACTAGTCACACAAACGCACCGCCCTGTTAATGTTAGCTCTTTTGAATATTTCTATATCCGTGTTATCTTCTAGCATGGATGAGGGCATGGAAACGGCGTTCCTGGGCACCCGCTCGGGTCTAATGAGGTTCCAGCGATACAGTGGCATTGAAAAGAGAGTTGGCAAGTGAGTAAGAAAAACACTTTTAGCGACATAATCCTGTTAATACTCGCACTCTATGGCGGATCAATACTGAAATATCCGATACCAGCTCTTCATGCTCTGAAATCGATTCTCAAATCACAATTTCGATACTTTTGTTAACTCAGTCATTTATTCATTCATTCATTTTCTATACCGCTTATCCTCATTAGGGTCGCCCGTATGCTGGAACCTACCCCAGCTGACTTTGGGCGGGAGGCGGGGTACACCCTGGACTGGCCGCCAGTCAATTGCAGGGCATAGCTCAGTCATTTGAGGACCAATCTGGTTTTGCTTTTTAAAATTACAGGAAATTACACATAAACACAATAGGTGAAGTTGCACATAGTATTGGTATTGGATCGGTATCGCCGATACCAGTCAGAATTTGACTCAGTATTGAATCGAAACCGAAATCAATGGTTAAAAGTGAGTTAAATTAAAAGTGAGAAACACCGCCCTCTAGTGGATGTCTTTATATTTACTCGTAAAAGAGGCTTGTTTGTCAGCACCTGCTTGCTATATTGAGTCTCAAATAATGAAAACAACCATGCAGCATTATATAGATTGGTACCTAGTTGATATTTTGATGGGTTTTTGTACCCTAGTAAGAACCATTACATGTCTGGAAAGCAATAATCCCGTGCAACTATAAACAAATACCAGCCACCTACTTGCTGCTAGCGTATTTGCTATAAAATCACTTTGTACTTGTGTAACTTGATATGAGACTTGAGTTGCCCTACCCGCAGCCACTAGAGGGCAAACTTGCATGGCGTCTGGCTTCTTGCTATGATATGCGGTCATACATCAGCCTGCACGACGGTCATGTCATTTCCTGCGAGTCTCAGGTCCTTCCTGACGTCCACGGACAAGGAGAACATGTTCACCCTGGACCACTTCCCGCTGTGGTACCGCCGGGCAGCCGAGTACCCCGCTGAACAGTTTCTGTACTACATGCCCCGACAGGACACCAGGGGTAAGGGCTACACCACACACACACACGCACACACACACACACACACACAAAGATTTGTTTCTGTGGTTAAACGCAGTGTGTTGTGTGCAGACATGTTCAGGGACTATGATGCTGACTATAGCGCCACCGTGAGCGCAGAGGAGATGGAACGCCGAGCGGAGGAGGGCTGGGGAGTACAGGGGGAGGAGGAGGAGGGTAGAGGAAAGCTGATACTTGGCATGCTGCCGATCGGGTTTCCTCAACTTTCCATAGCACGACTCCTTCTTTTTTGTCTTTCTTACGTCTTTAAATCCTTATTCTTGGTTGGTTTGTTTTTGGCATGAACATACAAATTCCCATAAGCAACCTCCTCTCCTCTCTTGGGAAAACGGCAGGTTCATTTAGGTGCAGGGTGCTCATCCTATAAAGGAATTGGATTTGGAATTCTGCTCATCATCCACAATCCTGATGAACGATGTTAATAAGAATAACGACAAAAATGTCGCTTGATTCTTTGCTAGTGCAGACTTTCTTCATGTCGTGCGGGTGTACTAATTTCTGTTTCATTTGTGTGCCACTGCTGCTCGTCTTCCAGCTGGCAGGATCGTGATCGCCAGCACTGCCATCAGTGTGACAGTGGGCAAGAAAACAGCCATCGCTGGAGGTAAAGTAGGACACAAAAATGTTTTTTCCTGCCAATTTGATCTCACACATTCATTGACGTCGGCTATCTTGGTATTGCGTTGGCTTATTTAGGACGCAAGGTCAAAGGTGTGCAGTAATCCACTCCTTTGCATACTGCAACGCCGCTGACAACCGCTAGAGGTCAGTGTTTGCCTAAAGAACAACCCATTGAGTATTAAGAGGGAGTAATACGTGCTTTGTTTTCACCTCTGCATGAACCCTCTTGCTTTGTTCTCTTACAACCCTTTGGCAATCGAACCACAGCATTTCTGGGCCCGACAGAGCACTTCCTTACACTTTTATTAGCTTACCGGTACCAAGACGGACAATAACTGATACAAAACAATTGGCCAAATCCAGCCCGAGTGTTTTTTTCTTCTTCAGAAAACAGAAGAAGGCTTTGTCATTTAGAGAAGGGGTTCTCATCTGGTCTCCTCTTGGCAGAGGCGGACTTACCGTTAGGCAAACACAGGCAGTTGGTCCCCCAAACCACTCATGAAAACTGATTATTGATTTTTTTCTTTTTGATTTAAAGTTTGATTTAGTAGTTGATAATGTTTAATATTTAAGACAAATAACGTAATAGATTTCAAAAGCAGGAAAAAAGTAGCCTACATTACATTTGCATTTAGTAAGAATGAAAATAAAAAAATAAAGGATGTAGAGGGCCAAAGACTTAAGTTTGATTTGGGCCCCAAAATAACATCACATTTTTCCATGGTCATTAAGATAAAAGCACACTCATTTAGTTTTATGTGCAAAATGTACATCATAGCACAATTAATTATGAAAAAAATAGTTTATTCACTTTTGTATATTTGTGTATAAGAGAAAAAAATGCTTCCAAAATATTTGTATTTCAAAATAAAATGAATTGCATTTTACTAAAATTTAATACATGAATAAAATATGAAGTTAGTCTGAAGTATAGACTTTTAAATTTTGAAATACAGTTGTTTTTGATAATGTTCAACTTTAAAATAACAAAACATTACATTTAATTAAAACATTGAGATTTTGTCATGTATATAAATTACATGAAAATATCTAATGTGTTTTTATAAGTATTTCTTTTATTTTGAAAAATAAAATACTTTAAAAATCTTAACAATTAATACCAATTAATTCAGACTAATAGAAAGTTACATTCAAATATGTCATTTTGTAATGTATGATGTTTATTTTGTAATACAAATATTTTAAACTACATCACATATTTTAAAGTCATTTTTGTGATAATCTGAGGTGTGTTTTCATTATTACTTTACGTGATAGTTCATTTTTGAAGTATTTGTTTTAATATTTCATTTTATTAATCAAACACAAGGATGCTAAAAAATACTGCATATTTTTTACTTCTGGGTTCGGCCGATGTTAGTTCAAATTTCAATGATGTAATTGTATTATTTACCTTTATTAATGAAATACAAATATTCTAAAACTATATTTGGGACTTTTGGGTAACGAGCAGTTGAGAAACACCGGGCTGAATCAACATATTGCATTCATGAAGTAAAAATGTGAAGATATTGTCAGAATTGTCAAAATAAGAATAATAGTAAAGGGCGAAGTCCAGCAACTTTGGTCCTGAGCTTTCTGAAAACGTGGCCCCCAGAACAATTTGTCATCTTGTCTGTTTTGTGGGACAAAATGGAAGAGAGGAAGGTAGATTAGCCGCCGTCATTAAACAGAGAAGGACAAAAGGACAGTAAGGAGGGCAGATGTGGCAGAAGGTGAAAACACGGGAAATGATGAGGAAAGATGTGTCCGGAAGATAAATGGACACCAGATAAAGCCAGAGGAGACGAGAAGGACAGTGTTAAAAGAACAGAATAAACATTAGCTGGCTGTGTGGGTTTACTCCATCACATTTGACTACTCTGCGTGTTTGTCTCCTCAAACAGACACAGGTAGGTGTGATATGTTTTTATTCCGGTAAATGCATACATTATGTACCAGGAAAGGCTTCTTTTATCATCATAACAACAGCACATCACCACCACCACCCACTGCTGGGCAGCCTAAGTACCAAACTAGAATTTAATATTCTGTACACATGGGCTAGAACAGCACGAGACCTTCAGACCGGGAGGTTTTATGGACAGACTTTGGACCTTGTGCTATTGTTTACGCAGTTTTACATCAAACGTGTCCAATATGACTAAAAATCGCCACATATTCTCCACCTAATCAAACCCTGTCTGGAAACTCCAGCAAACAGTGAGCACGATGGAATGAACTCAAGTAGCGCAGCAACGCTCCAAACAAAAGACAACGTGTACAACAAGGGACAAACTAGCGATGCTCCGATCAATCGGCCGTTGATCAGGATGGGATGCAAGTTTGATGAACGTAGTGTCACTTGTGATGGTGATACCATCACAGGGCTCTCCTAGTCTGATCTTGAGTAGCAGCTTTCCTTTCAGTTAAGCGGTGCACGTCTCTGTTTACTGAACATATTTGTTTGTGTTATCTTATTAAAGTCTATCTTGCATATCCCCGCAACCCTAGTGAGGATAAGCGGCACCGAAAACGGATGGATGGGTATTCTGCTCAAGTTATCTTGAACGCTAAAAGAAATGATTGAACAAAAAGTTCCCATGTAGTGCCCTGCGATTGGCTGGCGACCAGTCCAGGGTGTACCCCGCCTCTCGCTTAAAGCCAGCTGGGATAGGCTCCAGCATGAGGATAAGCGGCACCGAAAACGGATGGATGGGTATTCTGCGCAAGTTGTTATCTTGAACGCTAAAAGAGATTATTGAACAAATAGTTCCCATGTATTGGTGTCACTCCAAAGCATGCATCCAATTGAATTCAAGTATGTGTCAAAATGTGATTTTTTCAAATAAATACTTATTTGCCAGGGGCTCTTGGAACAGCAGCCCCGGCCAATAGGACAATGTACAGTTGATCCATGTGACTAGTATCGGCCAATCTCACGCGTGGATGATCAGTATTGGCCTAAAACCCTGATGGGAGCATCCCTAAGACAAACATTGTGAATTGGTAACATGTGGTAGAGGCTAATATACTGTAGATATATAACACATGGTTAGTAGTAGTATTATTACAGGTTTATTATCCGCCAACTACGTTACGAGGGGACAGAGCGCAATATGCAATGGAAGTTTCAATAAAAGTCTTTTTAATGTCAACGTAGTCCTTTCATTGCATATTGCCGGTGGATGGAGAGGGGGTGGCTTTTCACATACTGTATATACGGTTTGGAACGATGGATGGAGAGTTAAAGGGGAGGGGGGGGAATAGCAGCATCGATCCCTTGTTAGCTCTAACCCATCCCAAAAGTTCTAGAAAATAAAGGCAAGGAAAAGTAGACTAGGTTAGGGAGTTGAGGTGCAGGAAAGCCGAGAGACGGATCTTTCAGGATGACATTTTTGACTCCGTCGGAAAGCGTCGGTTGTGTGAGCAGACATTTTTCCACAATTTGATGTCGACGTATGTCCCGAGATGGTCCGAAGAGAAGCTGAAGCGTGACTATCTGGGCATCATGGCTGTGGCAAAGCAGCTCATGAGCGCCAATAAAGCGCTGGTTGGTCCTAATACTTTTCCGACACGGCCAAGCGTAAACATGTGATGTACTCGGGCCTGTCGTGATCATCCATTCATCAACTCGATCATTTTGCCCGCCTCGATAAATTGACACGTGCATGCGTGCTGGCGGACAAGCGGACTCACTCTGTGCATCTGTCTCAACACCTGGGCGCCTTGGTTCCGTTGCCGAGTGAACCCTCCTGTCAGTCATTCAGTCTCTTTGCTCCCGTGTGATGCGCCGCCAATACCAGTTCTTCACGCGCTTTGGTTGGTCTGAAACCAATTGTACATTTTTTCATGCATAAATTAATGAAATTAAACCTCAATAGACTAAATGATGTATTATATTTATGGTCAATATATTCATTTTGTTACAATGTATTTATTTAGAGTTTTGAAAATCATTTTAAATAATAAATGAATGTGTCCTGTATTGTTAATGTATGTATTGTGCTTTTAGTAGCACATCAGTTTTAACCCGTCAACATCAGCACAAACTAAAGCATCAGCCCTGCTATGCAGGTGACCTCTAACTCCCGTATGGGCTTTTTGGAGGCTTAGACGAGGTTCAAAAGGAGGGCTTACGATCACATTCATGTACCCACTGCACACTCCAAAGTCCCTGGAAACTCCATCATCCACGCTCTGATGATGGCTTGCATATGAGACTCTTGCTGTCTCCACCATGCTAGTCCAGCAGCTGCATCAGTAGGTGGTTAGTAGGCGAGATGACTGCTAAAAAAATATACGGGAAGGTTGGCGGAACACAGATTGTAAAGGAAGACATGGAAGGATGACTTTCTGTTTCTCCTCCGTGAGCCCTTTTAGCCAACTCGTCCCGCTTAGTGTCTCATCTACGCCACCGAGGAGATCTGCTTCTCCTCCCGGTCGTCCCCGTCCGCCTCGCCGTCCCCCATGAGCGGCTGCCTCTTCTTCAGCTCCCTCTGATATTTGGCCATGAGCGAGGCGTAGATGCACCCGTACGCGGCGGCCACCACCATCATGATGCAAACGATGCCGCACACCACGCCGGCGATCACCACCGTGCCGATGGCGCGCCGCACGCTCACAGGCCGGTAGCGGGCGCGCACGCATTCCGCTGGGGCCTCTCCGCCACCACCTCCTCCTCCTCCTCCTGAATTTGTAGAGGAGTCATCGCCACCAGACATCGGTGGTGCACCACTGGGGTTGAGGTTGCTCCTGCTACAGGGAGAACTACCACCTCCTCCTTCGCCGTTCTCATCCTCAAGCTGCAGGCAGTAGTCGAACATTTCCACGGGAACGCCACGGATGTCTCGCCCCCGTAGATCTTTGGGTAGCGTGCACTCCACCGCGTCCACCTTGCCGCCTGGAGAGGAGAAGGCATTTAGCATTAATTGAGAGTAAGCGGAATAGACAGAAAGTGAGGAGGGAGCACACGGGGATGAGTCATACCTCACTGAGCAAACACTCCAGTATGCCCGCGCCTTATATTTATAAAGCGCCGCCGCACAACAGGGCTGATCTGCTCATACATCAAAGCACTTTGGCCACAGAGGCAAGGAAAATCCAAGCAAGAGTGCTATGCTAGTAGCAATCAACCGAGGCCTTGTCTAATTCATGCTTTGCTTTAAGATTAAGGGTGTAACCGTTTGATTCTTATTCTTGGTTGCCGTTCAAGGATTCAAGGACGATATTGAGAACTAGACCATGCAAAGCGATTCAGTCACTACATCAAATCAGTAACTGTTTTTCCAGCAGTCTGGCAGTGCAGGGGAAGTTTCCTACGTTCCCGTTGTTCTTTGTAAGGGAATCAGGTAGAAGGGAACTATGGATATAAACAAGAAAACAACAATTCCATATTTTATTTGCGTGGTTAGCATGTTGGCCACACAGCCAGGAGATTTTGGTGACCTGGGTTCGCATCTCTGTGTGGAGTTTGCATGTTTTCTCCAGGTACTCCGGTTTCCCCAAAAGCATGAATGTCGACTCGGAATGTGAGTCTGAATGCTTGTATGTCTGCCCTGCGATTGACTGGCGACGAGTCCAGGGTGTACCCCGCCTCTCACCCAAAGTCATGCTTATTAGGGGCACGGGTATGCTGGAGCCTATCCCAGCTGCCTCTGGACGAGAGCCCTGGACCGGTCGCCAGTCAATTGCAGGGCACATAAAAACATTCACACTCTAATGGACAATTTAGAGCGGCCAATGAAGCTAACATGCATGTTTTTGGAATGTGGGAGGAAAGCGGAGTACCCGGAGAAAACCCACACACGCACGGGTGAGAACATGCAAACTCCACACAGAGATGCCCAACGGAGAAATTCGAATGTGCTACCCACTCGACCACCGTGCGGCCCCCAAATCCATTCAGAACATTCCAATTTATTTTGAACACAAACAAACAGCTCGGCGGAGGTAATAAACTCAGGCAAAAACGCAGAGGTAACACAAAAAAACGAAGAATAAAGTTGACATTTTTGGAAAATGAGGTTGCAGAAAAATGTCCAGTCTTACAAAAAAGGCAGCGCTGGCCTTTCAGGTGGCTGATAAGTCTGCTTTCCATCACGGAGCATTTAGTACGACGTCCTCCCACTTAAAACGAATGTTTGTTTACAAGGGAGCTCAGGGAAAGTCGGTGGGGGGGAAAGATGCGCTTGATTTGCTCACCTGCACAGTACAGATAATCTCACCTCATTTTTTTTTCAATTGTCGTTTATCGGAGCTATTTTTAATGTAATCAGATTTATTGCTATGACATCATAATTCCCTCGTATCGGTCCGATCATGATTGTGCGCCCGTAGAACCCCGAGGAAAATGATGGGCTGGCACTGTTTGCTGACGTCACACAGAGGAGGATTGGGGTTTACCGGCCAGAGCCGAAGCAGAGGAGAGTGGAACGGAAGGGCGAGGCTAATGGAGCGCGGAGGAGATGCAGCTTCATTAGCAGTGCTGCCAAGGCCCGAGGCGCTGAGGCGAATGCAGCTGTGCCCGGCCAACGTAACGCCGCACCAGCGGAAATGACATGTGCTTTCCAATCACATGCAGCCGCCACATAAATCCAGCGCTCACCTCGGTACAAAAGCCACTCCATCCAGTGCTTGAAATCTCGCAGGTTGCAGTCGCATTCCCAGGGGTTGTGTCCCAGTTCCAGGTGTTGGAGGTGGGCCAGGGGCTCGAACGCTGCCCTCTCCAAGCCGCGAAGCCTGTTACCAGCCAGGGACAGCCACCTACAGGGACATTTAGAGTCAAAGCAAAGACGTTCTAATAATACTTAACTGTCTTTGTGGTATATGCTTACCTGAGACTCTGCAACTCGTCCAGGAGCCCCAAAGGAACAGATGCCAGACCATTCAGTGATAGATCCAGATTCTGGAGAACCCCCAAACCCTGTAGAACACATTTCTGTCTTATGTCATTGCTACTATTACGTCTGACAAGAGGGTGTACATTGATTACCCGGAACAGATCTTTGTCCATTACTGTCAGAGAGTTGTTGTGCAGGGTCAGTTTGGTCAGATTGATCATGTCCCGGAACAATCCCGCCGGCAAATTGTCAAGGTAATTGTTGGAGAGGTCCAGCTCCTGTGACACACAATCCAACACGTCAGGAGCACACATCCCAGAGTCCGAGAAACATCGACCAGTAGAACATTGGTTCTCAAACTGGGGTACGAGTAACAGCGGTGGTACACGAACTCCACTGTGTTGTACTCAGGAACGCAGAGTAATGATGTAATATAATAAACATGTGAAAAAATGAAAGCGCGATAATTATCGGGCAAATAGTTATTGGACCGATATGAGGGAATTATGTCATACAGATAAATCCGCTAACATTAAAAACAGCTCAGACAACCCATAATTTAAAAAAACTCCTCATTGAGGCGAGATAACCCGGGCTGTGCGGGTGAGCAAATCAAGCTCTCCTTTTTTCTGTGTAAGTTAATGGCATAATTTTTCCTGGACTCACTTATAAAACAACTTTCACTGCGTTTGAAAAGTGCAAAAAGTTTGCCAGAGCCCTCACAGGCTGCTTAGAGTGTGTGGCCGAAAACAGTGCACCTTGCTGGGCCACGCCAGGTGGCTCCTCCCACTTTATACTCCATAGTAGCACACTGGCTGCTCGGAATGGGTGCCCGAAAACAGTACCCCTTGCTGGGCCACGCCGTGGTGGCTCCTCCCACTCTATACTCCATAGTAGCACACTGGCTGCTCGGAATGTCTGCCCGAAAACAGTGCACCTTGCTGGGCCACGCCAGGTGGCTCCTCCCACTTTATACTCCATAGTAGCACACTGGATGCTCGGAATGTGTGCCCGAAAACAGTGCACCTTGCTGGGTCACGCCAGGTGGCTCCTCCCACTTTATACTCCATAGTAGCACACTGGCTGCTCGGAATGGGTGCCCGAAAACAGTACCCCTTGCTGGGCCACGCCGTGGTGGCTCCTCCCACTCTATACTCCATAGTAGCACACTGGCTGCTCGGAATGTCTGCCCGAAAACAGTGCACCTTGCTGGGCCACGCCAGGTGGCTCCTCCCACTTTATACTCCATAGTAGCACACTGGATGCTCGGAATGTGTGCCCGAAAACAGTGCACCTTGCTGGGTCACGCCAGGTGGCTCCTCCCACTTTATACTCCATAGTAGCACACTGGCTGCTCGGAATGGGTGCCCGAAAACAGTACCCCTTGCTGGGCCACGCCGTGGTGGCTCCTCCCACTCTATACTCCATAGTAGCACACTGGCTGCTCGGAATGTCTGCCCGAAAACAGTGCACCTTGCTGGGCCACGCCAGGTGGCTCCTCCCACTTTATACTCCATAGTAGCACACTGGATGCTCGGAATGTGTGCCCGAAAACAGTGCACCTTGCTGGGTCACGCCAGGTGGCTCCTCCCACTTTATACTCCATAGTAGCACACTGGCTGCTCGGAATGGGTGCCCGAAAACAGTACCCCTTGCTGGGCCACGCCGTGGTGGCTCCTCCCACTCTATACTCCATAGTAGCACACTGGCTGCTCGGAATGTGTGCCCGAAAACAGTGCACCTTGCTGGGCCATGCCAGGTGGCTCCCTTCCGCTTTATACTCTGGTTCTCCATATAGTCGAGATGCGGTAGTAGTAATATCACGATATTTGATTAGGACAAATCAACAGGTACACTTGGTCAAATCCTAATTTGTTCCACTCCTTCTTACCTCTTGGTGTACACACTACACTTTAATCTAATTTTTAAACGCAGAAAGGTATTGGTTCCGGTTTGAAAAAAACGATATTGTGCATCCCTAGGAGAAAATGCTGAAATACACATTCTTGAACCATAGATTTGCTAAAATTGAATATGTGTATATATTCCTGAAGCTAAATTGTGATGGTCAGCAGAGAAGAAAAATGATGGTATAGTCAAAACTTGGTTTTCACACCCCCCTGTTTTTTTTATGATGTGTTTTTTGTTGAAAGTGTTTGCTAAAATTTGACCTCGTTTTTTGTTCACAGTCTTGTTTTTGTACAGTGTTGCACTAAACAAACTAGTCCGTATTTAATGGTGCTGTGCAAATGGACATTGGTGAACCACACTCCCCGACATGGAAGCAGTCGCACTGGACTTGTGACAGTCCCTCTGTGGAAAAATTGGATTTACATTATTTTCTATGGGACAAATGTCCTCAGTTTTTGTATGTTTTTTGTAGCGCCCTCGGGAACAAATTGACCACGAAAAGCAAGGTTTTCCTGCACATGACCTTAAATCGGTGTTACCCAATTTTGTGGCGCTTTCCAGTGTAAAAAATGCCATTGCATCAGCTGCATAGTAAGTGCTTTGATCTTCCGTCAGTACTGCTTTATTGTTTTTTTATATCCACAAGATTTTCTTGAGGAGAAACTCCAATATTTCAGAACCAATAAGTGTTGGGCTGCAAAAAGTAATTGCTCGCCAACCCTCAACAAGTCATGCATTTTGTTGTTTGACCGCATCAGATCCGTTTAGAAATGTCGATGCTGTGGCGCCAGCAAAAACCACTTTCCTGGGTGCACGTAATAAGCGACTGTGCAAGTGTTCCAAGTGTCAACTTCACTTGACTTTGCAGACTCGTGGCAGCAGCCGCTACAACATTTGTCAAAGCTTCCCTTATTCTTGTCCAGCGCAGCAAAAACCTTAAGTACCGACCTCCAGAGAGGAGAGGTTAGCGAGGGCAGACGCTCCCAGCGAGGCTAGCTTGTTGTTGGCCAGCGATAGCAAGCGGCTCCCCGGAGGCAGGAGGTGCAAGGCAGGCAGGGAAGTCAGGCCTCGGGCCCCGCAGTCCACCGCCAGGCCCTCTGAGGAGCAGACACAGGGGGCAGGGCACGGGGTGGCTGGCTGGAAGAGCGCCACCAGCAGGCAGAGGAAGGCTGGAGGAGGGGGAAGGAATGCTACATTAGTAGGAGGAGCTTTATTTTTGAAAACGTGTACCTTGTCCACACCATCCCGTTCCTTCTGACTTTATTGTCCTCATTTCATATGCGTTCCTTCGATGACTCGTTTAGCTTTTGTTTCCATCCGGCCTTATCAGCCAATACGCGTTTGTGTGTGTGTGTGTGTGTCGCGTGCATATGCCGAGTGCTCACAAAGTGTGGGATTAAAAAAACAAAACCACTCCAGACACAGATATAGCACTTTTAACTTCCATCCGGCGGCAGAATTCATCAGTTGCATCATCTGCATGCAAATTAGCTCGTATTTCTCAGTACGCCAGAGTTCCTTTTTCTTCTGCGTGGACAAATGTATTGGGACACACGAGCCGATTTTTCAACATGGAACACAAATGCTGTCCCCGTTTAGGAATTTGGACCAAACATTCTGCTTTTGTCAACTTGCCGTTTTGCTTCGGCATGCATGGGGCAATTTATGCATGGCGGCCATGAGCCAAATCCAGCCGGTAAATGAACTTGGGAGCAGCTAATCGAGTCCTAACACCATGAGAACCTTCCTGTCATATAGAGGATACATTTCCTTGTTAGTGAGAAAGAAAAAACTGCAACTCAGCTTTGCGATCAAAGTGACAAATGTTATTTGTAGCTACCTACTTGGCGTTTTGCTCTTACTTTCCCCCAGTTTTTGCTGTAGATTTGTTTTTATTCTCAGAATATTTGAGCTTTCCTTCTTCCTTTCCATTTTCTTCTCAAAATATTATGAATTAATTCCCAGAATATTATACTTTTTTTAACCAAATTTTCCCCAAATTACTTTGTTCTCATATTCTCATAATATTCCCACTTTATCTTATGGGCTTTTTAAATTCTTTTTTTCTCTTTAGAATGCGACATCTTTGCCTTCAAGATTTTTTTTGGTAAAATTACAATTAATAATAATGATTATAATATTTTTTTAGTTATTTCTGCTGGCACTGTGCTGTAAATTGTCTTCTCGTAATTGTGTGACTTTCTTCCCATAAAATTCTACTGTAACTGCCAAGGAAAACTGTTTCCTAATTTTCTAAAATAAAATACAAATTGTTTGTAATATCCATCCATTTTCTATACCGCTTATCCTCATTAGGGTATTACACCTTAAAAAAATCTAACCTTTTAAAAAAAAATATTTCAGCTTCATGCTACTAAAATGACATTGTTTTTCTTCGTAACATTAGAATGTTATTTTTGTAAAATGATGACTTTTCCTCATCAGATCACAACTTTTTCCTCTTACCAGTTAGACTTTATTCTTGCCGTTTGTACCATTTTTGCTTTTGGTGTTTGTTAAACAATATTTTTTTAATGTTCCGTGGGCCACTAAAAAAATGGCCGAGCCGCACTTTGGACGCTCCTGCAAGAGATCCTTAAAAAATAGTACAGTACTCCTGGCCTAGTGTGTATAGTAGGGGTAGGGAAGCTATGGCTCGGGAGCCAGACGTGGCTCTCATGATGACCACTTATGGCTCTCTGACGTTTGTAAACACCATAACATTTGTTTATTTAAATACATTTTCTTAAAATATATGTAACATATGTTGCTTTACAACGGGGGTGTTCAAAGTGCGGTCTGAGTGATTTATTGGGCCGCGGCACAATCTAAAAATACAACTTAACAAAGAACTTTACGGAAACAGCAAAAATGGAACAGTGAGCAGTAACTTTACAAAAAATAAAGTCTAAATATTAGGAGACAAAAGTTCTAATCTAACCCAAAAAAAGTTGGCATTTTTGGAAAATGAGGTTGTGGAAAATGTTATAATAGTAGGGGAATAAAGTCAAAATATTACAGGAATGAAGTCATAATTGTGAGACAAATTGAAAAAAATGGGAAAAAAAACTGCAAAAATTGAAAATATAGCTGTAATTTTACGAGTAGAAAGTCAAAATATTACGAGGAAGAAGTCACAATTTTACGAGAATAAACTAGTAATAGTTTGAGTAAAAACCAAGTCATTTTAATAACAGAGGGCATTTTTATTTTTGAAATGTCGCAATATTAAGAAACAAAATATAAAGTTGTAATATTTGGAATATTAGGTTGTAAAAACATTAATTGGGGAATAAAGTTAAAATATTGTGGGAATAAAGTCATAATATTACAATTGAATAAATCATTAAAAAAAAAAGTATAATGTTTTGTGTAGTTTGTTTTGCTGACATTTTATAGTGAAACATGACTCATCAGGGCCGCACGGTGGTCGAGTGGGTAGCACATTAGCCTCACTGTCAGGAGGTTCAGGGTTGGAATGTCCGTTGGGCAACTCTGTGTGGAGTTTGCATGTTCTCCCCGTGCGTGTGTGGGTTTTCTCCGGGTACTCCGCTTTCCTCCCACATTCCAAAAACACGCATGTTAGCTTCATTGGCCGCTCTAAATTGTCCATTAGAGTGTGAATGTTTGTTTGTCTACATGTGCCCTGCGATTGGCTGGCGACCAGTCCAGGGTGTGTCCCGCCCAAAGCCAGCTGGGATAGGCTCCAGCATCCCCGCCACCCTAACAGAAAATGAATGAATGAATGACTGAATGAATGTTGCTTCTTTTCAAATTTAGGACTATCGCTTTTTTGGACTATGTTAGGCATCTGGAATTTGTTATGGAGCGGATTTCCCCTTTCCTTGCACACCGGATGCATTTAGCATCTCATCATACGTGACAGATAAGCGTATGGAGGTGGCATTTCGTCCTCAGACGTGGCACCAGACACAACCTGGCCGACATCACCCCCCTTGCAAAAAAAGACTCCCTTCCCCACAGGAGAAAGTGTGGAAAATCCTCCACGTGTTCATTGGGAGGGATTTGGCCGCACACTGGCTTTGAATTTTGCGTCGCAGGTTAGAGACGAGATCTAAGCTGACAGTTGGAGGTAGGAGTTACGCAACTGCGACTGGAGTTGCTGGCGTTCAGGATGGAAGTTTCCTCGCAAGGCAAATTGTCTTCCCTCCCTGCATCCTTCCCTCCATCCCTCGCGTTGCTGTCTCCTGCTCTCCCTCTCCGACTTTCAGCATTTATAAGAGGTTTGAGCCGCTCTCATGAAGGAGGTGGAGGAGGAGGTTTGTTTGGCTTATTTTAGCTCCTGCAAATCCTCTGCTTTGCGTCGCTGTACCTTGCAGACCGAGCGAAGGGAGGAAACGCAGCGGTGGACGCGCAGTGTGCATGTTGTGTGTTGGCATGCTGGATGTGGAATTTCAAGCGATTGATTAGGTCATTGATCAATACCTTCTGGTGTGTTTTTGTCTCGTGAACACCGCAATGCTTGGCCGGCGTCGTCTTGACGACGCAGCTTGGGGCATCAGCTGTCTGACATTTAATACCCCGAGGGCCCCCCGGGTGACACCGGACCCGGGCTATGATGTCATTACCACGGGCGCTTCTCTGCCCTCGCCACAGGCTAAGCACTCGCCGCTATCTGATTACGAGGCCCACCAGCTGTCCTGTGGTCTCGACTCTTTCATTTACTAGCAGGCTTAATGACAAACGGACTTTCTAAAAAAACCCAAACATACGCTCGTTAGTGGAGCTGCGGCGATGCTGTGATGTTTTCTTTTGCCCATTTCATGGGAACATGAATGAAATAAGTCCACACGTTCCCTTCCACCGCGATCCCGTTGTTTGGATTTGTATGGTAGCCTGTTGAGTTCAGTTGCGTTTTATTTCAATGGCGTCAAACCACAACAACGAGGTCGCTCTGGGGTCACGCTCCTCACCAGCGAAAAGAGACGCCAGCAGAACCCCACTCACGCAAGCGACAGAGGCAAGGAAAAACCCCCTCTGGGAAAGAAACCTTGAACGTAACGCCGGCTCGGTCAAACCGTTAACGATTCTTTAGGGCTTTCTATTAACAGAGCTACCACAATCCAGGCCGGAAGCCACAAAAGCACGGACACGTGTTTCAGCATCCGGTAGTGGCAAGAAATCTCAGATTTTTGTGGTAGCTGGGAAAAAAAAAGCTCTTCTGGACACTTGTTGTTTTTGGGAAGTAAAGGAAAGATCCTGATGGAAGATGATACCAAGACCATTTAAAGAGAGGATCTCGCTTTTTATGATCATTTGGGTAAAAGCTAATTATATTTTTATATTATATTAAACTATAATATATACATTATAAATCCACAATTCTTTTTCTTCTGATTTTCTTTCATGTTCTTCATCTTCTTTTCCTTATTGGTGGTTGTGGTCCTTCTTGTTCCTGTTCCTGTTCACCTTTCTCCTGTTTTTTTTTTTCTTGTTCGTGTTCCTGTTGTTGTTTTTGTACCTCTTCTAGTTCTTGGTGTTGGTCTTTTTCTTGCTATTTTTGATATCTTTACTAGTTCTTGTTTTTTGGTTTTCTTCTTGTTGTTGCTCCTGTTCCTCTTCTTTTTTTTTGTATTCCTGTTCCTGTTGGTCTTTATTTATTGTACCTGCTCTTTTTCTTGATGTTTTTGCTCTAGTCCTTGTTTTTGCTCTTTTTCTGGTTACTGTTCTTCCTCTTTTCCTTTTTCTGGTTGTTGTTCCTGTTTGTGTTCCTCTTGGGTGGTTGTTGTTGTTCCTCTTCTTCTATTCTTTTGTCTTCTTCTTGTTCTTGTCCACCTTCATCTGCTTATTCTTGTTCCTGTCCCTCTTCATCTTCTTTGTCTTGTTGTTCTTTTTCTTCTACTACTTAGTATTTGTACTAGTAGTAGTAGTGGTAGTAGTAGTGGTATGTGCTATATGGTCCACATGCTTCCCTTCTGTGTCAACAATGCACAAATTCTCTGTGCCTTCAGGGATTTTGTAATGTTAGGCCTTGGTGGAGGTCTCCATTGTTGCTTGTTTTCTTATCTGGAAACCTCAGACCATTTTTCAGATGGACCCAATATGTTAAGTCATCTTAGGTCAAAGGTGAGCTAGGTGGTGACTTGCTCCTGCAGCTCTCATTATGGTTTGTTGGCAAAGCGGCAACCGCAATTGGATGCCTAAATGAAGAGTGAATGCTATTTGTCCTGCCTGGTGGCCGCAGTGCGTCTGACTATTTGTTCTGCATATTTATTTACTTAGCGTGAAAGATCCGACAAACACACGCGTGTAAAGCACTATCAGAGTCGCGGCTGCTCCACCACATCATTTCAACACCTGACAAGGTAATGCCGTGTCGCCATAGCAACCGAGGTGCTTTAGACGAGCGGGGAAAGGCGCCGTCGTAAGCGTCCCCCCCTCCCTCTGTTGAACCCCCATCATCCGACCTCTGCAATAATCACTTACACACACGCACACACATTTGGCGTCACGGCTGCACACACAAACAAGAACAAGCCGGAGATGTTCAACTAATTGTTCTAATGGGGGGGTCACATAGTCATTTGGAATGACAATGTAGAATACTACATTCACAACTAGAATGCTTTTTCTGCCTTGAATTTGTATTTTAGCTTATCTTGGCATTTTTATGTTTGAAAATGCTTCATTTAGGCCAAGAATAAGTACAATTTGTATCAAGATGCATTTTTTACTACTAAACCGCCATAGTCAACCACGAAACAGCAAACGTTTATTCATTAATTCAAAAACCACATGACAGAGTAAGGACGACTAATTTTGTCCATCCATCCATTTTCCTCCGCTTATCCGGGTCCGGGTCGCGGGGGCAGCAGCTTCAGTAGAGAAGTCCAGACTTCCCGGTCCCCGGCGACCTCTTCCAGCTCCATCGGGAGGACACCAAAGCGTTCCCAGGCCAGCTGTGAGACATAGTCCCTCCAGGGTGTCCTAGGTCTTCCCAGGGGCCTTCTCCTGACTGGGCATGCCCGAAACACCTCACCAGTTAGGCGCCCGGGAGGCATCCGGACTAGATGCCCGAGCCACCTCAACTGGCTCCTCTCGATGTGAAGGAGCAGCGGCTCTTCTCTGAGCTCCTCCCGGATGGCCGAGCTCCTCACCCTATCTCTTAGGGTGAGTCCAGCCACCCTACGGAGGAAACTCATTTCCGCCGCTCGTATCCGCGATCTCATTCTTTCGGTCATGACCCATAACTCATGACCATAGGTGAGGGTGGGAACGTAGATCGATCGGTAAACAGAGAGCTTTGCCTTCCGGCTCAGCTCTCTCTTCACCACGACGGTCCGGTACAGCGACCGCATTACTGCAGATGCTGCACCGATCCGTCTGTCGATCTCACGCTCCAACCTTCCCTCACTCGTGAACAAGAACCCGAGATACTTGAACTCCTCCACCTGAGGCAAGACCTCACTCCCAACCCGGAGGGTACAGTCCACCCGTTTCCGACTGAGAACCATGGCCTCGGATTTGGAGGTGCTGAGTCTCATCCCAGAAGCTTCACACTCAGCTGCAAACCGCTCCAGTAAACGCTGAAGGTCACAGCCTGATGAGGCCATAAGGACCACATCGTCTGCAAATAGCAGAGACGAGATCCTAAGGTCACCAAGCTGGACTCCCTCAACACCTTGACTGCGCCTAGAAATTCTGTCCATGAAGATTATGAACAGAATCGGTGACAAAGGGCAGCCTTGGCGGAGGCCAACGTTCACCGGAAACAAGCTCGACTTACTGCTGGCAATGCGAACCAGGCTCCTGCTTCGATTGTACAAGGACCGAATGGCACGTAGAAGCGGACCATCAATCCCGTACTCCCGGAGCACCCCCCACAGGACACCACGAGGGACACGGTCGAATGCCTTTTCCAGGTCTACAAAGCACATGTAGACTGGTTGGGCAAACTCCCACATACCCTCGAGTACCCTTGCAAGGGTGTAGAGCTGGTCCAGTGTTCCGCGACCGGGACGAAAACCACATTGCAGCTCCTCTAACCGAGGTTCGACTAACGGTCGTACCCTTCTCTCCAGCACCCTGGAGTAGACTTTCCCAGGAAGGCTGAGGAGTGTGATCCCCCTATAGTTGGAACACACCCTCCGGTCACCCTTTTTAAAAATGGGGACCACCACCCCGGTCTGCCAGTCCAGAGGTACTGTTCCTGACTTCCATGCAATGTTGTAGAGGCGTGTCAACCAACACAGTCCTCCAACATCCAGAGCCTTGAGAAATTCTGAGCGGAACTCGTCTACCCCCGGAGCCTTGCCACTGGGGAGTGATTTGACTACCCCAATTACCTCAGCCACGGTGATAGAACTGTCCACGTACGTATCCTCAGACTCTGCTTCCTCTATGGAAGGCATGTCAGTGGGATTGAGAAGGGCCTCGAAGTATTCCTTCCACCGACCAACTATATCCACAGTCGTGGTCAGCAAGCCCCCGTCCGCACTGTAAACAGTGTGAACTGGGGGCTGCTTCCCCTTTCTGAGGTGTCGGACGGTTTGCCAGAACCTCTTCGAGGCCGACCGAAAGTCGTGCTCCATAGCCTCACCGAACTCCTCCCACACCCGAGTTTTTGCCTCGACCACCGCCGAAGCCGCGTGCCGCTTGGCCTGCCGGTACCTGTCAGCTGCTTCGGGAGTCCCGCAAGCCATCCATGCTCGATAGGACTCCTTTTTCAGCTTGACGGCAGCCCTAACCCCCGGTGTCCACCATCGGGTTCGGGGCTTGCCACCACGACTGGCACCGACCACCTTGCGGCCGCAACCACAACTGGCTGCCTCAGCAATAGAGGCACGGAATACGGCCCATTCGGACTCAATATCCCGGTCCTCCCTCGAAATGCAGGCGAAGCTCTGCCGGAGATGAGAGTTGAAGACTCGACGAACGGGAGATTCTGCCAGACGTTCCCAGCACACCCTCACTACGCGTTTGGGTCTGCCAGGTCTGTCCGGCATCCTTCCCCGCCATCTAATCCAACTCATCACCAGGTGGTGGTCAGTTGACAGCTCAGCCCCTCTCTTCACCCGCGTGTCCAGAACATGCGGACGCAGGTCTGATGATACGACCACAAAGTCGATCATAGACCTGCGACCTAGGGTGTCCTGGTGCCAAGTGCACTTATGGGCATCCTTATGTTCGAACATGGTGTTCGTTATGGACAAACTGTAGTTCGCACAGAAGTCCAGCAACAACACACCGCACGGGTTCAGGTCAGGGAGGCCGTTCCTCCCAACCACGCCCCTCTAAGTCACACTGTCATTGCCCACATGGGCGTTGAAGTCTCCCAGCAGAACTATGGAGTCACCAGCTGGGGTGCTCTCCAGCACCCCTCTGATAGACTCAAAGAAGGCTGGGTACTCTGAACTGCCGTTCGGCGCATACGCACAAACCACAGTCAGGACCCTTTCCCCAGCCCTAAGGCGTAGGGATATAACCCTCCCGGTTCTTGGGGATGACTCCAACACAGAGGCACCAAGCCGGGGGGCTAACAATAAGCCCACACCAGCTCGACGCCTCTCCCCTGCGGCAACTCCAGAGAAGAACAAGGTCCAGCCCCTCTCAAGGAATTTGGTTCCAGAGCCTAAACTGCGGGTTGAGGTGAGACCGACTATATCTAGTCGGAATGTCTCCGCCTCTTCCACAAGCTCGGGCTCCTTCCCCACCAGAGAAGTGACATTCCATGTCCCAAGACTAATTTTGTACATAATGTTTACCAAATGGCTACTATAATGATAAAAAAATATATTCAGTGAATTAAAACATTAATTTTCTGCAAACTTGTCAAAAACTGAACTAGTGGGGCAGTCTAATGTTCTTCCTAGAGCATATTCAACCTGCAGGCCACCATTTAAATAACCCTGCATTAGACTGGAGTTACCCGCGACCCCAACGAGGATAAGCGGTGTAGAAAAGGAATGAATAGACTGGAGTTGCTGAAAGGTAACCAGACTGGAAGAGATAGCATCTTCATGTTTGCATCTGGCCAACATTTAAAGCAGGAAAAGGTCTTCCCTAAACCTGAACTTTGACCCCCCCACCCTCCTGGGTTAAAGCGATCATCATTCTTACCTCCCTCATCTGCCAAATTCCCTCATTAGCATCCAGGGAAAAAGAGTGTGATGACACAGAGCACTCAGCCGTGGAGTGATGGAACATATTGCTGCACTCTTAGAAGCCCTTTGATGAGATGAGATGCTTAGAGGCTTTCTCTTGGCGCCTCTCCTGCGTGTCGGCTGGCACGAGAATCCCAAGCCGAGCTCATTTAGCGGAGGATTTTACGCGATGAGATGAGAATATCGATAGAGATATCATTCACACATGCCAGGGAAGGATATTAAAAGGGGGCAGGGGCTTTGGCAGGGCAATCATCTCTGCAGGGTGGCCACTTTCTTCATTGCACGGGGGTTGATATTCCTAAAAGCTTTCGCCAATTTAGGCTAATGAAGCACTGCAACAATAGCATTTTACGCATCAAGACACGCCGCATGAACAGAGTGACCCTTTCGTCACTGTCGCTTTGTTTCGGTGGGTGGAGGAGGGGCCGCTAGCATACACACAACGGGGTAGACATTTTTTTTTTTTTTTTTTAGCTTTGCTCAATAATGTTAAAAAAGTGACACTCCTACAATGACACACCAATCAACACAGAATTTTGCCATATGACGTCAGTAGTGAAATATATAAACGATGTGGTATTTAGATGTTAAAAAACACTTTTCCCACAAAATAGACAAGTTTTTGTGCCAAAAATCCTATGAGTGGCTTCTTAAAAATGCACTTAGTTTTTGCATTATAAACATTTAGGAGTATAATTTCTGGAAATATTACAAAACTGCCTTTTTCCCCACTGTTTGTGCAAAAGTTGTCATGAAAATGTGATGCAGACGTAGCGGGTGAGGCTTTTTCCTCACTAATCACTAACACATTTTTTATTATAACTGATTATTTTTGAGAAGCGGCTGGGGAGGATTTAATGCATACGTTTCCAGTGCCACTAAATTATTAGGGACATTTTTAGGACAGCTAAGGACAGACTTTTCAGCGTCAACACGTTAGTTTGTGCCCGTTTTATGCGCATTCTGTGGCCTAAAATGGAAGCAGATAAAATGTGAAAGCGGTAAGGATGGAAGGAAGGATGAGATAGGAAGCAAGGTTTAGGCCATTGACTGTCTTTCGTGCAGGGATTTAGCTAATGGCCGCCGCATGTTCAATGCTCTTATCCTGTGCGCGTGCACGTGTGCACGTATTCCAAGCACGCTAGCATATAGTAGGCAGCTGTCAAAACAGTCCGCTCCACAACGCGCACACTTGGGGGTATATTAGATGGGATCCGTCAGGGTTGCCTACCAGGTCCGGGCGGCCCGATGCCCCCGCGGGAGTGGCAGTGGGGGGCCATGACGCACAGCTTCCTCTGGTAGCGAGGCGGAGGGGGCGGGAGGGGTCAAGCGGCCATGCCTGCGGCCTCCACAACGGTGGCGACTGCGGGTTGCTGGGCCCAAAACACCTGAAAAGGGCGGAAATGTTAGGCTAAAACTTTACATTAATAGCACAGGCGGCTCTTGAAGAAGGTGCGGATGCGATTTAACTCAGCGACCAATCACAAAGCTTCACAAATCATTGGTGGCGCCCCCTATGGGCAATGCTCAAAGTGCATCGTAGTGCATGCCAGCATACATAATGATGCACTAACACAGGCGTGCCCAACTTACGGCTCGGGGGGCCATTTGTGGTCCACAGCAGAACATCCTAGAAGTTACATTAAACAAAGAAGAAGAGGGTGTTTATAATAACTCACTATAAGACGACTTTCAACACAAAATAGTATTTTTATTAGTATTATTTCAATTTTGTAAATAATTTTAACACCAAAATAATTACATAGTAATATCACATTAAATATAAACATAATATAAAATAATACCATTTTTAAAATACATTTTTTAATCATTTCTAAGATGGTTATTTGATTATTTCAATATTATTATTATACAATTTAAATTCAATGGTTTAAGAGATCATCTTCCTTACTTGTTTGCTCCACTTTTCAAAGAAACTGTAGGTTTTGACATTTTTTGCTAAAGTTCAGGCTTCACTACACATCCTAAAACAAAGCTAAGCCAACTATTTGTCCGTCAGCCACCGACGCAGGTGGTGTACGTTTGATCAGGTTTTTTCCCAGAGAGAAAGCTCACCTAGCGTGATGTTGCTATCCCATTGTGACTGTAATGTTAGCTCACGTGGCTATGCTAGTGTTGCAAACATGCTGCAAGCAGAGATGCACAACGCACTACTTTTTTCCCAACCCATACCAGTACGTTTCTGCTTCTCGGGCCGGACACGGTACCGATAACTGATACCCTTTTTTATCTAGTTTCAAGTGTAATTTGTGCACACCTGGAGGTGAGAGGGAGAGGAAGAAATTAGGATTGGACCAGGTGGATCTGCTGATTAGTCCTACTCAAACATCATGACATTACTACTACCGCATCTCTACTATCCTTGCGTCCCACTCCCCTCATCCTTGAAGCTTTTGGGCCTCGCCGTGACTTATACTCCGAAAGCCCGTGTGCACACGTGCACAAGTGTTAGTGCTTGCCAGTCAAAGTCAGGTGGACACGGAGGAGGTCGGGACTCAAACCACACCTCCCCGGGATTTATTGCGTCTTGCCGAGCCGCCGAGATAATAATCTAGTTGTAGAAGCGCAACATGTTTTTTTGAGTTAATCGGCAATTGATGCAATCCGTCTCGCTTCCCAATCAGCCGCAAAGACTTGATTTGTAAGAAGCGTCAGACGTCCCACCCACCCCCCCCCTGCTTAACTCGTCACATTTCATCATCTAGCGCCGCGTCTGCACGCCGTGACTAATCGCTTAGAACTCTTTCTGCCCCATTTCCCGCCAAAATGTCCTGCGAGGGACGTTGTCCACACAATCGCCATTAAAGTTGCGCGAGTTGCTAGCGAAAGCCGAGCGGTGCAGCCGGGCGTCGTCGAAATCAATATTTCATGTCTTGTTCCAGCACACACACACACACACACACACACACAGACAACTAAATACTTGACGATAGCTTGACGCGTGTGCGCTGACAAGCGCGTGAAGCCAAAATATGCACTCCTGCTTATTTACATGACACCCGCATAGTGTTCATACGCACACATACTGTACATGCATAGCGTCGGGATCATGTGACTGGCTCACGGACACAAAGAGAAGGTCAACGCCACGTTAACTGTGCAGTTGTGTTCATGCTGAGGATTGTTAGGCCGCGTAACGCATAACGGCATATCATAGCAACGTCCCGGCCGTGTCCCACCTCCAAACAACGATTGCTGGTACAAATATCACATTTGTTTGCGTGCTCTTCGGCAGGAGATTCCTCTACGGCCCCACTCTTCAAATATCCCACGAAGAGCGACGGCTATCCATATAGTCTCGAAAGTTTGTCACTTTAACTAACTCTAGCTTTAATCAAGTGGTAATAACATACTGCATACCTTACCTCATGTACTGTGTATGTATGCATATACACATATATATGCACTGTGTGTACTGTATATATGTATACATAGATATAAATATATGTCTATATACATATATACATACAGTATATGTATGCATGCATGTGTATATTCATATATATACATATGTGTGTATATATACAGTATGTACACACATATGTATATCCAGTATGTATATGTATGTAATGAAAAAATGCACACCCTACCTCTGCTAAGTGTCTTATGTTTAAATTATAAAGTTGCATAGTAAACCTTATTTTTGTTATGGTGTTTATTACAGTAGATGGTGCAAAATATTGTAAACGTTCCAAAACGGAACACCCAAGCTCAGCTACCAGCAATATGTTTAGACTGTGAAGTATTTTTTAAATATGTTATATATCATTACTGTATGTATATATACATATATATATATACAGTAAATGTATACTATATATATATATATATATACATATATAAAAACAAATCCAAAAGTTTACACCCAACCTTCATGAAGTAGATCATATTTAGACTTGAGTTTGCAGTATAGTTTTTATTTGTTTGATTTATGGGGTTCATTCAGTTAAATGATAAGGAGCAAAATATGATCAACTTTCCAAAATTGCTCTACCATTTACTCACTAAAGAGATGACATTTACATTGAGAAGTTGCGTCGTAAATTGTCTTCTTTGTGTTATTATTTAAGTTATGGTGTTTATTTTGCTGCGCCCTGAGGCTGCAAAATATTGGAAACATTTCAATACTGCGCACTTTACCTCTAGTAAGTGTTGACGTCATGAAGTTGCACAGTAAACTTCTTTTTGCTATTGGAGGTGCGGTGTTTACTTAGCTACAATGGAGGGTGCTAAATATTGGGACAGAATCCCAAACTGAACACCTGTACTTTTGCTAAGTACATTATGTTTAGACTTCAAGTTGCGTAATAAAGTTTTTTTTTATTATTTGCGGCTTGGTGTTTACTTAGCTACATTGGAAGGAGCAAAATATTAGGAACATTCCAAAATTGCTCACCGTACCCCGATGATTATTATACCATGAAGTTGCATTGCATACTGTGCACTATACCTCCGCTCAGCAGGAGACATAGCCATAATATTTAATGTACTGTTAAATTATTACCCAAACTGAACTAAAGACAGTTCTGTGTTGGATTATCATTATATTATGCAAGTATATAAGTATAAAATCAGCCTTTGGGGTCGGAAAAAAAACTTGAACATGAACTATTAATTGGAACATGAATTATCTATGCATTGCAAAGCACTGCAATAAATGTGCAGACATAATCAATGCCAATATCAATGTTAGGCGACGTGCCAGACTCACCTCTGGACTAAATATTTCACAGCCTTAGAGCGACATCGCTTCTGGAAAAAAATCCCCCCTACAATTTAAGACAAAGCAGTCATAGGAAAAAGGGAATCCATACGTTCCCAAAGACAAGAGGAATAATCCTTCCTTATGTACAGAGACAATCCCCTGCCTGCATTCAGAGCTTTTGGAGATGGAGGGAATGAGGGATTGTGGCGGAAAGAGAGGATCTAAGAAGGGATGGAGATGGTTTAATCCGCGCCTTTCAGTCCGACCCTTGCTGGAACGAGACGTCCAACGCCGTCCTCCATCTGAGGGGTGTGCGAGAGAGAAAGAGAAGGCGCTGGCGTCACGCTCCTGCTTTGTGATTCCTGCACACGTCCGAGGATGTGTGCGTCTACACTTGTTTTTCCACCAGTGTGCCCGCCTCCCGATGCCTGTGCAGTCGTGCATGTGTGTGTGTGTGTGTGTGTGTTGTCAAATATAGTACCGCTTGTGTGTACGCCGCCTCTGTCTGCCCCTCAGCTCCCCCTCTGTGTCACCAGAGAGGATGAGGGGAGGTGGAATGCTTGGACACGGAGAAAGTGGAGATAAAGATAAAGCAGCGTGGAGGGAGGGGCGCGTGGAGAGGAGGACAGGTTGGCGGGGGCGTCATCGGCTGATTCCAGCCAAGATGAGAATCTCCCTCCCGGCCACACGGGCTTTTCTCCTCCCATCCATTTTTCCCCCTGCTGCTCACGTCTCCCATTATTTTCACTCTATTGCCTGTGGCGGCTTTTAGAGTGTGAGAGACCATCGGAGCCACAAATGACCTTACCTGGGAATGCGTAATTACAAGAACTCCATTTCGACGCACGCCACAGCATGTAACGAGCCTTTTTTTGTCCTCATTGGAGGTGTGGTTCTACTGTACCGGTCAAGACTTTGCAGACAAGATGTAAACGTTTCTCAAGCATTTTGACTGGTACTCTACTTGGTGTCCAGTCAGTGTTTGGCGAAAAATTCCAGGGAAGTCCTTAGTATTTTAGTTGTCTTGAAACACACGCAAGCACAAATCTTATTTAAGACTTAAATGGTAGTTGTCTCTCATTATAACTTACTGTATTTAGTAATATAGGAGATTATAGGGTTGTTATTTCACATCTAGAGGGCTTTAATAATGGAAACTTGTATTGACCACTTGTTGCCTCCAGATGGTAACAGAATATTAGAAATAGCCCACAATTGCAAAGCACATAGTGTTAGAAATAAAAGCGGCATAGCAAATGGGTGGATGTTATGGTTGTCTGTCAGTGTCATTAGAAATTGCCCACCCTTCCTTTTCGAAAGCAGTTTATGTTTAGATGCATGACACACAACGAAGGTAAAGACACATAGCCATGTTGATGTTATTGTAACGTCGCAGCCTACGCCCCCTGACCATATAGTTGCATAGTAAAAGTAGTCCTTGTAAATATACTTTTTGTTATACCAAGCGTGGGGATTTCATTGGCCACACAGTCTTTCTTTCCTCTACTACAGCCGAGGCTGCTCTTGAAGGAGCACTTGATTAACTGGAAGCGGCGACCTTGAGCGGTCCATCATTCACACACAAGCGCCAAGGCCGGCGCTATAAAGCGCCGTTGCAACCTGTGACCCTCGTGGAAGGAGCCTTCAAGCCGCCAAAGACGGCCATTTCATATGCACAGCTGTCATCTGACCGAGGGGACGCGTTTCCACTCGTACTGCGCCGTACTACTGCAGTATTTTCAGCAGGTATCTGCGGGGATGTAGGAACTAGCTGTATCAGACAAATAATCCATCCCCTTCCCGACCATCCACGCCTGCAGCGTCCGTCTTGACTCACACGCCACATCGGTCAGCTGGCCGCCATTTGCAAGCAAACAAGCGGAACACGGGCGTGGGTGTTGGCGCCCGGTGTCGGCGGTCACGCGTGTGTTCCTGGAAAAACCTCTTACTATTCCGGCGGCGGAGCTTGGCGCCTAAATTGAACGCTGTGGACGACTGACGGCGAAGGATGACATTGTGTAGCAAGGCCGCGCGCGAAGCTCCTCCCGCCTTCACGTCCAAAATTGGACTTGATTCTCGCCACGTTGCTATTATCCACTCCGCATTTGGACCAAGGGCTATCGAGACCACTTTACTTTGCCACATTGCAGCGCCTCAACCAGCGAGCCGTGTCACTTGTGCACCGGGGTCGGCTATTTACAGGGCGCTATCTGACCGAAGAGGTCAACGCCCAAGTCGTTCCCGTGAAGCACGTCCTTTCTAATTTGTCTTCGCATTCGTATTGGAAAACTCAACACTTCATCATTCGAGAGCAGCCTTGGCACTTTTCCAACATTTTTACTGGACTTGATGGTCTTAATTATTTATCGCACAACAGGCATGATAATAACGTAATCATGATAATAAATGTAAAGGTGACTATAGGGGTGTTATTTCATGTCTACAAGGCTCTAACATCCATCCATCAATCCATTTTCCTCCGCTTATCCGGGTCCGGGTCGCGTAGGCAGAAGCTTCAGTTGGGAAGTCCAGACTTCCCGGTCCCCAGCGACCTCTTCCAGCTCCATCGGGAGGACACCAAGGCGTTCCCAGGCCAGCTGTGAGACATAGTCCCTCCAGCGTGTCCTAGGTCTTCCCGGGGGCCTTCTCCCGACAGGGCATGCCAGAAACACCTCACCAGGGAGGCGCCCGGAAAGCATCAAGACTAGATGCCCGAGCCACCTCAACCGGCTCCTCTCCATGTGAAGGAGCAGCGGCTCTACTCTGAGCTCCTCCCGGATGGCCAAGCTCCTCACCCTATCTCTTAAGGTGAGTCCAGCCACCCTACGGAGGAAACTCATTTCCGCCGCTTGTATCCGCCATCTCATTCTTTCGGTCATGACCCATAACTCATGACCATAGGTGAGGGTGGGAACGTAGATCGATCGGTAAACAGAGAGCTTTGCCTTCCGGCTCAGCTCTCTCTTCACCACGACGGTCCGGTACAGCGACCGCATTACTGCAGATGCTGCACCGATCCGTCTGTCGATCTCACGCTCCGACCGTCCCTCACTCGTGAACAAGAACCCGAGATACTGGAACTCCTCCACCTGAGGCGAGACCTCACTCCCAACCCGGAGGGTACAGTCCACCCGTTTCCGACTGAGAACCGTGGCCTTGGATTTGGACGTGCTGTGTCCAGCAATGCCAACCAGGCTCCTGCTTCGATTGTACAAGGACCGAATGGCACGTAGTAGCGGACCACCAATCCCGTACTCTTGGAGCACCCCCCACAGGACACCACAAGGGACACGGTCGAAGGTGTAAACAGTGTGAACTGGGGACTGTTTCCGCTTTCTGAGGTGTCGGACGGTTTGCCAGAACCTCTTCAAGGCCGACCGAAAGTCGTGCTCCATAGCCTCACCGAACTCCTCCCACACCCGAGTTTTTGCCTGGACCACCGCTGAAGCCGCGTGCCGCTTTGCCTGCCGGTACCTGTCAGCTGCTTCGGGAGTCCCGCAAGCCATCCATGCTTGATAGGACTTCTTCTTCAGCTTGACAGCAGCCCTAACCCCCGGTGTCCACCATCGGATTCGGGGCTTGCCACCACGACTGGCACCGACCACCTTGCGGCCGCAACTACAACTGGCTGCCTTAGCAATAGCGGCACGGAATACGGCCCATTTGGACTCAATATCCCGGTCCTCCCTCGAGATGCAGGCGAAGCTCTGCCGGAGATGAGAGCCATTTGGCGCATACACACAAACCACAGTCAGGACCCTTTCCCCAGCCCTAAGGCGTAGGGAAGTAACCCTCTCGTTTACTGGGGATGACTCCAACACAGAGCCACCAAGCCGGGGGGCTAACAATAAGCCCACACCAGCTCGTCGCCTCTCCCCTGCAGCAACTCCAGAGAAGAACAAGGTCCAGCCCCTCTCAAGGAATTAGGTTCTAGAGCCCCAACTGTGGGTTGAGGTGAGTCCGACTATATCTAGTCGGAATGTCTCCGTCTCTTCCACAAGCTCGGGCTCCTTCCCCACCAGAGAAATGACATTCCATGTCCCAAGAACCAGATTTGGCCGCCGAGGACCGGGTCGCCCGGACACCCGCCCTCGACCACTGCCCAATTCCCACAGCACCGGACCCTTATGCTTGCCCCTGCAGGTGGTGGGTCTGCGGGGGGGACTTCCCGTGTGGCTTCTTTGGGCTAGGCCCGGCCAGGTCCCACGTGTGAAGACCTGGCCACCAGGCGCTTGCCTGCGAGCCCATCTCCCATGCCTGGCTCCAGGGTGAGGCCACGTCCGAGGTATCCCACGTCCGAGCGAGGTGCGGTCACTCCTCTTGATATTCTTCATAGGGCTCTAACAATGGTCATAAAATGTTTTTTTTATGCTCTAACTATGAAAATATTCAGTTTACTAATATTAAATCCTACATGACAGAAATTCAATTGGATTTGTCAGGCCTGGAGTCAATTAAACGTGATAAACGAAGGATTACTGTATATAATTTTCACTTTTGCATCTCACGGCAGCTGCGGTGCGTTCAAGGACTGCCAAACAAAGAGCGAAGTAAGCATTATCACTGAAGCATAAAGACATAAATGTGTAAAAATTAGGGGACTTTTTTAACAGTGGTACATGCATGATGTCCATTTTACCATTCATTCATTTTCTATGCCGTTTATCCTCATTAGGGTCGCGGGTATCCTGGAGCCTATCCCAGCAGACTTTGGGCGAGAGGCGGGGTACACCCTGGACTGGTCACCAGTCAATCGCAGGGCACATATAGACAAACATTCACACTCACATTCATACCGATGAATTTAGAGAGCCAATGAAGCTAACATGCATGTTTTTGGAATGTGGGAGGAAAGCGGAGTACCTGGAGAAAACCCACACACGCACGGGGAGAACATGCAAACTCCGTTCAGAGATGCCCAACAGCGATTCAAACCTTGTGGGCCAATGTGCTACCCACTCGACCCCTGTGCGGCCCCATTTTACCCTTTTATCACCAATTTATAGTTACAGAAGTTACAATGTGGTTTTCGTCCCAGTTGCGGAACACTGGACCAGCTCTACACCCTTACAAGGGTACTGGAGGGTATGTGGGAGTTTGCCCAACCGGTCTACATTTGCTTTGTAGACCTGGAAAAGGCATTCGACCGTGTCCCTCGTGGTGTCCTGTGGGGGGGGCTCCGGGAGTACGGGATCGGTGGTCCGCTACTACGTGCCATTCGGTTCTTGTACAATCCAAGCAGGAGCCTGGTTGGCATTGCCAGCAGTAAGTCCAGCTTGTTTCCGGTGAACGTTGGCCTCCGCCAAGGCTGCCCTTTGTCACCGATTCTGTTCATAATCTTCATGGACAGAATTTCTAGGCGCAGTCAAGGTGTTGAGGGAGTCCAGCTTGGTGACCTTAGGATCTCGTCTCTGCTATTTGCAGACGATGTGGTCCTTATGGCCTCATCAGGCTGTGACCTTCAGCGTTTACTGGAGCGGTTTGCAGCTGAGTGTGAAGCTTCTGGGATGAGACTCAGCACCTCCAAATCCGAGGCCATGGTTCTCAGTCGGAAACGGGTGGACGGTACCCTAGTGTTGACTAGTGTTTCCTTTGGTCGGTCCTCAAAAACAGCAACACTCACCTCATATAGAGGATAATTGACAGTCATTTTTGCAAAAGGCCCCTCAAAAACAGTGTGTACTCCTGTCATATAGAACAAATTTGACAATTCTTTTTGCAATAGGTCCTCAAAAACAGCCACTTTCTTCTCATATAGAGGATATTTGACAATCATTTTTGCAATAGGTCCTCAAAAACAGCAGAACACTCACATAGGGGATCTTTGACTAGGATTTTCTGCAGTCTTAAAAACAGCACTGCACTCATGTCACTGGTGTTCTTGTAGTCAGTCCTCAATAACAGCAACACTCTTGTCATATAGAAGATCTATATTTTGCGAGAGGTCCTAAAAAAAGCAGGCCATTTCTGTCATATAGAGCTGCTTTGACAAGCAGTTTTTCAATATGTTCTCAAAAACAGCAGCGCTCCAGCCGTATAGGGAATTATAAAATAGTGCTTTTGGAATAGGTCCTCCAAAACATCAGAAAACGTCAGTCACATACAGGACCTTTTGACTGGTGTTTTTGCAGTAGGCCCTCAAAAACAGCAGTGGTCCTGTCACATAGAGCGCCCTTGACTCTGGCTTTTGCAGTAAGTTCTCAAAAACAGCACATATCACCTGTCACATAGATATGTGACTATCATTTTCTGTAGTAGGACCTCAAAAAGAACAGCACTTCTCTCTTATACTGTAGAAGATGTATGACTTGCATTTTTGCAGGAGGTCCTCAAAAACAGCAGCACTCCTCTTATATTGAAGATGTATGACCAGCATAGGTCCTCAAAAACAGAAGCGCTCCTATCATATAGGGCACCGTTGACTTTTGGGTTTTGCAGTCACGTCTTCAAAACACCAGTGCTCCTGTTGAAAAGAGGACATTTAACGAGTGTTTGTGCAAGAGGTCCACAAAAACAGCAGAGAACTCCTTTTGCATAGACAGTGTTTAACTACCGTTTTTACAGCATGACCTGCCTTGCTCTGGTGATATACTGCAGGAAATTGGACTAGCTCCCTTTGAAGCAGGTCCTGACAAGTCACAAATCCGGTTTTATTTTTGCTTTCCGCCTGCATTCGAATGTGTCCATTTGTATGGCATGTGACACTCATCTCACACTTGTTTGTAGTGTGAACATATTGTGACACTGTTTAAAAGAGAAAAAAAAAAGAGCGAGGATTCTCACTCAGTCAGAGTGTCGTCCGCTCGAGCTGTCGTTGCAGGATAGATGAAGCGGATGATGGATCATTTTAGAGGCACAAACTCCCTCTTCACGTTCTTGTTGGCCGGTCGAAGAGGTCAGCGAGGCAAACGTCACTCAGGGGTGTTTGTAATATTTAGTCCGGGTGATTGCACGTGCTACTCTTGGCAAAGGCAGCTCTGCCAGGCACCTGTCATCAGCCTCCACCCTCCAAAGTTGCACACAAAGACACGCGAGTGTGCGGGTAGGGAAGTTGAGTCAATTCCCCCTGTTGTCCAATGGCGTCTCTCGGCCTGTTGCTTTGGTAACGCCACATCACAGCGTAGGCTTGGAGTTGCATTCCACTTGACGTTAGCGCTCGGGAGCCCGCAAGAGGAAGTTGCTCACGAATAAATAACGGCTCAAAGACGACTCTACTGAGAATAAAACATCTGCGCACAAGGCAAGCCGCTCATCATCATCTCGAGCGTTAGTCGACGTTATCACACAAAAGGGCGGAGGTTTGCGTCCTCGAAAGGTGTCGGTTGCCAGGCAACATCCGTTTATTGAACACTCAGGAGAGTCTGCAGAGGCTGTGAGGAAGACCGCCGGACTATTTTTGGTAACCTTGCAGGTTATAGTCAAGGACTCGGGGCTGAAGTGTGTCACGTTAGCGATATCACGTACAAGACAACATTGAGACGTTCTTTTAGCGCCGTTCTGTTGCTTTGTGAGCACGCTTCCTCAATATCTGCATCAACAGTATTCATGAAATTGCATGGCGGTGGCAAAGGAAGAAATCTTTATTTTGGGTGCAGATCTGTTAAAAAAAAGAATGAAGGTGCTTTTCAATTGTACGTACATTTGAAAAGCGTTTAGTTTCATTTTGTGTAATATTAGCCGTTGCCAACACAATATTGATGCGTTTGGCTCGTCTTACTGCCCGTCATTTTTATTGGCGCACGGCACGTTCTAAAATCTAATTCACTAAGAAATTACAATTTTCAACATGTAATAAGAACATGTCATAAGAAAAATCAAAAATAACAAAACATTTAAATATTTAACACAATATAATAATTCTATATATCTAAATATAAATACCAAAAAAAAAACTATAATTCACCAAGAAAACATTAACAAGTAAACAAAACAACAACAAAAATGGACAAATCTGCAGTAATTTTACAAATGCTAAAAGAATAAAGTCAAGGTATTAGGAGAAAAAAGTTGATGAGAATAACATCATACCATTATGAGGGAAATTTTAGTATTTATGGTTGAAGTATGGAAAGATATCATTTTTAAAGTTGTAACATTATGACAAACAAACACACACAAACAAAGCAAAATAAAGTCACTTTTGGAAAATGATCGTGGGGAAAAAAGTTATAATTTAGGGGTATAGAAGAACGGCAGGAACGGAGTGAGCCCTTTGGTCAGTCATACAGTCTCGTCGTCTCGGTGGGTGGAGGCGCGGTCGCTAGCGTACACACAGAGTGCAGAAGAAATTATATTAGTAGATCATGTATTTTTCCTATATTTTCAAGTGCTGAATTTCCGAAGATTATTTAAGAGGAAAGTTGAAATATTTGGAAAAAATAATAAAGCAATATTGGCGCAAAAAAGAGGTTGATGATCGGCTTTGTCACCTCTCTGACAGCTGAGATGTGTTTTTCTGAAATATCCATCATTTCTTAGCATATCTACTTGCTTTAGAAGATATCCAAGTAGCAAAGTGCCATCCTTTCTTTTGTCTTTTGTTTTTGTGTGTGTCTTTTGTGTGGGTCTTGTCCAGCATCATAACAATGATAATAATAATAATGAATGGGAGTCAAGCTGCCTTTAAATGCTGAGCAAAATTGCTTTGCCAAGGGAGACTTCATAATCCAAACGGTCTCCCTTGACATTTGACTGCGGTTATTATGAATTTTGTTGAACCACATTTCCATGCCGGACCTGACCTGAAAAGGGGACGGGTACAGGGGGTATAGGAAAGGGTGGAGAAGAACCTCACAAACATATTTCAACAATATTATAAACAAACGTGATAATCACTATTTCAGCAACAACCAGAACAGTCACAGAGCAAAATGAGCAAAAGCAAAGGAAAAGAATAATAAATAAATATATATATATACTTCGTACTCCCCGGTGGCAAGACTCCGGGGGTAGACGAGTTCCGCTCGGAATTCCTCAAGGCCCTGGATGTTGGAGGACTGTGTTGGTTGACACGCCTCTACAACGTTGCATGGAAGTCAGGAACAGTACCTCTGGACTGGCAGACCGGGGTGGTGGTCCCCATTTTTAAAAAGGGTGACCAGAGGGTGTGTTCCAACTATAGGGGGATCACACTCCTCAGCCTCCCTGGGAAAGTCTACTCCAGGGTGCTGGAGAGAAGGGTACGACCGTTAGTCTGACCTCGGTTACTGGAGCTGCAATGTGGTTTTCGTCCCGGTCGCAGAACACTGGACCAGCTCTACACCCTTGCAAGGGTACTGGAGGGAATGTGGGAGTTTGCCCAACCGGTCCACATGTGCTTTGTAGACCTGGAAAAGACATTTGACCATGTCCCTCGTGGTGTCCTGTGGGGGGTGCTCCGGGAGTACGGGATTGTTGGCCCGCTACTACGTGCCATTCGGTCCTTGTACAATCGAAGCAGGAGCCTGGTTGGCATTGCCAGCAGTAAGTCCAGCTTGTTTCCGGTGAACGTTGGCCTCCGCCAAGGCTGCCCTTTGTCACCGATTCTGTTCATAATCTTCATGGACAGAATTTCTAGGCGCAGTCAAGGCGTTGAGGGAGTCCAGCTTGGTGACCTTAGGATCTCGTCTCTGCTATTTGCAGATGATGTGGTCCTTATGGCCTCATCAGGCTGTGACCTTCAGCGTTTACTGGAGCAGTTTGCAACTAAGTGTGAAGCTTCTGGGATGAGACTCAGCACCTCCAAATTCGAGGCCACGGTTCTCAGTCAGAAACGGGTGGACTGTACCCTCCGGGTTGGGAGTGAGGTCTTGCCTCAGGTGGAGGAGTTCAAGTATCTTGGGGTCTTGTTCACGAGTGAGGGAAGGTTGGTCCTCACCCTAAGAGATAGGTTGAGGAGCTCGGCCATCCGGGAGGAGCTCAGAGTAGAGCCGCTGCTCCTTCCCATCGAGAGGAGCCGGTTGAGGTGGCTCGGGCATCTAGTCCGGATGCCTCCCGGGCGCCTCCATGGTGAGGTGTTTCGGGCATGCCCGGTCGGGAGAAGGCCCCGGGAAGACCTAGGACACGCTGGAGGGACTATGTCTCACAGCTGGCCTGGGAACGCCTTGGTGTCCTCCCGATGGAGCTGGAAGAGGTCGCCGGAGACCAGGAAGTCTGGACTTCCCTACTGAAGCTGCTGCCCCCGCGACCCGGACCCGGATAAGCGGAGGAAAATGGATGGATGGATGGATATACTTCGTGACTCCTGGTATTGGCATGGCATTGAGCATTATTTATGAAATTGTGTTGTGAAGTATGACAGTAGTAAAGGAAAAATTCATTTCATTTTTGGTGCACGTTTTCATTTTATTTTTTATTTTCAGTTCCAATTATTAGTTCTTTTTTCATTTACTTTGAAATGGCTTTTTGTGCAGTCATTTGAGGTCTGAAACCTTCGTGTGTTGAAACAATGACCGAGCGTAAAGGAAGCCGTGTGTGAATTGTGAATTAAGATTTCATTCCTTTAGTAGTTCTTCATAATTCATCATTTCTTTTAAAGCTTTGATTGTGTTACTTATTTTTTTTATATTGTTGTCACAAATATTATGTAGTTTTGTCCTACTTTTTCTCTTGTGAAATATTAGCTGGGCTCTATTGTAAATTATTACCTCAATATACTTCAGCATTTTAAACAATTGAATTAATTACTTAATTCGAGGATTTAGAATGTATTTTTAAAAAAGTATTGCACATTTCACACTGTAAAGTAAACAACCAAAAAACAAATATATTCAAATATACGTATCTATCTATATAAATATATGTATATACATTATATATCTAGTACAGTAAATATACAGACGTGTCTTCGCACGCAAAGCAAGAAGGTGCAAAATGACTCGAGTCTGTTGTATTTCCGAAAGCTCATCGCTCATCTGCTGCAAGAAAAAAAAAGCATAATTGCATAACTGAGCAGCACATGCACACATACTGTATCCACCCACGCACACACACACACAGCAAGCGCTGCGAGGGAGGAAGTGACGCGTCACATCAGCATCAAAGACTCAGCACTTTATTTCCCCTCCTCCTCCCAGCAGGCTTTGCACAAGAACTCGGGGGAAGCCTCTGCTATTTTCATACGATGACACACATGGATGGCCAGAGGGGGGGTAGAAAATCAGCAGTTCTTCCAGGACTGACTGGGAACATCCAGCAAGCCGTTGTTCGTGCGCTCGCGCGACACAGTAGCTCTCCGTGAGGGATTTGGAATCGCCGCAAGCTGCCAATCAAATACCTTCAACGGGAAACGAAGCAGCCGGGCAAAACAAATACCGGGTATCTGAAGACGACCAAGTCAGGGTCACCTGATTTCATTTCCAGGAAGAGCAACGGAGGCCGGAAAATAAACAGAAATTACGCTCGGAACATTCAAGAGGTTTTCCTCATAATATTGAAACTTGATTTTCTTAACATTAGGACTTTTTCCCCTCCTCGTAACATTACAGCTTTCTTTGACTGAAATATATTCCTCTTAACGGTGTTTACTTATTTAAATATCGATCTCTTCTTTACAACGTTTTTCTTTTCCAGGAATATTATAACCTTATTGCCAAAAGCTCCTCCCACATGTTATGTTCATTGCCGATTGGGAATGCTTGTTTGCCCTGCGACCGGCTGGCGACCAGTCCAGGGTGTACCCCGCCTCTTGCCCAAAGTCAGCTGGGATAGGCTCCAGCATCCCCTCCACCCTGATGAGCATAAGCGGCATAGAAAGTGGATGGATGGATGGATGACGTTTTCCTAAAGAAACTCAACCTCATTCTTGTAAAATGCCGACTTTTTGTCTGGAAAGATTGGAACTCCAACTTTATTCTCATAACATTACGACTTTTCCTCTTGTGAGACATTTTTCCCGTATAATCCATCTTCATTTTTGCAACGCTACAACTCTTTTGTCGTACCATTACAACCATATTTCTCGTACAATAGTTATATCGCGACTTTAATACAATGTAACATAAAACGTTTCCCTAAAGATCTTCATTCTTCTCTTCTTGTAACATGACAAATACAACTTTCTTGTTCCTGTAACATTACAACATTATTTCTCGTAACATTATGACGGTTTTTTTTTATATTACATGTTTTTTCTTTCGGTATTACAACTTTCCCTTTTGTATCTTCTCGTAACTTTACGACTTTTCTTCTCCCATCTTCTCGTAAAATTACAACTTTTCTTCTTGTATCTTCTCGTAAAATTACGACTTTTCTTCTTGTATCTTCTCGTAAAATTACGACTTTTCTTCTTGTATCTTCTCGTAACGTTACGACTTTTCTTCTTGTATCTTCTCGTAAAATTACGACTTTTCTTCT
>QODF01000107.1:1037460-1131210 GCA_024372805.1 Oostethus manadensis
TTTCTTCTTGTATCTTCTCGTAACGTTACGACTTTTCTTCTTGTATCTTCTCGTAACGTTACGACTTTTCTTCTTGTATCTTCTCGTAACGTTACATTTCTTCTTGTATCTTCTCGTAACGTTACGACTTTTCTTCTTGTATCTTCTCGTAACATTACGACTTTTCTTCTCTTAAAATTACAACTTTTCTTCTTGTATCCTTACGACTTTTCTTCTTGTATCTTCTCGTAAAATTACGACATTTCTTCTTGTATCTTCTCGTAAAATTACGACTTTTCTTCTTGTATCTTCTCGTAACGTTACGACTTTTCTTCTTGTATCTTCTCGTAAAGTTACGACTTTTCTTCTTGTATCTTCTCGTAACGTTACGACATTTCTTCTTGTATCTTCTCGTAACACACCACTGTCCTTCTTGTAACTTTAGGACTTTTCCTCCTGTATGTTCTCGTAACATTACCACTTTCCTTCTCGTAACATACCGACATTTCTTTTGGTAACGTTACGACTTTCCTTCTCGAAACATTACAACATTTCTTCTCATAACATTACGGTTTGGATTGTTGTAAGATTAGGACTTTCCTTCTTGCAACATTATGAGTTTTTGTCTCATAACATTCCGGCTTTCTTTCTTATACCGTAACCGTTTTTTCTTGTAACATAAAACTTTAGTCCTCGGAACATTACGTCTTTCCTTCTCATAATACTGCAACTTTTTTCCTCATATCCCAGCCTTATTGCCATAAAAACACAACTTTTTTTCTCACAACATTATGATTTATGTGCCTTGCGATTGACTGGCGACCAGTTCAGGGTGTACCCCGCATCTTGCCCAAAGCCAGCTGGGATAGGCTCCAGCATACCCGCGAGGACAAGCGGCATAAAAAAAATTAATGAATGATGATTTGATTTCTTGTCATATCACGACTTTCATGTAATGTAAGATTATGCCTTTTTTTGAAATGTATCAAAGCAAAATGTTTTTTTTGGTGGGAGTTTGTATTAATAGTTCAGAGTGTTCACACGCCCCCTCCAGGCTTCCAGCTCTACTAAACACACGTGAATAATGAGAAACACACCATTATGAAATGAAAAGCTCTCATAATGTAATTAAAAGTCTATCTTTCCGCTTTTGCTGTCCCCCCTCCACACCGGTGACTCCATTACGCCGATGAATCTGCTCTTTTCATCCTAAAACAATTGGAAATGCAAACAAATCCAAACAGTATAAACAGTGATGGAAAGAGATAAATGGACATTTAAGGTTACTTTTACCTTCACCTGACGTGATTTGCCGGCAAGATCAACACCTTCTTGTTTTGCCATGAGTGTTTTCTTGAATTCAGAAGGCCGCGGCTCGCAACTTTCTTTGGCTGCATTGTGGCTTATTTTGCAGCCGCAATCGAAAGAAAAGCAGTGACCTGAGGTGAGAAACACCATTGAAAGGAAATAAGTCATGGCAAAACAAGAAGGTTGCGTCTAACTGTGTTGGTGAGCAAAATACTACAGCAGGCGTGTCCAGACTGAGGACCGCATTGTGAGAAATCAAAGGATGAATGATGGATATTTAAAAGGGTGACGAGAAAGGCTATTTCATGATGTACACCAACACATGTAGATATGCTAAGAAGTGATATATTTCAAAAAAAAGTCTGCATCTCAGCTAGGCTATACAGCTAAGGCTATAAACTATTTCAACATTTACATTTTCTTTTTCTTGTAATGTTATGATCTCTTAATATAATAACCTAATTTTCCAAAACTTGCTGCTTTGTTTTGTCTGTCATTACACGGTATTGCAACTAATAACAATATTGAGTAATAATATTAAAAGGACCTTTTTTTCTTTAAAATTTCTATTTTATGCTTTTAAAAATTCCATATTTTACCTCAGAATATTTTATTTATTTGTGTATAGTTAGTACTTTTTTTCCCGTTAGATGACATGTTTTTTAATAAATGGAATACTTTTGTAGTAACGGAGTAGCGATATAAACTGTTTGACTTTCTAAATACAGTTTTAACCCTTTTATAGACCTATAGAATAAAATAACACCCCTATAGTCACCATTACACTCTCATTATTCATCGTTTACACTGGTTTAAGCTGACTAGGGAGCTAAACAGAAAGGCAAAGTGAGAAGCCTAAAACTTACCACTTCCACACGGAATGGGAGGGTCACGTATGAACATCCATGTACATTACTGCTGCCTGCTGGCCACAATGCCACATACAGTATGACTTGTATTTCAATATCTTGACTAAGAATAGAACATCATCTACCACGAAACAGTAATTCTGTCTATTTACGAGTAATTATGTGCAAATATGTAATTAACTACATTAACTACTTAATTAAGTACGTCGCCAACCGTCGATGACATCATCGACGGTTGGCGACAAAGCTGACTTCCGGTTCCTGTTTCCATGCATTAGCAAGCTATTTATGTGCAAACAAGGACGTGCCGTGATAAACATCTAACACAGTTGGACTCGAGCAGTTTATGAAAAACATGACAAGCCACAGCGGCTCCTCTGTGATACTGCGTTAATACTGCTCAGTTACCTAAGCTTGACTTAATATATACAACTGTTTTATTCAATAAAACATATCAAAAGGCTTCAGCAGGATTCATCTTCCAGTCTCAGGGGTACAAGTTTGGACACCCCTGCTAAGTAAGCTGGAAATGAATGTCAAAGATGGCCCCGTCCAAAACAGAAGTCCAAACGCCGTTCTGTATTTTTAGCCTCCACTCGGGGGAAACATCAACACCGCTCATTTAACACGCACACGCACGGGCGCGCGCGCAATAACACACCAGCCGCACATTCACACAGCACGCCTGCTTAATGGGCATAAAGGGTGTGAAGACACGAAGGGGGCTTTTCGCAGAACTGCAGCACAGTGGGATAAATAGCGGCGATGGATGGATCCTCTTACGCGTGTCCTTGGGGGCCCGGGAGGATGCTGCCTTCACTGGCCCCTCACACTGTTAGGACAGACGTCACCTATACTCAAAAATCACCTAATCCTCTTTTCTAACGTTCTCATGAGGGTCTTGTTTCATTTTATTTTTATTTTTACAACATATCGCTGGCCAATTATAGACAAGATATGGGCCACGTATGGCCCCTGTGCTGCATTTTGGGCACCCCTTATTTATGATAAGCATAATGTTGTAAGCGTTCAAGAAAAAGTGCACTTAATCCTTATGTGAGACGTGAACACGCATCTTTCTCTCTTCCGTGCTTTCTAAAACTATAAAAAACAGCAGCTCCGAATGCACGTAATGGGACGCACCTATTCCGCCCACAAAACCTCCAAAAAGCGCACTCACAGCATGAAGACAGAAGGTGCAAAAGGAACCTTAGGATTCTGTAACATATACTATTTGGGACAATCCACACGTGCGTCTGATGTCAAATTTGTTCCTTGGTTCAGAAGATGAAGATATGGAACAATTCATTGTTTTCCCCACGTCTGTCTTGCAGCCATTGGTGTTCAGATGACTCTGGAGGCCATGGAATCCAAATTTTGGGCCGTTGTATCACAGGTGCGTATGCACAACATGCAGCAGTTGATCTTGCGTAGATGTAGATGTATCGATTTAGCAATATGCTTGTGGAGTTCACGACCCTCTGCTTGCCCCCGCTCCTTTTCGGACACGCCAACATGTGACGTACCTGCAGCTCACACCGTTGGGCTTTGTTCCAAATAAACGAAACCAGCAATGTAACGTGCCAGAAGTGCTGAAGGAAGATTAGTGGTGTTTTGGAAGATTGATATACGGTGTCCTTCCACGCCACCAAGGCTCCCACGGTGGCCAAGATGGCAATTAAAAGAGCATTACGACCTTTGGCTGGCTGGGCGCTACATGATGGATGGCACTACACCGTAGCGTGTGTGTGTGTGTGTGTGTGTGTGTGTGTGTGCCGCGTGCAACATATGCACGGCCATCTGCTCACACTTGCTCTGTTTTCTTCCGCAAGGAAGTTGTGTCATTTTCAGACGTTCTTTCCTTTGATGGGTTAAGAAGTGAAGGTGCAGTACCACCCCCGCACACTGCTTACTCAGACGGCTTCACATAATCTCGATGTCCCCGTCAAACATGTTTATTTCATAAGCTCGGGGCAACATCACACACTCACACCGTGTCTATTTTTAAGTTTGCATCCTCCCGGAGGTGCCGAGGCCGACATCGAAGCAGGGGAGGAATGGAAGTCATCCGTTTATATAATACCACGATTCATTTGAACGACGATTCGATCCAAGGACGATATTGGTTCATTTAGAGCGATTCGATCCAGTAACTTTTTAGGCAAAAATTCAAGCAGTCCGACTGCAAACTGCACAGTGCAGGTGAACTTTCCTAAATTCCCTTTGCCTTTTGTAAGAGAATCGGGTACACGATCATTATGGACACAAACAAAAAGGCAATTCATGGCCCATGCGTTCACCTTCTAACTGCATCAAGTGCAACCAACACTGAATGAAGAAGAAATGAACAGGTTGAACGATTAGGTCTGTCTGATACAACGTGGCTAACTTTACCCGGATACCTCATTCACTTCCCTGACCGAAGCATTAAAGAAGTTATCTCGCACCACCAGATTAGAATGAATATCCAAAATGCTGTAGCGTTTGCGCAGACACAATGAAAGCTACGCGGAGGCGTTTGATCGACATGCTTATCATCACAAAAAAAAAAATGGAACGTACGCCAGAACAACAGTGGCTCCCAAAACGACAACCGGAACACAAACATGCACAAACTCAATGCTCGCTACGTACCTTTGATCTTGTCCTGACGCTCCCATCCGTGAGTCTGAAAGGCGTCAAGTTGCTCTTAACTTTGGATGTGGCCGAGGGCGGCTGTAGCTGCCGGCTAATGGGAGAGCGTCGGTATGTTACTTGACATCGGACATCCCCGTGCTGCTGCACTGTGGAGAGACGATGTTCATTGGTCATTTTCATCCATGCCGAAATACTTCTGTCCATTTTACATGTTGTATATTGATGGGAAGATGATCATCTTACTGATAATAACAATCGTGCCATGACAACAGTTATTGTCATCGTTATTATTATCATGATGATCTTGTGAAGGCACTCAGTTGTCATCCTTAATTGTCCAAATTGTATGGGGGGGGGGGGGGGGGGTGACTTGTAACGCAAGCTCTCTCGGTTGAGACTGGAGTTATGCTTCTTGACAAAATAGGCTTCTTTCACCCCTCTTTCAAGCCAGCGCTTTTCCCTAGCTAAACTCTTCACCTCAGGAGTTGCTTAGTTTCACCTGCTAATGTTTTCCTCACGACACTCCTCCTGACATCTGATGGAGTAAACTACAACGCTCTGTTTGTGACAGGGGACCCTGTCTTTAGGATGCACCAGTCTCTACCTTAATGTGATGACTGGCTTGAAATAATGTGGAAATCCTCCGAAGTTTCTCCCCTAAACCTCCCACATAAGGGATAGATACTCCCTTCTTCCTGGCTATGACTCCTGTTTTACCTGTTTTGCTGCTCTTTGGGATCTTTGACCCTTAGTGAAGGACCGGCAAGGGTAACCACAGGTTGTGAGGTCCCCAGTCCTGTGGACTTAGTTGTACTTCTCTGTACCGAAGACTCGAGCTGACGGAGACTCTGCGAATAGAAGCGAAACGTCCGCAACGCTACTACCCAGTCCGGTCGACCAGTCACATCTCTACTACTAACAATGGTGATATAATGTTGGGATAATAATGACGACAATAATAGATGACATTGATGATGATAATAATGACGATAATAAGGGGGATAACGATAATGTTGCGGATGTCAATAACGCCGATCAGAATGATATTAATGATAATGCCAATGACCGTAATGCTGATAATGGCAACATTAATGATAACGAGGGTAATGCGAATAATGATAAGATCATTTCAAAGCACAGTTGCACAAAAGAACCTCACATGTTAAAAAATATTATACATGAATGATAATACTGATAATTATCCCAACAATGACAAAACTTCAACTTCTACTACAAGCTTGCTATCGCTACTACATAATAACAAGTATTCTTGTGTATTATATAATAATAACAACGCTGATATGTCTGTAATCTTCTGTATTGCCTTTGTCTTTTTTGTGTATGTTCACAGCCAAACGACACCGATGTAAGTATCTCTGGAGCTGTCAAATCCTCTTCACACACTTCCAACAGAACACACACACACACGCACACACACACATTTGCAGAATGCGATCAGGAGTGCAGGAGAGTCCAAATTCACGCCTTCGCTCAGCACGCTCGCAGCTGCTGGTGAAGGCCTTCCTGGCTTTGAGCGTGACTTTTGTGTTGTGCTGCGTTCCAGTGCTCGGCCGTGGAGGGAGTGTGTCCGCTTCGCTGCGACAGCTTCGTGAGTGGAACATCATTTTCTTGTGCATCATTGGAGTGTAGTAGCGCCCGCTTCAGGACGCAGGCCTAATTGCGAGTGTGTGTCGTGGCAGGATATGGAGTGCTACGTGATTGACAATAATGGCTTTGTCCTCGTTTCCAAGCAGCGTGCTGACGTAGGTGGTCTTTTTTTCTACACTACTTCTCCTGTGAAACTTGCACTGGACGTCTTTGTCTCCTTGCTGACAGGCCGGAAGGTTCTTTGGCGAGGTCGACGGATCCGTCATGACCACACTCCTGCGAATGGGCATGTTCAAAAGGTAAGCTCGAGACTTCAGACCTGAGACTCCATCCCAGCCTCCGCTGGCCCGGGAATGACGTCACGCCGGCCCGCAGGTTCACTTCCAACCTTGAGAGTCGCTAACATTTTGGCAGATTCCCAAAAACGGCATTGCACGGTGTCATATATTATCCTTGACCGCCATGTTTGCGGTGGATCAGCAGCGGAGCACTCCTGTCATGTAGCGAGTCTCTGGCTGGCGTTTTTGCAGTAGGGCCTTAAAGTAGCAGAGCACCCTTGAACTATTGATGATCTTTGAATAGCATTGTTCCGGTGGATCATCAAAAACAGCACAGCACTCCTGTCATATAAAGGCTCTCTGGTTGGCATTTTTGCAGTAGGTCCTTAACAATAGCAAAGCGTCCTTGAAATATAGAGGATTTTTGACTAGCATTTTTGCAGCAGATTCCAAAAAATAGAAAAGTACCCACCTTATATAGAGGATTTAGTGGGGGGCTTTGGGCAATACATCCTTAAAAATAGCAGAGCACTCCAGCATTTGACATCAAATTTGATGTAGTTATTTAGAAATGTGGGGGTTTTTTTTGCATTTTTTAAAATAATTGCATCTCAAAGCTTTCCCCAGCCTGGTACCGGACACCTGATGTAGGGGATTTCTGGCTGGCGTTTTTCCCAGTAGTTCCTTAAAAAACAGCAGAGTGCCTTTGAAAAATCTTTCACTAGCATTTTTGCAGTTCAGCGCTTGGGAGCGTCTAACATCTTTGCAGCAGATTCCTAACAACAGCAGAGCACTCCTGTCATATAGAAGATCTTTGTCTAGTGTTTTGGGGTTGTCTGTTATCAAAGACATTGGACTGGCTTTTTGCAGTAGGACCTTGAAAATATCAAAATGTTTTTGGGCATGTTCACAAGGTAAGGTTACAAATCAAATCAAATCCAGCCCAGGAATGAAATCGGACCGCCCAAACTCGGACTACCATTTTTATAGCAGTCTTGCTTAGCAGTATTGGCAGTAGATTCTCAAAAACTGGTCCTGTCATTTAAGAAGACCTTTGACTAGTGTTTTTGCTTTTGCATGATACATTTTTAGCAGCAAGGCAGAGTGACAGTCGGATAAAGTGTGTGAAGAAGGATGCCGGAAAGGTCGACTGGAAGGGGATCACACATGCTGGCATCGACAGGCTTAGTCTGTGACAAGCCGTCGTCAACCGGACTCCACCTTTTACAGACCATTTTTAGTTCTCACGGAGCAAAGCGTGTCCCTTGTCAGGGCGATACGGGACGCGCGAGCGTGATGAAAATTGATGAAAGATGTCCTGGCAATGTCTCTGAGTGTCCGGCGTCCATGTGCATCATTCCCTCCCCTTTCAGCCTCCAGATCCTTTCCTTCACGCCCTTCCTCTTTTATGCCCCAAGCCTCCTGAGTGATGTTCTATTTTTGAAGCAGCTAAAAGATTTTGTCAAGCTTCATTAGCCACAGGACATTACGTAAGAGGCCAGCACGCGGCGCGTGGCGCCAACTTTGGTGGCTTCACATCTGCAAGTAGGTGTTTATTATGTGGTGTTTGTCCTTCAGGGTGTCTCTGTTTGACTACCAGGCCATGTGCAAGATGAGCGTACACTCAGTCAGCAGCACAGGGCCCCTTCTTAATGTACGTATGCATCTACTGTATATCTTGCTCTCATCCATCTACTGAGCTCATAGATTGAATGGTGTTTATCCCATCTAGTCATTCTATGGCTTGGCAGCCGCCTTCAGGTGGTTCCTGTCCAACTTCCTCCTGTAAGTGTTGCTAATAGCAACAAGCATGCATTTTCTTCTCATTTGTTTGGTCAAAATATGCGATGCATTTAGTGCAGGGAAGTGATAAAGGACAATGAAAAGCAGCTACGCTACGTTACTGGAACATTTTTGCATACTCCCATGACACAGCTCTGGGTCCTGGGCCAGTTTTTGGTAACAATGGTCGCCTGATTGATTCCCTTTCTGTCCACTCTTCTCTTTTTTGCACTTCACAAGCTTTCTCTTGGAGTTTAACATCTGTGGATTCTGGCACACGGAGCACTTTGCAGACGGTGAGGAGAGAAGAACAAAAGCACCTTTTCTTTTGCCAACTGCCAATGTCTTGCTAAGGTCTGGCTAGCTTTTCAACTGGAGGCCCATTCGCCAAATAAGGCCCAGGAATGACATCAGACGGGCCCACCAGTTCAGTTCAACTTAACATTTTTGCAGCAGAATCCTAAAAACAGCACAGTGTCCTTTAGAGCCGGGAACAACTACAAAAAAGAATTCCTACTAAAAAAATAATCGTTAAAGTTCATTCAGATTTGCATGTACCATGGAAGATGTCAAAAATCTATTTGAAAATAACAATAATATACGATGATGTATGTACAAAATTTATGTAATTATTTTTTGGTTAATTTTAAAAATGCTTTTTCTAATGTATATATAATGTATAATAAAACATTTCATATAATTTTGTGATAGCCTGAAGTATATTTTTTTATCTTGAAACATCATAAAACAAACATGCATCAAAGTATTTAGCATAATGCATATTCACTATTTGAAAATGTTTCATGCCATTTTGTGACAGTCTGAAGCATGTCATTTTAATTTGTATATTTCATTTAGGAATAAAAATTCTAACATATAAAATAAAGAATAGAGTTCAGATTGGAAATTTACATTAAATTTATTATAATTTTATAATAAAGTGATTTAACTACCCCAATTACCTCAGCCAGGGTGATAGAACTGTCCACGTACGTATCCTCAGACTCTGCTTCCTCTACGGAAGGCATGTCAGTGGGATTGAGAAGGACCTCGAAGTATTAGGTAGGTAGTTAGGTAGTTAAATCACTCCCCAGTGGCAAGGCTCCGGGGGTAGACGAGTTCTGCTCGGAATTCCTCAAGGCCCTGGATGTTGGAGGACTGTGTTGGTTGACACGCCTCTACAACATTGCATGCAAGTCGGGAACAGTACCTCTGGACTGGCAGACCGGGGTGGTGGTCCCCATTTTTAAAAAGGGTGACCGGAGGGTTCCAACTTTAGGGGGATCACACTCCTCAGCCTTCCTGGGAAAGTCTACTCCAGGGTGCTGGAGAGAAGGGTACGACCGTTAGTCGAACCTCGGTTAGAGGAGCTGCAATGTGGTTTTCGTCCCGGTCGCGGAACACTGGACCAGCTCTACACCCTTGCAAGGGTACTCGAGGGTATGTGGGAGTTTGCCCAACCAGTCTACATGTGCTTTGTAGACCTGGAAAAGGCATTCGACCGTGTCCCTCGTGGTGTCCTGTGGGGGGTGCTCCGGGAGTACGGGATTGATGGTCCGCTTCTACGTGCCATTCGGTCCTTGTACAATCGAAGCAGGAGCCTGGTTCGCATTGCCAGCAGTAAGTCGAGCTTGTTTCCGGTGAACGTTGGCCTCCGCCAAGGCTGCCCTTTGTCACCGATTCTGTTCATAATCTTCATGGACAGAATTTCTAGGCGCAGTCAAGGTGTTGAGGGAGTCCAGCTTGGTGACCTTAGGATCTCGTCTCTGCTATTTGCAGACGATGTGGTCCTTATGGCCTCATCAGGCTGTGACCTTCAGCGTTTACTGGAGCGGTTTGCAGCTGAGTGTGAAGCTTCTGGGATGAGACTCAGCACCTCCAAATCCGAGGCCATGGTTCTCAGTCGGAAACGGGTGGACTGTACCCTCCGGGTTGGGAGTGAGGTCTTGCCTCAGGTGGAGGAGTTCAAGTATCTCGGGTTCTTGTTCACGAGTGAGGGAAGGTTGGAGCGTGAGATCGACAGACGGATCGGTGCAGCATCTGCAGTAATGCGGTCGCTGTACCGGACCGTCGTGGTGAAGAGAGAGCTGAGCCGGAAGGCAAAGCTCTCTGTTTACCGATCGATCTACGTTCCCACCCTCACCTATGGTCATGAGTTATGGGTCATGACCGAAAGAACGAGATCGCGGATACAAGCGGCGGAAATGAGTTTCCTTCGTAGGGTGGCTGGACTCACCCTAAGAGATAGGGTGAGGAGCTCGGCCATCCGGGAGGAGCTCAGAGTAGAGCCGCTGCTCCTTCACATCGAGAGGAGCCAGTTGAGGTGGCTCGGGCATCTAGTCCGGATGCCTCCCGGGCGCCTCCCTGGTGAGGTGTTTCGGGCATGCCCAGTCGGGAGAAGGCCCCCGGGAAGACCTAGGACACGCTGGAGGGACTATGTCTCACAGCTGGCCTGGGAACGCCTTGGTGTCCTCCCGATGGAGCTGGAAGAGGTCGCCAGGGACCGGGAAGTCTGGACTTCTCTACTGAAGCTGCTGCCCCTGCAACCCAGACCCGGATAAGTGGAGGAAAATGGATGAATGGACAGATGTTTTCTGTCACAGTACTTACAGGTAACTCCAGACTTTTGACTCCAGTCTTTGATTATCCTGGAGCTGATCATTAGCTGAGCCATTCTGGTTATTCTTCCATTTTGATAGGTGTCTTCCGTTTTCTGCCACGTGTCTCTGGTTTTGCTCTCCATTTTAAGGCATTGGAGATCATTTCAGCTGAACAGCCAACATTTTTTGCACCTCTTCATAAGTTTCCCCTCTCAACTTTTAAATCAAAGTATGCTGTTCTTCTGAACAATGTCTTGAAGGACCCATTTTCCTCAGGCTTTCAAGGAGAAATTATGTTCAACAAGTGCTGCTTTCATCCTTAAATAGGGTCCCCCTGATTCAAACCTCTTTTTTCACTACATTGATCACTGATTGAATGCCACACTGCTATTTTTTGACACACCCCTTTCAACTAATTGGCCAATAGCACAGGCTTGAGAGCGTGCATATCATGAATGCTGGGTCTTGTTTGCACCTAACTGGTTTGCCATGTAGCAATAAAAATATACCAATAACAGACCTTCATCTGGGTAGTCACAATGGACTGCTCTTATTTTGAACACTACTGGATAATTTCACTGTCATTATCGCACCTCTTGGTCCTGTCACACCACCGTCTTCATCATCCCTCCATCAAGCCTATAAGTATCTTTCCTGTAAAGCACGTGTGTGTTTTCAAGCAGCTCCCAATGACCTTTGTTTGTTTCCCTTTAGCCTACATACACAAAAAAAAGGCGGACTTCCTGCAGCCGTGCGACACAGAGTACCCCAGCTTTGTCTACGAGCCGTCAGTCAAAGAGACCAACAGCATCATTAAGTGTGGACGCTGCCAGAAGTAATTACACACACACACATCAGACCATCCTGCAGGGCAGCTCTCCTCCTTTTGCAATTGTCCCTGCAAAAAACTCGTACCAGTATTTAAAGACACAGCAATACATCAGGCTGCGTGGGGTTACACAAAGCACGTGGAGGCTGCGAGAACCAATCAAAAAGCTCAAACCGGGAAAGAGAGGGGATCGTTTCGCCAGTATTCTGTGTTTTAGTGCAGAGACCGCCCTCATGAGGGCAAACATTGTGTTACGGTGTCTTACCCTGCAGCTGAGGTGTCCAAGCTGTGACACCTAAAAAACAACAACAAAATGACAGTACTAACTTTTTGCTCGTACTGCTGTCACAGACACATAAACAAACTATGAAATAGGAGTGATTCTGACACGCCCCCCCATGGCATTGGCCACCCCAGCGCTAGATGATGGTTGCTTTTGTGCTTTCCAGGATGTTTGTGGTGCAACAGATCCCAGAGAGCAACCTGCTGATGCTGGTGGTCCAGGCTAACTGTGACTGCTCCAGAGAGCACTCCCCCATCACCATGGAGCCCAAGGAAGTCAAATATATCCTTCGAAATACGCTTTCTGCGGCACTAACAAACACACAAGACAGTGGCTGTGTATGCCCTTTGACGCCTCTGAACATAACTCCTCAGTCAAATGTGAGCGGATGCGGTCCCAGAAGATCCGCAGACGCCCCGAGTCCTGTCATGCTTACCACCCTCAGGTGCGCGCCTCGTAAATACAGGTACACACGTACATGCATGGCGCTTAAACTCACGGTGGTGTTGTGTTGCTTGTAGGAGAATGCGAACGACTGTGGAGGAGCATCCGCCGCGTCCCTTTCTGCCCTTCTCGTCTTCCTTTGTCCCCCCATCGCCACGTTTCTCTCCCTACGGTGACCCATCCTGTTGCCGGACACCACAAGTGGATTTATTTTATATGTCGAAGGGTGCGTTCACACTTGTCGTGTTTGGTCGTGTTAATAAAAGCAACGCCGGTGCGTTCGCTGTGTGAGTAGGGTTGCTACGTGATCGGACCGATGTTAATATGACGGCAGAAATGCATTGGAAGCCCACCAAAGTGCGCGTTGGTTTTTTATTATTTTGGATCCAAACCACAAGGGTGAAAGCATTTTTGACCGTGTTTTGGTTAACTACGGTAAAACTGGCTGCTGTTGCCATGGTTACACCTCCATTAGTTACTTTCCTTGCATGTCCAAATGAAATTGACGGAGAGTCAGGTGGCCGCTGTAGCTCACGGTGATGAATTATAAATCACATGAGAGAATTTACCTTCAACCCTCTCAGAGTCGCATATGGCCGTGCTGATCCGTTTATTGTCTATACGCAGATGCTGCTCTATACTTTACTGCAAAATATACAGTGTACTGTATAGTATATATACTGTATACAGGGTGGGCCAAAAGTAGGGTTACAGGTAACAGTTAGACATGTGTATGTATATCTGACACACAGTACAACACCAATTCCAATCTCCATCACTTGCAGTGTGTGCACAGAATAAAGGTTTATTATTGTCTTCTATCATTTAAATCTAAAACGTGTTAAGGTCAAACAGATAAAGAAGTAACCCTGTAACCCTACTTTTGTAACCCTCCCACCAAAGTGCGCCTATATATATATAAATATATATATATATATGTATATATATGCGTATATAAATGACTTTAGGAGTTACATTTAGGCTAAGACCAATTCAACATTTTTTTCCCAGTTTTTCCTAGCTGTAAACTATAATCACCAAAACTATTAAGAAATTGTTCTTGAAATAGGACAAATAAACACGCATTTCCTCATGTAAATAAACAGAGTACATTTAATGGCATAGGGTATTTTTGAATACTTCTGCTTGTTTCATTGGCCGTCGTCCCTCGTTTATCGCGGTTAATTGGTTCCAGACTCACACGAATCCATTTCATAATGAAATATTTTTGTAGTAAACCCGTTTACCAGCTTCTAAATACAATATTTAACATTATTAGAGCCCTCAAGACATGAAATAACACCCCTATGGTACCCCGTACATTTGTATTACCCAATATAGTAGGTAGGATCAGAGACATAAAGACATAAATAAGATGGCATGGACTCAGTTACTTCGCTGGTGGCTTTTCTTTACACACGTAATGCCCAATATAGTATAGACTAAATAAGCCATGTGTAAGACATAAATGAAACTTCTGCTCAAGGAGTAAATGTGTTCCTTTGGGAGCCTTAATGAGTCTGGGGCCTGTATCATCACCTATAGAATACTACCTTCACAATTAGAACACTTTTCTTTTCTTGTATTTGTTTTTTAGTTAGTTCATGTTTATGCTTGAAATGCTCAATTAAGGCCAGGAATAAGTACAATGAGCTTTTTCCAATTTTTTACTATTGTGTGAGGGAGACATTTTTGAACCTCGATGTTGCGAGAGATGACTGTACTTCTTTTTTTGTTGTCCCCGTGGCATGTGTTGACCATAAATTGCCTGACCGCAGACCCATGTGTAATGTTTCAACCATCAACCGTATTCATTTGTGTCTCTGTTTTGCTTCACACTGCACACCACTGCACTGTATGTAATCCGTGTTGGACACTGATGACCATTATACAGTATATACTGTGCATTAAAGTGTCTCCGTGTTTTCTACTGCCTCTTGTTGTCTGTGCAACGCTGAAAACATCGTAGTGCTTGGATATAGTTTGCGGTGTACCCCAGGGGTCAACCCACGTGATGGTCAGGAATTGAGTTGTACTTAACAGGGCATGGCGGGTGTTTGTTAGATGCTGCTAGCTGCATGAAAAAGGAAAGCAGGTAACATGGCATTCACCTCGGAACTGGTCAACATAGACTCACTGGTTGATGCCAAATAAGGGAATCGCGAACCTGACTTGGACGCCGCGCTGAGAGATGAACCGTACATTGACGTCACCGCCATATTGCATGTGGCAAGATAGAACCGGGAAGATGCCTCAGTCATGTTCTGCGTGGACTTGTACCAACCCATATACTGTCCGAACATGATCGCACGGGATTACCTTTCACAGGGAAGGCTGAAAAAAAAACCTTTGATTGTATTTGGCCATTATAACGTCATTTTAGCGACATATTTGTTGACTTTGTGGCGTAATGCTGTGGATCTAAAAACTATGTAGACAGGCGCTTTACAAAGTTTGGCCCATTTTCTTGCATTTGTTTAAGATGCCACATCCAAATGTACTCTATATATGCTGAGGGCTAATAAAGCAATGCTGCCTACGGGAAGCTAGGCTTGAGGAAGCTTAGGTCCGGAAAGCTGGACAAGTTATCGGTACTCGGTTGGAAGCGTTTGTTAAGAGCGAGAGACAGGAGGACACCGGGCAAACTGCTCCACAACCCCAGCCAGCCACCCACCCACTCCATCGGACAATGGGGGGCAGTGGAGCTGCTTCTCCAACAGGCTCCTCCAGTTCCGTTCTCACAGCGACTTCTTTCATTCCACACGCCATGCAGCTCTACAATACCCCACCTGTTCAAAAGATAACTTACAACATTATTGCACTGTGCTGCCTGCCCTCCTTTGTATGAAGTGAACATTTACCATGTTTCTTCACACTATTTGTAAATAAGCAAATATTGTTTTTCTGGTATTCTCTTAATTTCCTTTATTCTTTGAATTATACCTATATAATATAATGTAACATAATGTTATATAGAATTTTTATTCATATTGCATTCCATTTTTATTTAAGCGTGTTGACGTTTTCTTCTACAACTGAGCTACTGTAACCAAGCAATTTCCCTTGCGGCTCCAAAAAGTCTTAGTGCTGGTTGCAATTACCAATAACGACCGACGAGGGGCGCTCGCTTGCCCTCTCATTGTTGCTGCTTGCTCGCGCTGGGAACGGCCCAGAGGAAAATGGCGGACGGTGTGGATCACATCGATATCTACGCCGACGTAGAGGAGGAGTTCAATCAGGTATTTAAAGAGGTTTTGTAAGCAATTTTCCGTCCGGATGCAATGGTCGTGTGTTTCTGTTCTCGTCCCATTGCGGCTACGGTGTCTGCGGAAACGGCCAGCGATGTTAAGCCGCCTTCCCCGACCCCCTCCCCCCCACACCCGCGCGTGCAGGCCCGGCGATGCGCTAGCAGTATTTTCGGTTGCCTTCGTGGATAGACAACATAATTGATGCAAATGTGTGCCTGTTTATTTGACCCGCATTTAGCCGGTGAATTGTAACCCGGGCGAGTTCCCAAGTGAGTCGCCGTTTTGTGGATAAAATACTCTGGGCCTCGGCATGGCGTCTAGTGGCGGGATAACAAAGCCAAACAAACGCACTTTTTTTTTAGCCAGCTAGCTTAGCTTAGCGTAGCATAGTGTTGCTTCACAAAGTAATCAACTCTAAAGACCATAAAAGACCCTTTCTTACCATATAGCGCCTCATAACGACTGTGCTCTACGCGCACTTGTGGCTTGGTACTCTTTTCTGCTTTTAGTAATGTAGAAAAGGCGTGTGGTTTGTCTCGTCTTGGTTCCCAAAGTGTCGTACGCCGATTGTAATGGCGGTACCGGAATACAAAAACAATTAGCGCCTAACAGTCGCAATTACGAGTGCACGCGAACGTCTCACGGCCCAAGGAGAGATAGCAGAATGAAGACTGCACACTACGTTGCTCTGCATGCTTATTGGAACGCAAGAGTAAGTTTGGTGATTATTTTGTTTCACCTTGAAGATTTCATTCATATTGGTGTCCCAGTCCCCGCACAAAAAACATGTCACTGAGTCCTGTGAAAATGAGGCCTTGTCGCTGTCGTGTGTATTTTTGTACTTTTGGTGCGCAGACGATTGTTAATTTTCCTTTTCAATCTGGTTGTAAATTAATATGCAGATAGCCATTATGAGTGGACAAAAAGTGATGCTGAAAGTCAAGCCGTTCAAACGGAACATGCCACATCAGACTGGAGCCTATGTAGGATGATTACTTGACTATTTATTAGAGCTCATGTGAAACGTTATCCAAATACAGCGGAACCTCAAGATACAAAATCAACTTGTTCTGGAGGGGCTTTCGTGTTTGGAATTTGTGCATCACGAGACAAGAGTTACCATATATAAATTACGTAATTCTTTGTCGTATGAAGAGTAAATATTGCACCCACTTGAAAAAAAGGAGGCGAACAGAGTTTTGACACATGGCGGAAATTATACTTAAGTTTACGTACTGTAACTTTATTTAAATGATTACAGTGCATTACGTAATAAAGTGACTTTTCGTGTTTTCAGTTTGAACAATGGACAACAGCTTTTTGGTACGCTGAGCAAAGGGTCGCCGTGATTGGCCATCGTTTGGATGAAGACGATAATGGGAGATGGCTGTTGTCAGCTATTACTTTGGTGCATTACCACCCCAGTGCAGTGCATTCAAAATTCTGGACGGCACTTTCCATTTCGTTTTCGTATTTATATTTTTGACCCCAAATGACTAAAAAATGAATTATGCTCAATATGTCAAGTGAATTAAGATTTAAAATAATGGTTTGTGTTTGAAGTGTGCGGTAGTACGGGGTACACGACTTCACAGCAAATGTCAGTTCACTACAACTATTGCTGGAACTGCTGTTGCCGTTACTTGAGATTCTTTTATTTGATTCAAATATCTTCTAAGGAAGAGTAAATAAATAATCACTGTGTGTCTTCACTGCACCGTGCTCTTTTGTGTTTTTCAGGAATCCGAGTACCCAGTTCATGAGCAGATCGACTTGTATGACGATGTCATATCCCCATCGGCCAACAACGGCGATGCGCCAGAGGACCGAGACTATTTGGACTCTCTGCCTTCGCAGGGTGGGTCAGAGGGAGGCAAGGCCGCCCCGCCCAATGTAGTGTACACCTACTCGGGGAAGAGGATCGCCTTGTACATTGGAAACCTCACATGGGTAAGTTAAAAACAGACGGCAACTAACTTTAAAAGTCACGACAGGATGTAGGACTAATGTCTCCTTACAGTGGACGACTGATGAGGACTTAACAGAAGCAATACGCTCAATAGGCATCACAGACGTGTTGGAGATCAAGTTCTTTGAAAATCGGGCCAATGGCCAGTCCAAAGGGTATGTATTGGGTGATTGTGGTAGATTTCTTTTGGTGTGCTGAATTGTGACGCACGTCCTGTTGTGGTCTGCCAGTTTCGCTCTGGTGTGCGTGGGCTCAGATGGCTCGTCCCGAAAACTAATGGACCTTTTGTCCAAGAGGGAGCTCCATGGGCAGAATCCTATTGTCACGCCATGCAACAAACAGTCTCTCAGCCAGTTTGAGATGCAGTCACGCAAAAGTAAGTCTGGTTAGACTCACATTTATCAGCTGTTCTATTTGAAAATGCTGACATGATTTTCTACTCAAAGGTAACCAGTCTGGCCAGATGTCAGGCGAGGGTAAAGCTGGTCCCCCGGGCACCGGCCGTAGTGGTTTTCCAATGGGCAGTCGAGGTAGAGGCAGGTTCCCCGGACAATCTGGCCCTGGAGGAGACCGCTTCCCAGGTTCTGTTGGCCCTGGAGGACCACCACCACATTTCCATGGTTCGTAAGAATACACATTCAACATGTTTAAGCAAGGTCCGCTCTTAGTCATTTCAAATTGCACCCATCCATCAGTCATGAACTAAAAAGAGGCGTGGATTGATGTTTTTGGGAATCTATTATCGACATGTTGAATCTAGCTCAACGTGTTGAGGGGTAGGCCTGTCACGATGACAACTTTTGATGGGCTCTAATTGTCCGGTTATTGCTGATAAACATTAATATTGTCTTCTTTATTTTGAGACTATTATTTCTGTAATGATAACATATGGCTTAAAAATTCAAGTAAATCGTACTCAAATATCAAATCACAAACACAGTGTTTATGATTTTGAATTGGTGTGACTTTTATTGTCCGAATATTGACTAAAATGGAGAAATAACCCAGAAATACTCTGAAGTTTATGTTGTGCGTCGGCTCATTTGCATATAAACTTTGTGGAGAATATGCAAATTCACTGTCTTGCTAATGAGGGGGGGGGGGCATGGATGCAGGCAAAATTATGTTTGATAACTAATGTATTCATTATTGTGACATGCCTAGCTGAAGGTAAACAAGGTATTATGCTTTCCGTTTGATCCATATCTTATAGTGTGTGTTTTTGTGGTTACATGTTCTTTGTTATGACTCTTCACATCAAGGCTGAATAAATCTTTTTCCCCGCCTGGAAGCTTTCTGCACTCTTCCAATTTGCTTGGCCTGACCAGCAGCTGCCAGTTTGAATTAAATCCACTCGTCTTTTCTGGCTACCCAGTACGCTTTTTGTTTTTTAGGAGAGAATGGACTTTGATTTCTGTCTTTTCTCACGTCTCTTCTGTCTCCTAGTGGTCTGACCATGCTGGGCTGCAAAAAGCCGTCGGCGGCAAAGAAAGAGTTGTGATTGGTTTGCTTTCTCCTCCCCATTAGGCTCAGGGATGAGACCTGATCTGATTAGGCACCAAGATGGCCACCTGGATATGAATTTCAATCCCGGGAGCTGGCGTGACAGAGGTGAAACACCTCGATTTTGATTTGACTGACCCGTGTTTTATTCCTATTAGAAGTGCAAGTACAGTTTGCATCAAATATTTAAGGCCAGCGTAATTATGTCACTGACTTGACTCTGAGAGAGGAAAGGTAGCTTGAATAGACATTTGTTGGCTTTCAGTGTCATTTGCAGCATTACGTTTTTGTCCTCTGTATGTGTTGCTCCCTTTTCATCTGTCACTGCATCTTTTTCAATCAGATCATGGTAAGAACTAGAGCAATGAATTCTATTTTAACATTCTTTTATTCTTTTAAGCAGCAGATGTACTTTTCCCAAGGGAGGCTGTTTGTGTCGGACTTTCGCATGCTTGTCTAAATGCTCTTCTCGCATCATTTTCTTTTAGGTGGAATGCAGGGGCCCCCACGCCCTCCTCCTGGTCCTCCTGGCCCTCCAGGGCCGCCTCCAGGTCAGGGTCTGCCCCTCCCCCTTGGTCCTCCGAATCGTGGCGACAGGCCACCTCCCCCCGTTCTCTTCCCAGGTCAGTTTGGCCAGCCGCCCTTAGGACCTTTGCCTCCAGGCCCCCCTCCTCCAGGTTACGGTCCACCACCTGGACCCCCTCCACCCCAGCAAGGCCCCCCACCACCCGGACCTTTCCCTCCTCGCCCTCCGGGCCCGATTGGGCCACCTTTGGCTTTGGCTCCGCCTCCTCACATGGGAGGTCCTCCCCCTGGTGGGCCGCCACCAGCACCCCACGTCAATCCTGCATTCTTCCCCCCACCGGGTAGCAATAACATGCCCCTCAATGACAGGGGACCCCCAGGACCAAATGACCCATATGGGCGCCCACCACCGTATGAGAGAGGAGACTACGGCCCTGGAGGCCGGTGAGTGAAGTGATTGAAAAGTACTCTAATCAGGGTTCAATTTGTTAGGTTGTTTTATTGTGTATTTAGTAGTTGCCAAGATCTTGCAAGAATAAAACATTCAGGAAAAAAAGGTCTGGTGGGTACAAGGCCTGGGACAATAATCACATAATAAATGAAAATGAATTGAGCTTGTATGGTGCAGTACATTCACTTTTGATTTTCATTTTTGTATTTTGAATTGTTTTTGGTCAAATGGGACGGAAATATCTTTGAAGCTTTTTGTAAGTCGTGGTTCCACCGTATTGTCATATGTTTTCATTGTACTTGTACATTGTAGTGTTAAAACTAGTTAGTCTTGTTCTCGTGTTCAGTAAAAATACACATTCATGGTCCTGGTGTGCATTCCTAGGGACATGGACGCATCCAGGACCCCTCTAAGTGAGGCTGAGTTTGAGGAGATCATGAACAGAAACAGAGCCATCTCCTCCAGTGCCATATCCAGAGCTGTGTCTGACGCCAGCGCAGGTAACCACACACATTCCACACAGAACCCGGCTAACTGCACTCCCTTGGAATCCACACCTAATGCCGCCGTCTCCTAATTAGCTGACTACGGCAGCGCCATAGAGACACTGGTGACAGCCATCAGTCTGATTAAGCAGTCCAAAGTATCAGCAGATGACCGCTGCAAGGTCCTGATAAGTTCTCTTCAGGACTGTCTCCACGGCATCGAGTCCAAAAGCTACGGCTCTGCCTCCAGGTAAAGATTAACATTTCGTCACAAACGCCTCTCAGCCTGTTTTCTGCCATCTTGAGTCTTGATATTTATCTTTAAGAAGTGATCATGTAACCATTACGCCCAAAAGGCGAGAGCGCTCCAGGGAACGCGATCACAGCCGCTCCAGGGAAAAGAGCAGGCGCCACAAGTCCCGCAGTCGCGATCGGCACGAAGACTACTACCGAGAACGTAGCCGGGAGCGGGACCGCCATCGCGAGAGGGACCGTGACCGAGACCGTGAAAGAGAGAGGGAGAGGGAGTATCGACACCGTTAATGGAGGAGTGAGGTGGGTGTGTTTGTGTTTTATTTCCTCAGTGTCGGTGTACAGAATAAATTCAGCTGCAAATCAGTATGTTGGGCTTAAAATCTGATGTGGTGATGAAGAAAGAAGCTTTGGCGTTGGTAAGTGCAAGGTAAGTGTACTTGATCAACATTTTGCTTGTGTGAATTGTCTCGCAGGAAAATTTGGTATGCTATTCTCCCGTGCAAATACTGACACTTACCGGCGTTTCAACTGTTTCTGGTTTGCACATTGTCATATATGAAAACAGAACAATATTTCCTGCTAATTGTTTTGGTCTACAGGCTATTCCAGCTGCTTTATTGCAAATAAACCAAAAATATCAGTATTGGGGTCATGTATACCCCCCCCCCCCCCAAAAAAAAAGAGTATTAATTTTCATTTGTCAAGTTTTTCCAATTGCCGTGTCAAATTATCGTCATGTTGGATTTTAGCAGCAGGTAATGCCAATGACCAAAATCATTTCTGGAAGCATATTGAGGCTGTGCGTATTAATGCTCGATTGAATCCTTGTTGGCACAATGATATTCAAATTTGGTTGTTTTGTGAACACATGACACACATGGTACCTCCTAAAAGTGCTTTATATATTACTAAAATGTACTACTACTCTGTTGTTTTGATTTTGCATAATTTGTGTTATGGTAATATGATTTTATGTATGTCATAAATGCTGCAGCGAAAGCAACCCCGTTGTAAGTCACTGGGGTTTTTTAGCAACAGTATTCTGTATTGTTACAGCATATCAGTGTTTTTGTTTGTATCCTTCGGCCCCTCAGTTAAATCTTGTAAACCTTTTAACTGAATAATTCGAATAATTATGCAGTTGTGATGTGGTTTTGTGTATTTATTGATACCTTTTTGAAATATTGTACCAATCTAAAAATTGAAATTGACTGTAGGTTGGAAAAGTGTGGTGATTTATGCATTTGCTGTATCAGCTGACCTGACAGTACGCCAGGGGTGTCCAAAGTGCGGCACAGGGGCCATTTGTGGCACATAAACAACAAAAATGGAAAGATCAAGGTTAGAAATTTGTATTCCAACAGCAAAAAACTTTCAATTTTACAAGAATTAACTTGTAATAATGACATAAAAGTAATTTTATTATCATTTTAATTAAAATATTAAAAGTAAAATTATTTTTGTAAAGTAGTAATGAAACAAGAAAAAGTTGCAATTTGATTGCATTTTAGTCACATAGATTTGAAAGTTTTAATATAAGAAACCGCAAACTGAAAGGGAAGTTATAACATTTTTGGAAAGATGTCAATATTGCGAGAGAAAAAAATCAACATTTGACAAGAGAAGTTAAACATTAATTCATTAATAATTAAAATATTAAATAATACAGCAAAAATGGGGGGGAGCAAAGAGCCATATTTAATGAGGAAATAGGTAGCAGAAAAAAGTTTATTAATGAATAAGCTAAAATAAAAACCCTTCCAGTGCCCAAAGCAAAGGTCCTGATGCCAAACGAACAAAAGGACTGACGGGAGCAGGCCCTTTTTGCTACCCCACATGAGGGCAAAACAACTAAAACCCACCTGAAAACAGGACAGCCCGTCACACCAGGAAAAGCAAGAACTTAAAAACCCAGGGTGCTGCTTAGCGTCAAAGCGGAGATGCAGTTTTTTCTTGAAAGATATTCAACTTGGTAGCTTATATTTACAAAATTCAGCATGTGGCCCTCACTACTGGACACCCCTGCAGTACACCGCCAGTCAGCATTTAAGACTACGTTCCAAGACTTGGAAGTGATGTTTTGTTAGAAATTCCTTTGGTCAGGACTGGCTGGTCAATTGGAGTGTTATGTTACATCACTTTTTGGCTATATAAATATTGTTTTGGTGTTTATTGCTAAAGCACATAGACTCCCCTCTTGACATATAGATGCCGTCTGTATATTCATGCTGCATGTGTTACCAATTCTTATGAATGAAGCTACATTAATGTCATGCGAATGTAAAGTAGTTAACTTGAACCGTGTGCTATGATGGTATTTCAAAAGCTAGCTGTCGGTGTTGATTAATTGCAATTTTCCATCTACTTTTGCCATTCTATCGCATAGAAAGCATGACTTTGCGTCCACTGAGAAACTCTTAAAAATACGACCAATTTTAAATCCCTAAATATCTGAGGCTTTTCAGTTTGGGCTCTTTACTTTCTCATCTCTAGCTAAGGAATAGGACTTTTTGTTTTGCCCTATCATCTCAATTGGTTAAGAACAGAGATCCTCAGTGGACACAAGCTCAGCTCATTGTGACAATGTACATTTTCTATAGACCCCACTCAGTCTATTTCAATTGAAAAAGGCAATGGGCAAAAATGTTAATGTACCGAAAGGTTGTGCGTGTGTGTGTGTGAGAGAGTGTGCACATGACCAAAACATGTTTGTGTTGATGACCTAATTTGCTGCTGTCCTTGTTTGTAGGGTTGCAATAGATGAGTTCTCATGTCCACTTTGATTCTGTCACACCGTGTAGTCCCTGTGAAGCAATCCCAGAGTATGTGCTAAAAAAAAAAAGTGTTCCTCCCTGTGGGTGTTGACAAAAATATTTAGTGTATTTGCACTCGCTGTGAAATAATGTTAAGTGTGAAAAAGCTGGCGCCTCGCAGGGACTACAAAACAACTGTAAGGTCAACAAACCAGTTTGGTGTTGAAACTTGTAGTGTGGATGGTGTCACATCCTTGGCTTTAACGTTGGTCTGAATGTGTTGATCTTTGCTGTCATGCTAACATAAGCCTACATGTAAATTATGTAAATGTAAGACGTTTACAGAACGTTGGCATGTTTCAGCTATGTGCAAGTCGCATGGGTCTGTTTATTTGAAAGAGCTGCCGCCTACTATAAATCCAGATAAAACATATATTTGCTATATTTATACATGAGGATTTATGTACGTTGTACATGTACAGTACATCAGAGATGCACTTTTACAAGTTGACATGATCTATCTCTTACTACAAAACATATAACATCAAATCTAACCAGTAAACTTTGATGCTACTATTGTAAATACTAGGGGTACACAATGATTACTGGGCTGATATGAGGGACTTATAACGATAAATCCGATCTGATAACCGGTAAACTTTAAAAAAATGCTACAATGAGGCAAGATTACACGTGCTGCGTTCCATTTTTTCCTCTTGCCCGTGACGTTAACGGCCTGTTGTAACTTCTTCTGAACTCAAACGCCAAATGAGGGGGGAGGAAAAACATACCAGCCACCTGAAACGCCAGCGCCGCGTCATTTGAAAAACGCTGACACCGGCGTCCTATTGCGTATGTCCCGGTATTGGGCACAGCAGGCAGCTCCATCCGAATGGCGTGATATTTGATTCGGACAAAATACAGGCACACTTGGTCTAATCCTAATTTTTTTCAGTCCTCCTTCCTTTCACGTGTGTACCAACTGCAGTTAAATCTACATTTAAAGTAATTTTTGTTTACAAATAATTCATAATTTAATATGGCAATAAACATAATCAGTGCCTGAGTAACGGCAATGTCAGTCAAAAAAGCTCTGTAGCGTTTATTAGACAAACACTTCATGTCCTGTTAGTTTTTGCCATCAAACATCAGAGAAATTACAAGAAATGAAATTGATGATGCAAAAGACAATGAAGCGGAAGTCAAGGCAGCATATTAAAAAGATCTCAGCAATAAGCACATTTCCCCCTTCGTCGTGAAATAATAGTTTAAGGAACTGAAGTGTAGAGAACACATTTTAATGGTGGCAAACCGGATAGATAATTGGCTTTTGTTCTACATAAAGTAAGTAGCGGCTGCAAGTGAACACATGGCGCTCGTCATAGACAGAGTAAGAACGAATCAGGAGGGGAGCTTAATGTCAGCTGACTGATGTCAAATGACATCTACAAAGTGACTTTACCCCAATCGACCCAGAATACCTTGGTGTTTGATGTAATGGGCACCCGTTTTAGGGCAATATCTTTTGAAGTTTGGTTGCACAGTCGGGTTAACTTTGTCATGACACTTTTTCAAATGTGTGAAACTGTTGCATTGCCTGGCTGTGGTACGAGCCGTAGTGCCTCGATGTGGCTAGGTATGGGCGGTTGTATTAGAATGATTAGATGTGAATAAAGCACGCAGTATTTCACTTTGTAGTCTGGAGTAGTGTTGCTTCATTCACAAAAATGCAAATTGCAATGGATTGCAGTTGTGAAAACAAAGCCATAGATTTGTCAGGATAAAAAAAAAAAGCTCAGCGAGACGTTGACACGCTGCGTAGTGTGTGATGTTTGAATTGCTATGAAATGTTGGCAATCATTGGATGCTGTACATATTGAAGGTGTGGCATGTCTATCCAATGAATATTGTGTATGATGGATGTCTGTGTACAGGTGTACTTTTCACTTCGACTAACAGCAGGCCAAAAAAAAATGCATAAAGGCAACGTAAACATGACACACTGTTGAACTGACAAACACGTTTGATTTTGTGTAATACCGATAGACAAATGTCCATCACGTGCTTATGATTATGACTGCACACCTTGAACGAAATCTTAAAACCACACGGTACTCAGACTTTGCACTGTTGGATTATAACCTGACTATCTAAAGCATCAAAATGGCAAAAGAAATGGGAGACAAAAAATGAAGAATTTGAAGGCAACTCATTCAAAACAGGCTGTTTAAGTTTTATCTTTTCCTTTTTTTTAAAAAAAAAAAAGCCCAAATCTGTCTTTTGTCATTTTTCTGCCAGTCTCATTGTCACGACCTCCGAATGACAAAGGCAAAAGGGCTTTCTATCTTTGAACGCGGTACGGTAGACTATACAGTCGTCCCTTGGCATTTCACACTATCACATATAAAAAAGTAAACAACAATGGCTGTTCATCATTTACAGGAGCCCGAAATCTGTTTTTGTTTTTTTTTTCAAATTGGCTTTCTGCAGAGAAAAAAACACGATATTTATCAATACTACACTTTTATGCCAATGTCGTGCCGATATTATGATTTAAATCATTAAATTATTAATACATTTAAATTTCCACGATGCTACACTCGGTATGTATGCTAGCCGCCCCGTCTCCACCCACCAGGACAGACACTATATGACTGACAACGTTCTATAGAAGAAACGCGCTTAAACTAATGCACAGAGTGAACTCTTATCGTCCCAGGCCTAGTGCCCACGAGACATTTTGTTCTAAACAAGAAATCTTGTCAGGCTTTAATCTCCCGATCACGTGAGACCCCGTACAAACTACGCAAATATTCCGTTTATCAACAGTGAATCCTACGTTGCGGAAGTTCACTTTTTGCGGCCAGGTCTGGACCCAGTTAACCTTGATAAATGAGGGACGACTGTAATAAAGTTCATCTGCGCCAAGAAGTGTCTGTGAAGGTTGAAAGCCGTTTTTCCTTTGCATCCATTGCTGTCCTGACAGTGAATGTCTGTCAAAAGATGGCAGCTTTCAGTGCAGATGTTGATGAGCAGCCTGTTCTGAGTTGAATGCACGTTTCCTTTTTTGCATTTTGATGCTCTACTAACAGTCTGATTCCAGGACACCAGTGCACAATGTGATTACTTCTCCATGTTGGTGTGTTTGCATGACATGTTGATGTTCGTGCTGGGACTGGGCAGAACACAACCCAGTGGACATATAAACCTATCATTTGTATTATTTGTTGTAAAGGGATTGTGAGGTGCGTCCAGTCCCGGCCTGGTTTTTTTGTGTGTGCATCACGCCGTCATTGTGTAGTGGTTGTATAGCCTTGTGGTGAGGGGGGAGAAAGAGAGAGAGAGAGTGTTGACTGTTGCGCTGTCTTGAGACCAAACTCCACCCTCCGTTTTGACACCTTTCAGCTCCGCCACCTTTACACCATTGGATGGAAGGACAAAAGGAGGAGGGACTTCTGCGCCGCCCCACCAATACAACCCGCATGACTGGACACACAAAGCACACGGACGCCACCTCTTCTTCCATCATCCCTCCATTGCTCCTCCCCTTCTCCTGCGCCCATCCTTCTCTCCGTCTGTTCATCCAGTGTGCAGAATGGATGGAGGACTGCCGCCCCCCCCCCCATCCCTCTCTCCCTCCACCATATCTAAGGCTACTCGTGGTAACTAAAGATGAATCCAAAATCTTTCCACTCTTATTTTTATGGTGTTTTATTTCATGTGAAGTGTGATGATTCTTTTTTTTGTCCTCTATCTGGCAACAACACAATAAAACGGGCCCGCCTTTCATCTCGATAGAAGACACAAACATTACATCCTTTTCTCTCTTTTTTTTTTTGGCTTCTGTACTGTGTACACTCAGTTTAGAGAGCAGTTTTTATATAGGGTACATGTTTGCTGTTTTCTTAACCCCCCCACCCCCCAGCTCCCAACTCATTCATTCTCAATTATTCTCATGCTTAGTATGTTTCTAAATGTCTCTCTGCTTTTGATTAAAACTAGATGGTGTTGTAATAAAACATGTTTACTGAGGTACATTTCTGCAACCGGCTCGTTCATATGAAATGGATTTTACTTTGACTGATGCTGTCCCGTTTATATTCAATGGATGCCTTTACTTACGCCAGGTAAGACAAAAGCATTGAAAGTACTGTTGTGCACAATGTTTATGTGCATCTTATTTGAACAAACAAATGCATCGTTTTGCTGCTTTTTTATGTTTGTGTACACTTGTACCAAAAAGCTACCACAAAGCAATTTGGTTTGACATGTATATATATATTTTTTTTTTTGATAAAAAAATGCACATTCCCTTGATGCTGTAGTTTCACTGCCGCTTTAAACGATACTGCTGAATCAGCACTGTTTTCACGGAAGAGCGAAGGCTTACACTTTCCCAATCTGTTTGTCCACCTTATCTCCTTGTATTGTTATAGTGAAATACCCCCTTTTGTTATTTGATTTCCATGTGCCTTTTTGTTTTATGTGATTAGTTGTCTTCACAAAATGCATGTTTTTATTGAAGTTTAACTCACTTCAGAGCCATCATCCGAAAGGCATTGTAATCAGTGGTAAACCGCTCTTTTTGTTAATTGTGCAAGGCAAATTTAAGATGCATTGTCCTGGCAAGTAGTATGTTGTCAGTGTTCCATGTTCACATGTTGATCATGTGCAGTAGCTGTGAGACGGTACACAAATGGGTCGGTTTTGCTTCAAAAAGCCAAGGCGCCTCACTTGTGCGGAAATCTGCTTGAAGGCTGTGCGGAATGTGTAGATGCATCTTGTCACGTATTTTCTCCACAGTGCACAAGGTAAGTGATTGCAGGTGTACTACACAAGGCCACAAGAAGCATCCGGGTGCAATGTGTCCCTATTTTTACCACCTTACTTGAACCTTTGACAGTTGATTGTAACATTTGCAGGGCAATAGTATACACTATTTTGTACAGACAAAAAATCCACAATTGAGCTACAGTACAAGAGCCATTGTTTTTTTTTAATGTATATATATTTTTTATTCCTATAAATACCATGTTTAGAAGTTTATTGTCGAGATTGAGGCTACCCCAGAAATAAACAATACAACTTCAGTTTGGTTTTGTGCCTTTTGTTAATCCTTGATGGACATTTTTTTCAGTGATTTCTCCCCACATATACAGTCGTCCCCCATTCACAGCGGTCAATTAATTTATGCAATAAGATTTGGCGTTACTAAAATATTTTTGCACTTAAGAGCATGGAAATGGAATGTTTTCGCAGTCACAACATAGAAGACTTATCTGGCTTTCCAAATACATCTTTCAAACAGCTCTTTAGACATCAAGTTACCTCTACACCCCTATTTTCATTGTTTGCGCCACATTGCAACTCTTACGCTGCTGGGACACGAGGCAGTGGCTAATGTTTTTTGCCTTGAATGTATTTGTTCTAAAGGATCCAAAAATGTACCACTTCCACACGGCATGTGAAAAGAGCGGTTTTTTTCCTCTAATCCTGGACATGCCATGGCTTACGTCATGCATTGTTAAGGAAATAATTTGTGGCCGGAATACTACATATCACTTGTCTTTATATGTTTGGCATTTGAACCAATAACACAACGTAGTCCACAACTTAACAGCTTGGAAAGCCGCACTATAGCTAGTAGTTGTGCGGGTTTTGAGTCGTTACGGAGTTGACAATACAAGCCCCGTGGAAATTGTGGGAAAACTGCCAACACGTGCTTTCGCCTTCGAACGTGAACGTACGCGGAACTGTTCTCTGTCACCATGCGCACACCGGACACGAAACACGTTGCACTTCCTGTTAACGGCCGGCGAGCCTGCGTTGTGGCTATTACCGTGGCACCTACTCAATGGCGGGCGTTGCACACGAAGAAGGTCTGCGGTTAAGAAAAAGAACCGTTTCACATTGTTCCCAGGCGTAGATGTAGCGCACTTCCGTGTGTAATATGTTTAAAAAGATGACTGAATTCGGTCCAGATTCCGGTGGGCGCGTGAAGGTAAACACGCGCACGTGAGCTCATTCCCAGCCAGCCGCAAGATGTCGTTCGTCTGTCCGCCACTAATTGTTGTTGTCTTGTCGTGCAGGGAGTTACGATTGTGAAGCCTATTGTGTTCGGGAACGTCGCCCGCTACTTCGGGAAGAAGCGAGAAGAAGACGGACACACTCATCAGTGGTCGGTGTACGTGAAGCCGTACAGAAATGAGGTAAGCTAGCATATACACCTTCATCAAAATAGCTAAATAGCAACACTGCTGCTTTCTTGCTAGGACATGTCAGCTTACGTGAAGAAGATTCAGTTTAAGCTACATGAGAGCTATGGCAACCCCCTTAGAGGTCAGTAGACGTCGTTTCAAATGTCTCTTTGCCAGGGGTAATGTGTGTGTGTGTGTGTGTGTGTGTTCTGCAGTGGTGACCAAGCCTCCCTATGAGATCACAGAGACAGGCTGGGGGGAGTTTGAGATCATCATCAAGATCTTCTTCATTGACCCCAACGAGAGACCTGTGAGGACACACAAACGCACCCCCGGGGCACACTCACCTGTCGTACATTTTTCAATTTTGGTTCTTCAGGTGACGCTTTACCATCTCCTGAAGCTTTTCCAGTCCGATTCCAGCGCCATGCCCAAGAAGACGGTGGTGTCGGAGTTCTATGACGAAATGGTCAGCCTAGTTTTGAGAATACGGACCGGAGGTGTGGCATGTCGGCATATGTCCTTTCTTGTTTGTGGTGCAGATATTCCAGGATCCCACAGCCATGATGCAGCAGCTCCTCACCACGACGAGACAACTCACGCTGGGAGCCTATAAACACGAGACAGAGTGTACGTGCTCACACGTGCCATTGTACTTCTTGTCTTTACGACGAGCACTTCAACATAGCTTCATCTTCTCGTGCAGTCGGCGAGCTGGAGCAGAGGACAAAAGAGAAAATGGAGGTGGCCAAGAAGAGGACCAGCCAGGAGATCACGGAGCTGAAAGACAAGCTGAAAGCTAGCAGGGAGAACATCAACCACCTCAAGATGGAGATTAGGAAACTGGAGGAAGATGGCGAACACAAGGAGCACTGACTGTCTGCTTCATCAAAAAATGTATTTTATGTTGTTTACATTTTCATAAAACAGTATTGTGTCGAGCCCTGTCTTCAGTGATCAATGGACTTGATACAGGTACAAAATTTATATTTGTAAAATAGTTTTGAACGTATTGTGAAACCGTAGCCAGTGGTTGTATTTCTCGGTTATTTACTTAGTGCTGTAAATTCCTCCAGTGTTTGAACGCATCACAAAAGGAGGTAGCAGTCTGGTGATTTACCACCTTTAGTTGCTGCTTCAATTAGAACAATGTTTATTCTACACATCTAGTTTGTCTGTAGTTCACACCGAAATAAAACGACTTTATCGTTGTGGCTTTTAGCATCTTGGTGGGTCGAAACGAACGCACGGTCGTATTTTTAGCGAAGCTGAACCGGAAGTGTAGCTACGAAGCTAACGTTCGCATCTGCTCGTGAGTTCTGCTGGAGCCCATAAAGGCGTGTTTTCCCACTCTTCGGCCTCATTCTATTTACTATACAATGAAGCGGTAAAAACACGACGAGCGCGGGGCTTAGGTCGAAACGAACACACTTGAAACCCGGAAGTGTACCGGCCAACTCACCTCTGCTCGTGAGGCCGCAATTTAAAGTGTGCTTTCCCGCGTTTTTGCCACTTAGACTATTGATTGTACGGTTAAGAGGTAATCCACGCAAAAACAAAATGCGCTTGTTGCTTTTATCATCTTTCGTCATCGGTCGAAACAAACACTCCTTTTTGTATTTTAGGTGTGTTTTCGTGTGTACACCGGAAGTGGGCGAGCTAACTCACCCCTGCTCGTGAGGCCCAGAGGACGCGATGAAGGTTTGTTTTACCGCTTTTTTGCTACTTTAATTGTATGAAGTCTATTAAGGTCTCTTCCAACTTGTTTGCTTATTTTATTGTAAGAATATTTGTTCTGCATTCGTTTCGTGGTAGCCCTTTGCGTGGTAGGTCCAAACCAACTAAAATTCCGGGGGGGGGGGGTTCCCGCTCTTTCTTACAAAAAAATTGTACGAATATTTGCTGTACAGTTTCGCGGCTATTCAAATGTAATTGTAGCTATTAGCATGTTTTGTTTTCGGTCCAGTATTAGGGCCCACTGATTTCCGCGTTAACGGAACGGCGGAGTTGGCCAATCAAACCGGACTTTACTGGAATCTCGCGAGAATTGGGATCACGGGAATGAAACGCATGGCGTCACGAGGAGAAGCGAGGTTCGTGTGTGGAACGATATGCCCGGTAGACGGCTCGGATGTGGCGGAATCTCTCAGCAAACCCCAAACCGCCCGCTCCAGTGCAATCCGACGATAAACAGAGGCGAAAGCTGGCGGAACCTCCTCTTAGCTTCCATTCGCGCTTCGGGATGGAAGCTAACATGCTATTGCGGTGGTGTGTGAGACACGTGCGGGATGAGTGTGTGTGTGTATATGTATATATCTCTTTTTTACTGTGTTGTGTTTTACCGCTTTAATGTAAGCAATATTTTACAATGCCTAAAGACGACGTGCAGGTTCAGAGTGAAAAAAGAGAAACATTTATTTTTGCACCTAGCTCGTTAGCCGTAAAGGGACATTCTTGCACTAGAACATCTTTCCGGCTTTCAAAATAAGAGCGCCGCTTGCTACTTGTCTAACTGTGAACAAAATAAGCATGTATACAAATAACTTACATATTTAATTGTAGTAGTATGAGTGACTACACCTTTGTTGTAGCAATGTGTGCAGAGGCATGCAGGCTACATCCATTCCTCAATTACTGGGCTAAATGTGAGTTTTTTTTGCGGGCCTATTCACTAATCCCAAAATCACACACAGTATGCTGGTAAAAAATAAGTGTAAAATGTAAAATAAAACAGATTTCCTAGGGCCCTAAAGTACACCCGCAAAACCAATTTGACAGGCACAGCTGACTGTATTAAAACTACACCCCCTAAAATAATTGCGAAAAACACTGACCTTTCCACACAAACACATGGCCTTTAAGAACATTTAATACCCAATTCAAAAATAAACTTTTACAGCCAAACATGTCATCAAAATATCTCTTAACATTTCCAACAGCCAAAAGAACATGAATGAATCCTAAATATAGACTACTTTAATGCTGCCTCTTTTGTTGTTAAATTATAGTGCTGGTTTTGCTTCTTCTGTAGAAAAATATGCACACAACACCCCTCTCAATTTGGACAGTGTGCGTCTTGCATTGCGGTTGTATGTTATTGCTTACATTTGTGCACCAGGAAAGTAGAAAATGGAGAACGTGGGTTTTTTTATAAATGCACTGACTGCTGTGAGGAAGTGCAATTTTGCTGCGATGAATCATGAGGAGAATTATGCAAAACACGCTTTAAAAAGAACAAATAATCAGTAAATTAAAAAATGTGCCTGGGTGATAACATTAGCAATCCACCCATCCATTTTCTATACCACGGGTATGCTGGAGGTTATCCCAGCTAACTTTGGGCAGGAGGCGGGGTACACCCTGAACTGGTCGTCAGTCAATCGCAGGGCAGACAAACAAAGACAACATTCACACTCCCATTTATACCGATGGACAATTTATAGTCACCAATGAAGCTAACATGCATGTTTTTGGAATGTGGGAGGAAACCGGAGTACCGGACAAAACCCACGCACGCACGCACGCACGGTTAGAACATGCAAACTCCACACAGAGATGCCCAACGGAGCTTGAACCCAGAACCTCCTGACTGTGAGGCCAACATGCTATCCACTCATCCACCGCGCGGCCTAATGTTAGCGATTTAATTCAAAATTGTTTCAAACTCAAAAGGAGACAATGTATGTCACTGTTTAAAAAAAAAAGGGCACAAATATTGGTGTGCTCATTTACACAATACCACATAAAAAATTAGAAAATTACTTTTTGTAATTTAGTGTAAGTATGGACACTGTTTCAATCAAGAAATAAAAAGTACATAGTACCACTTTAAACTTAATGTATCTAGGTAGTGAAGTTGGAAAAAAAAGTTTTTCAGTGGAAATTGGAGCTGGTGTAACAACTACACTTTTTGAAACAATTTCAAAGCCTCAAGCATTCTTTTCCTTCACAGAGTGTCTATTTTGCTACTGAAGGTAAAGCTTTCTGTGTAACGGTGAATTTGTGGGAGCGGCAGAGGAACACAAAGTCCATATTTGGGGCGGGGTGGGGCAGGGGTGGAAAGTGTCATGGACGGCAAAACTGTCTGACGTAGGCTTCATAGATGGCGTCCAGGAAGGAGCTGTCCACCTGAAAGGACACATGATGTCATAACATCCAACAATCTGTGTGTTATTTTGAAAAGCGGTACCTGGATGAGGTACAGCAAGGTGGCTTGAAGTTGGCTTCTGGACAGGACTCTGGAAAAGGCAGAGGGTGCGGAGTCTTGCGACACGGCCGGTGGGGCGCCGTCCGATTTCACCCGGGTGAAGACACTGGGGGAGAGGAGCAAGGTCGGGGCCACGGTGGCCAGGATGCCAGGATGGGGGCAAGGTGCCTGAACGCACCACGTGGACGTTACTTTGAAGCTAACTGCTAATTGTACCTAATCAAGTGTCTAAAGTCAGCGCTACTAACCTGTATACTTGCTGCTGACACAGCTGTGCTCTTGAATCGGGGGGCCAGAGTGGGTCCGAGGCAAGAGGGTTCCGGTGAGGCCAGGCTCTGCTCCTGCTGGACCAGCTGGAGCTTGTGGAGGAGCTCGTGAGGAGGCAGCACGCCGGGGTTGTGGGGCTGGTGAGGACACACGGCCGAATCGGTAACTACGGGCTGACTGGAGAGGTGGGGGCTCAGCTGTGTGGGGGCGGAGCGGCAAGGGTCAGGATGAGGCTGGTACTGTAAAAGTCTCTTGATTGGGTCTAGTTGCTGGTGGTGGTAGGGATGCTGGTGGTGGTGATGGTGGTGTTGGTCCAGCAGGACAGCATTGTCACACAGCCTGTTCTCAGGGGACTCGGACAGCGTCTGGAGGACTCCCCCTGCTGGACCCCTCTGCCCCTGCATGAGCTTCTGGATGGCAGGACAGGGCTGCTGCTTATAAGGGGATGAAGCATCTTCCCGAACAGTTTGTCCCCCAGCGGCTTCATAGGTAAGGGTGCGGGCCACAGGGGGCCGGGAAGCTTTTCCACCTACAGGAAGGGCGGGATCATGTTTGGAGGAGTTCTGATGCTGAGATCCAAACAGCATGGCCAGAGACAGAGACCTGCTCTCACCGCTGTCTCCGTCCTAAACAAGAGGAGCAAGAGACGACCAGTTAGGTGGATGCAGGCGAAAGAGGTGCTGTGTGGGTGTCGTACCTCAGCGTTGGGCTTGACAGGTATGGGTTTGATGAGGTTGGGCTTCCCGTAAAGAACACTGCTTCCACCGATCTCCTTTGGCTCGGACGTAGACTTCTCCTGCAATGACACAAAACAAGGAACCCTAATAATGTTCGATAACCGTCTGGGGGACATTTCTACTTGTATTTGCATCAAGTATAACATGATTAAATATACAGTAGGTATATATTCTATACATACTACTTTCCTATTCTGTGAATGCTGGGAGCATTGAAACTGATCAACTAATAATACTGTATTCAAATGTGTTCTTATTCACTCACACTTTTATTCTTAATGTATTTCTTTTATACACACTGTATACCACTGTGCATTGCACTGCATTTTTAGTTAGTTTTGGATTTGATTTTTTGATTTGAATATTTGATTAAAAAAAAATATTAACAAAGTAAAATGCGTGTCCGTCCAGTAGGAGGCCTAGGGGAAGACCCGGGACTCTTTGGAGAGACTAGGGCTCTCAACTGGCCTGGGGACACCACAGGATCTGCCGGGAGGAGCTGGACAAAGTGGCCTGGGAGAGGGATGTCTGGGCTTGCCTGCTTAAGCTGCTGCCGCGACCCGACCTCGGATAAGCGGAAGACGATGGATGGATGGAGGTTCCGCTGTATTTATTTTTGAATGTGAACCCATTAAAAGCCACCATTAAAATGAGACAATAGCAACAGCAGGAAGTACACTGTCCAGAAACATTGGCTTCTGTCTCAAGAGCGGGCCATATTTAAAGGTCGCCGTAAATCTGGACCACACTCCAACATGGTAGGTGTGGTATATGCGCCCCAAAGCTGGTCGCCACCCGGATGAAGAAGAAAATGCACCGCCACCTTGCAGACATGTCCATGGGATACCGCGGTGAAGTTCATTTCACTTTGGACGCCGAATATTCGGCTCGCAGCTACAGCGGTACTCTGCCCTTGCTGTGCCCGGACTCCTCTGTCACGGTGCCAGGAGCTTGCATGGGAAGTGCCGCTCTAACCGCTGGTTGTTAAATCCCACCACGTATGGATGTATAACCATGTCAAATGATTAGTCCCACCCTGAAAGTCTTGTAATGGTGGCTAACTAATGGATGGCTGAAATTCAGTTGGCCCTTTACTTGCATGTCAACACAGAGCACTCGGCCTTTCGACAAGACCTTCCATTTGCTAGTTTCTTATTCTACGCACTTGACTCCAAATGCGTAGACTCTTACCAGCAGGCTGAACACCCCTGCCCTCTAGCCCACAATCCCATCGCTACATATTTTGCATGCCTACCATTTTTTCTTTTATTGAATGGACTTATTTTCTTAAGGACTTGTTACAAAAGCCAAACAATATTGTTGGTGTGATAAAACAAGTACATTTATGTCACACAAAGCTATTTAATAACCACATATACATTTTAGTTTGTAATAAAAGTTTGTTATTAAAAAAACATTAGATCGGCAAGATTATTTAAAAAAATCGGATCGGATGCCAAAGAATGTGGAAGGAAACATTCCCACTAACTACAAAAATATTCAATTCATTAATATTAAATTCTACTTTGCAGAAATTCACTAATAACAATAGGGTCTGGACCCAAATAAAAGAACTATTCTTTTGTCAGCCAAAACACTAAAAAACACTGGGGGGCATACTTGCATACTCCTGGTTACAATATTTGCATTTTTTCTTTTAGGGTTACCTTATCGTACTCGGTGTGGGCTTTGGTCAACATCTGGATGATGTCCACTACCTTCCCTTCTTCACCTTGGACGACGGCCATGCTGCCGTCTCCTCCTGATGATGACCCTGCTGCACCTCTTCCTGGAGACAACCAGCCGCCCTGAGACTGGGCCAACGCCTGCTCATGCTGGGTCAGGCTGCACACACACACACACACACACAGGGCTCTTTAGAGGGGATCATTTACAATGTAATCTACTAGTTATAATTAGTTTATGAGATGAGCCAGCCAAGAGTTACGCAAGCACTTACGTTGTCATCCTTTGGGCGATGCGCCGGCAGTCCGCCTTGTCGTAGAACCAAATGCCGTGGATAACCACTGGGGGGAGAGGGAGAGATTTTTTTTATACATGCAACAAAGGCCTGCCTCCAAAAATGAAGTTATCAGTCTGCCACATAATGAAAATGGCCGCTTCATTCGGCCCGCTAAGGTCAACAGACAACGGAATGAGATCTGCTTTGTGCTTTATTTCGAAAGGTTTTTGCTAGGGCTGCAGCTAGCCAAGATTGAAGTCATCAAGTATGCTACTGAAAATGTTTTCAATTTTTGCTTGTTTAAAGAACAATAATAAATACACAAAAAAGAAATCAGTAAAAATGATTTTTTTTTTTTTTTTAGCTAATCAACAGTCTTATTGACTAAACTCACAATGTGCACAGAAACAAAGTATTTTCTTGGCTCTGATGTGGACTACATGATGGTGCTTGAATTTCTTCATTTCAGACTAACTATTTACTGGAAAAGGAGAGAAATAATATTAATGATGACTTTACTAAGACTTAATGACGTATTATGCTGATGGCTGTGCATTTATAAATTCTAAGATATTAAGTTTTTGCAGTGTTCAAAGTAAAATGAAGACACCTTCTGTAGTGGAACACATTACTCTGATCCTGCGCAAGATCCCCCCCATATTTAAATATATTTTGCGTGTGTGTATTACTGTATACACAGTATATAATGATATATACATATATTTTTCTAATTTTGTTGAAAGGTTTATAAAGTAAATGTAAAATTGATAAATATTTAAAACTGGGTAAATACAAAGCTTTGTGTTGGTTTTGCTTTATTTTTAAAAAATGTTGCTGTTTTTTTTTTTTAATGTTTGTTTCTGCAGTGATGCAATGACAAATGAGCCACAGGCCACACTTTGGTCATCTCGACTTTTGTGGATCTTTGTGGGGCTGGTGGCGATGGCTCTATGAGTTTACTACAACTCTCTTTGGCTTGTTGGCGTGGGCGAGCGATGCGGTTGAGGGGAGAGAGACTGCGTTACTACAGTCAGTCCTAAGGAGCAGTGTTTTTTTGGAGGTGCACTTCCATGTAGTTACGTTTGTGCCTTAATTTTCAGGCAGCAACGGCAGATTTTGAGCCACATTGACGTGCAATAAATTACTGTTCCGTGGGCAGGCACAACACTGCACTCTCCCCGTTGCTGGAATAAAGCCTGTATGAAGTCACGTTACCATCGTAATAAAGTGCCACACGTTCGGCTCATAATTAGGAAGATGCTAGCTCTCCACACGGCTAACGATATGTTAGTAAGGTACATGAACCTTTATCCCACTGATTTGTGCTACGTTCATTTAACCTCACATCTCGGCTATCCTGCTCCATAAGAGGCTGCGTTGTGGTACGTAAGTGCCGCGTTACAACGGTTACACATCATGATGTTCTACTTGCTGTTTAGCCACGTTTGCGGTCTTGTTTTTTTACTTTGTCTTTCCTTCTCCTCCCTTGCCTTGTTGCATTATGGCGCGCCGCTTCCTTCTTCGTCTCCTGCGCGGGTAAGCGATTCCCCGAGAAAAATCCATCTAGTCATCCATTTTCTATGCCGCTTATCCTCACTAGGGTCGTGGGTATGCTGGAGCCTATCCCAGCTGACTTCAAACGGGGGGCGGGGTATTTAAAATAAAATAAAAATCCTCCGCTATTTTATGTAATGGAGGTACTCAGGGAATCGTTGCACCCCTAATTTTTGCAATCCCAGAGCAGCTCAGCAGAGTCCTAACAGGCCACGTATGTTTGCACAACAACACACGAGTCGGCCACCAAGGAGCCTGGGAAAGAATCAGCCAGGCACCAAATAAGTCACTGCCTGCTGGACGCACTTAGTGCTCACTGGGGATGGAACACAACCAGAGAGAGGCAAGAAGGTGGGTGTGTTAGTTGAGACGAGATGCTCCACAACACAGAAGAGGAGAGGGAGTGTGTGAAAGAGTGGGGTGAGATAGAGGGGGGGCTTAAGTCACCAAAGAAAAGAGAGAGTGGGACATCTCTCCGTTGTATGACGCAGTGGGACGACTTCAGGGGAGGTTTTAGAAGATTCCCATGCTGTCAAACTTCACCTTTCACTTGGATTTGCCATTCTAATGACTTGTGCTCTAATGTGAGTCCAAGTTTGCATGCGCCCACTTCCCGGTGGGATATGGCAATGAGGACACTGCAGGCGCCCAAGCATTAATTTACAGGAGGACCTCCACGCTTTTACTGAGTGGGCATCAACTTGGAAGTCAACCATGCTGAGAGGCCTTTTCACCAGGACGCCCAAGCACCAGCGGCTGCAGGAGGAACCCGAAGTGCGCTTTAAAGGTCACCTGGTGTCCGAGACCAATCTGGGCTACACGTACGTGCGACCTGGAGGTACGACTTTAAACCAGCTTGCACTAGAATCTTGAAAGAAAGGCGGTGAATATAAGGTGGGAATTCAATGGATTTGCTTCATGCACTTTTCTTGCCCGATGCTTCCTATTTTTAGCGCCAATGGCCATTCCGGGAAGTTACGGCATGAGCGCGCGTGATGTGTTTGCCTAATGATGAGATTCCACGACCCCGTCTGTGCCGAGGTCACCCGGGCCTTGAATAGTCTGCAGTAGTGCTACATAAACAAAACAGAGGTACCTTTTATACATCATGCTAGCATCTGCAGACTTCCACTGAGGGCAAAATGAAAGAGTAGAACATCCGACTTGATTACAGCCATCATTCACGCCTGATCTGCCTGTTTTTCTCTCTAATAATACCGACTGTGCCACCGAATTTGTTACTTTGTGTTTTTTATCACGGCAAACAGCCACCAAGTAAGCCATTCCTCTATAAATAGACATTCCACCTGCCTTATCAAGTGTGGGTGAGAGGAGGAAAGATGTGTGTGTGCATTATCACTGACTGCTGCTGAGATGCACGTAATCTCTGCTGGCCGCCATCGTAGTGCCGACAGGCCTTCAGAGTTGAGAGATAAAAGGAGTGCCTTAAATGGAAGCTTGCTTTCTTTAGATACAGGAAGTTGTCAGTTTTGCTGATTTCTGTCCAGCTCTTGTTGTATGTACATTTACCAGTGTTTCCCATACATTCAGGTCCAAATGTATTTTGGTGGTCCCCCCCCTCACATTAACGCGTCGTTTGTGCACACCTGGAGGTGGACTGGAACAGGTCTCTAGCAAACCTTTTCAAACGTCACGGCGCTGGAGTTTCAGGTGGCTGATAAGGTTTTTGCGTGCTTGATGTGTGTTTCTTTTTTTATTCCTTCCCTGATCGTGGAGCATTTGGTACGACTAGCACACAAACTGTCCTTCTCGGAAAGCGAGTGTTTGTAGACAACATCACAGGCAGAAGAGAAAAAAGGAGCACGTGATTTGCTCACTTGCACGGTATGGGTTACTTTCGACTCATTGAGGCTTTTTTTCAAATGATCGGTTATTTTTATTATATATTTTTAATGTAATCGGATTTATGGGTGTGACATCTTAATCGCCTCGTATCGGTACGATAATTATTGTGCACTCCTATTATGTTACATAAAGTTTGAGTCTGTGTTCTTACGCCGTGCATTGCGATAGAGCAGGAAGGGGTCCTGTAGCTGGAAGTCCAGGTCCTTTGTGATGGGCTCGGTCAGGTTCTCCATGCTGAGTCTGTTCATGATGGTGAAGCCATGTTTGGGAGACGCCAGTCTATAAAAACAGCAAATAAGAAGTTGGACAAGTCAAATTGGACGGCAAATAATGTTGCAATGAAATGTCAGGGTCTTGTATGTAAGCCTGTATAGGTTTCTGAGAAATCATGGTGGCATCTACCTGGTGTAGATGAAAAGTGTGCCTTCCACCTCTGTCTTTTCCTGGAAAAAAATATATCTTGTTTAAAAGGAGCATCCACACTTACAGATAAACCAATAAAGCACTGGTATTGAAAGTACAAAAGCAGTAATAATAACACTCCCTTGAACTAAATATTTACACTTAAGGGGGAAAGTACCAGCACAGTATTTGCCTTTGCACTGGTGGATGGTTACCAGAAGAACAGCCTTCTAGCCATTCCTGATATAACGCTTCTCCCACCCCAGTGCTACTGGTTTCAACAACATTTATCATACTCGGCATGCAATTTGAATACATGTGCATGCTTCACAGCTTTGCCTTGTCCTGGTTTCTGTGTCCTGGCTCAAGTTCAGTTCCTAGTGTGAGTCCCCTGGGGGGGGGGGCATGAAAGGAAATAGCAGAAGCACTGCCCCAAGGAAGGGAATAAACAGCCGAAGAAGCGCATGCTGCAGCAAACACCACCACACACCCCGCCAACGTGAAGCACATGCCAGCATGCTAAGCCCAGCTAGCATGGCAGCAAGCTGGCACCTTACCCACGCGTTGGCTCTGTTGTTGTACGTGTACAGAGCCACTTGGCTCGCCACGTCCACGATGTTATTAATGTATGGGTCGTGGCGCTGTAACGCAGCCAGGCTTATATCCAGTCCTCTGGCCGCCAGAGCGCCCCCGCTGTCGGCGCACGTCGCTGTCATTGTTCCCTACGGAGGCGTTAGCTCGTTAGCTAGCATGGGCGACAAAGGCAACGACGCGCGGCTGAAGTCAAATCATGGCCGAATGTCGATGTCCGACTAGGACTACTATGCGCGGACGGCTCGGATGAAAGGCGAATTAAAAGGCAGAGCACTTTGTGGTGGGCTCCAACTGCCGGGGGCGACTCAACAGTGGAGATTGTAAACAAGCAGGCCAGAGTAGTTGCTGGCAGCACTCGGGATGTCAGCCGTATCAATCGAGTCGGGAAAAATCGATGGACGAGCTAACGAATCGGCCGCCAGCAGCCAAATTGTATTAATCGGTCACTTCCTTATTCGTTCACGCCAGTATTTGGTCATTATTTGTTAACAATATGTGGTTTTTCCTTCTTGCGTCCTTTGTAGACTTGCAGATATCCTCGTCCTCCCCCCTACATTTCACATGACGTGCACTAGGGGGCATTATGGGATGTGTTTATTGTGCAGGGATTACAGTAGCAGGGATAAGGCGAAAGGAAAAGGAGTATGCTCATGTTGCACTGTTGTACCAAACCTTTATTTGGTACTTTAGGACTTGATACTACTTTTAACCTTACAATTAGAGTGCAAGTATGTATAAGCATAAAAATCACAGCTTTGTAATGTGTTATGCCTCTATGCGTGCACATGTTGAATGTTACAATAAAATCATTTAATGGGAAATGAATGATTAATTTATTATTTTTAACAGAAAACTAAAATGTACAGGCCTTTTTTCTTTAAATAGTCGAACCTGCATAGCCTATCAGTACTGTATAGTCCTACATTGCATTGCATTGGCTTCACTGTTTTTTTGAATGAACAAAAGTGAACAATGCAACAACACAACGGCGCCTTTTTGAGCTTCTGGATCTCCTAGAGCAGGGCTGTCCAAAGTGCGACCCGGAAGCCATTTCAGCCACCAACTGTTTTCTTGTAGGTTTTATATCTAAAAATAGAATTGACAGGAAAATAATAAAGAGAAGGAAAAAAAAACGTCAGCAGCAGCAAAAATTGAAAAATCAGCAGCAATTTTACAGAAATAAAGTCAAAAAGTTGCACGCTGACAAGAAAACGGGTACTTTTTTGAGAATGACGTCATAATATTAAAAATATCCTCATTTTAGCAGCATAAAGCTGAAATAGTGAAGAAAGAAGATGCTTCTTAAGTTAATGTCATGAGAAACAAAGAAAATGACAAAGATAGGGAAATGAGGTTGGGGAATAAATAATATGGGAAAAAAGTTTACATTAAAAAAACAACTATATTTTTATGAGAACAAAGTCAACATAATAGGAGAAAAAGTAAAGTATAGGGGGAAAAAAGCAATTTTAGAAAAAGAATCATAATATCCATCCATTTTCTATACCACTTATCCTCATTAGGCTCACGGATATGCTGGGGCCGATCCCATCTGATTTTGGGCGGCAGGCAGGCTACACCCTGGACTGGTCGAAAATCATAATATTGTGTGGAAAGGTAATGTCATTGTAGTTGAAATATTGCTTTTTTGTATTAAGTCATGAAATGATGAGAACAAACAAAATAAAATAACATTATAATGTTATGGGAATGAAGTCAAAATAGTATGGGATTAAATACATCTTATCATGTGAACAAAATGTACGAAGATTATCGAAGTAGCAGAAAGTACATTTTAATTAAAACAACTGCAAAAATTGAGAAAAAAGCGCATACCGAAGTTGATACTAATAGTATACAGTACTTTTTCACATGCTGTATATGACTGCACTGAGATGCAGTTTTTTCCTGAAATATATATAGCTTCTTAGCATAGCTACATGTTTCGTTTTACAAACATCACATTGGCAAAGGTGCATCCTTTTATTTGTCACCATGCAGCCCAGGGTAGGTTCATTCATAGGCGAGCACTTTGCTTGATAGAGACTGATATAGAATACATTTGTTCTATGTAGAGAGCGCTCGGCTGGCGGACACCATCGATAAAATAACGGGATGGACTCTGTCGCCGAAGTAATGAGGCAACGTGATTAAAAGATACATGGCATGCCCGCAGTGCTGCGGTGTGTCTCCATCGTGGCCCTCATGGAGCGCCTTTATTGCAAGCTGTCAACACTTCTCTTATGCCTGAACTCAGTCAGAAATACCCTTCACCTTTGACTGAGCGGGAGATTGTTCGCCTCCCCCGCATGGGATTGTGGCATTTCAGTGTTTATTTTTCCCAGGGACCGACGGATCCTTACAAAAGATGGCCGGGACGTACAAATATAGAGCTCTCTTAAATAGAACAGGCTGGATTACAGAGGATAGTTGTGTATATGTGGCCTTGGTCCCTTGGGTGCAAGTGTCTGTTCCCACGACTTGCCCTAAAAGCCGTCCATGGATGCTTGCTTCCTTCCTTCCTTTGCCTGTCCGTACATTTGCTTCAAAAAAACAAAAAACCCAGGCGTGCTTGACAAGATGGAGTATGCCAATTACGCCCCACACAAGCTTTATTCTGTCCCTAAAATGGGCCAATCAGTCACTTGCAGCAGTGGAACCTTAACAAGTAGCATCAACTATCTCTTAAATCATCAAATATAGTAAGGCTGCTTCCACACTTCAAATGGCTATTATTAAAAAAGCCACAATATTGGCATAGAGTCCATATGCAAACGGTAATTGACAAAAACCTGACTGTTTAGAAAACTATGGCCAGAATGAAAACGCTCTTCCAAAGAGTTTAATTTAACTTCACCCACACTGAACAACTAACATAGCCCTGATGTTGTTTAAAATAGCAGTAATAATAATAATAATGAACTCAAGAAGAAATCTTTAGACTCAAGGCAAAAATGACAAGTGATTTAATTTAATTTATCCATTTTCTATACTGCTTGTTCTCACTAGGGTGAGCTGGAGCCTATCCCAGCTGACTTACCAGTCAATCACAGGCCTGTATTATTTTGTAGTTAATTGTCATTTCATTACATTTACTACTATTTTGTATTCATTGTATTTTTTTGTTTTTATTAAGTGTCTATGATATGATGAGTACAAAAAAAATAACTCTTCCGGTTTCAATTCCGCTCCCAAAAAGAAAAACCTCCATGTGTTCAGAGTGTCACAGCGCCACCTGTTGCCTTGTTATGCACTTGACAGGCCCCAGAAGGATTGCAAAACGCCTCATATGATATTGTGTATATATAGCCTTGGACATTAACATTCCCGCCACAAAGCGCTACATATATATTTTTATACACCCATCGATTGGTCTGCCTGCGTTTACTCCGGTGACAAAAATCTTTATTCTATTATAGGATGGTGGGGGTGGAGTGAAATGAATACACGGTGAGTTGAGTCATTAGATTCACTTCTGGATCAGAGCATATAGCCTGCAGTCAGATTGACACCACGCTGCTTACATTGTGAAGTAGTACTCCGTGTCAAAGGCAACAATAGTAATAATATCAGGGAGTGGCTGCTACCATAATTACAATTTCACCTCTGCGATGTTGCTCATACATCCTAATGCAATAGACTGGGCCCAGCTTGCCGTCCACATGTTGGATTGGAAGGGAGTAACTGTTTGGACACAATGATGGCTTCTCTTCTTAACGCATAATACATTCATAGTGACTTTCTGTACATTACCATCTCTATTTATTCCTCTGCTAAGGTTTGGAAAAGTGCTTCCTCATGTTTTCTGCCACATGTAAACACGGACATGACAAAAGAAACAAGAAAAGCAGCAGGAGTGAGGTGGTCCACATCTCATACCCCTCTTTCTGAATTAGCATCAGCATATAAACACCACTTTCTTTCCAAATCCTCACATTCCACCTTATGTCCTCAATTCAACAGCCCTTTCCGCCCCAAAATACCCATCAAATCTACATTTCACAGTCATTTTCCCCCATAGTAAATCTTGTAGTGTGCTTTCATCCATTCCAGCCTCCAACTGTTTCCATCAAGCCTGATAAAATGTCTTTATTACCTTTATCCGTGGTATTTTAGGTCACATTTGAACATCCCAATGGTCATACAGGTGTAAAAAGAAGCAGACCACTTTAGCAGAGGTTGTGTTTCTGGCCCCTGTTTATCTATTTGTCTGTGTTCAAAATAACTTAAAAGGTTCCAAATGGATTTGGATGAAATATTCAGCAATTGTCCGAAATGGGAAATGGAAGAACTGATTAAAATTTGGCAGTGATCCGGATCATTGTCTGGAACCAGGAATTTTTGCATTGCAAGATAGGAACATTTTTGAGATTTGTGAATATACAGTAGTCCAATGTGACTAACCAGATTAATCACAATTATTAGTATATTTTTATTGCTACGTGGCAAACAAGTTACCAGTGTGTGCAGTAGATTCTCAGAAAACAACCAAGACCAGCATTCATGATATGCACGCTCTTAAGGTTGTGCAAAAAGGAACCTGCAATTGGCCAATTAGTTGAATGGGGCGTGTTAAAAAAATAGCAGTGTCTGCCGTTGACTTTACAAACTTTTTTGTTTGTAGGATTTGCCAATCCTGTGAATGACAAAACTAATATTTAGTTTTTTATAACTGCTTTACATCTTGGAGTTTTTCCACTCCAAGATTCTTTAACAACATTCCACAACTAACATTTCTTAGTTTTGCTTCAGAAACAGCATTTTTGATGTCACCCCACAAGTTCTCCATCCGGTCCGGGGATTGGGCTGGCCCTATAACAAGATGTTGCTGGTGTGTTTGGGGTAATTGTCGTCTTGAGACAGCCATTTCAAGGGCATGCCCTCTTCAGTATAAGGCAACATGACATCTTCAAGTATTTTGCCATTTGCAAAGTGATCCATGATCCGTGCTATGGGATAAATAGGTCCAACGCTATAGTAGGAGAAACACGCCCATATCATGATCTTGCATGGACCTGAAAAGAACAGTTTTACTCTCATCAGTCAATAAAATGTTCTTACATTTCTCTTTGGCCAGTTGATGTGTTCTTTGACAAATTGTAACCTCTTCTGCACATGCCTTTTCTTAACAGAGGAACTTTTGCGATGGATTTTTACAAATAGATTAGCTTCACACAGATGTCTTCTAACTGTCACAGTACTTTGAGGTAACTCCAGGCTGTCTTTGACCATCATGGAACTCATCATTGGCTGAGCCTTTGCCATTTTGTTTATTGTGTAATCTACTTTATAGTTGTTTTCTGCCACGCGTGTCTGGTTTTGCTCTTCATTTTAAGGCATTGGAGATCATTTTAGCAGAATAGCCAACAATTTTTTGCAACTCTTTATAAGTTTTCCTTTCTCCAATTAACTTTTTAATGAAAGTACGCTGCTGTTCTGAACAAAGTCTTGAAGGACCCATTTTTCTCAGGCTTTCAAAGAGAAATGATGTTCAACAAGTGCTGCTTTCATCCTTAAATAGGGGCCACTTGATTCACACCGGTTTTTTCACTGAACTGATCACTGATTGAATGCCACTCTGCTCTTTTTTTTAACATACCCTTTCAACTAGTTGCCCAATTGCACAGCCTTAAGAGCGTGCATATCATGAATGCTGGGTCTTGTTTGTTTTCTGAGAATCTACTGCACCCACTGGTAACTTGTTTGCCATGTAGCAATAACATACACTAATATAGTGAACCATCTGGTTAGTCACATTGCACTGCTATCGTTTTGAACACTACTGTTTTCCACAAAAAATGGTCAAAGCACTTGAAAGAAAATACCGAGCAACTTTCCAATCACAATATGGGCTGAACTTTGGCGCTTGCAGAGGTCTACGCTCCCCGAGTGTTTTTCTAGTGTTAGAAAAGGAACAGGGCGGTGTTTGGATACTGTCACCTAGTGGAGTCGTATATGTATTGCTAGAGTAAATAGTCAGTGTTATGAAGGTTGTGTAAGATATGTATAATTCATAGTAAATGTTTTGTATTGCAGGAACTGGTGTTGTTTTTGTCAACAATGATGACATTTATTTTGTCGAAGAACATTTTGTCATGATGAAACGATCCAATTGTGGCTTTTTAATGACTAAAATCTGATGAGTCGTGTGTGAGTTTTCCCTGACACGAGATTGGATAGAAATGTTACTGGGTGGTCTAACACTACCTTTTTTGGGCGCACAAATCTTTTGCGGAACGGGGGCATTCCTAGATTATAGCGATCTAATGTATCTTTTTTATTATATATTCTTTAAAACTAAGACAGGAACAACATCAAATCAAAAGCACAAAATGAATACAGAACCACCATCCACCAGTATGAGCCTGGACTTTGTTTTTCAGAGAGAGGATTATTATGTGGCTGTTGGGCTTGTGTGGTAAAAGGCAGTGTACCAGCACGCATGAACATGAGGTTGTGCACCAACAAAACAAAAAGCAAATACGGGGTGAAAGGAATAGGGTAAAAACAAAGTATAGCAGTCTACTGTATCCGTGAAGCATGGGAGAAAGTTACAAGACGGTTCAAGGACCATCGAGCTAAATGGGATGGTTTGCCACAAACATAAGCATGCAAAAATTAAGGGATGTGAAACTTTTTCATCATTTTTAAAATACTTGCATACTTCCAAAGTTGATATGTGTGATATGCCCATGGGGTTATTTACAAATTCATTTTTTGAAGTGTATTTTTTTTCAATTCATTGCAACTGAAAGTTTTCCACAGCCCGGTGGATGGGGAGCCCTGGTATCAGATGTTTGAAATACATGACATTTCTGCCTATTGTGAGGGTATTATATGTTTTTTTAAGATATGATATAACTTTTTAAGATATGTATTCACCTGTAGACTTTGACCTCTTTGTTTTTTTCCCTCATCCAATTTCCAATACTTAATGGTATAAGGTATATTATTTATTTATGCGTTTAATAAAACTGACCAAAACATAAAAATATTTTTTCATTTGACTACATCTGGACTAAGACTCTCACATATACAGTGGTGTGAAAAACTATTTGCCTGACTTTTTATTCTTTTGCATATTTGTCACACAAAATGTTTCTTCTCATAAAAAATAGTTAACTATTAGTAAACACAAAATGCAGTTTTGAAATGAATGTTTTTATTATTTAGAGAGAAAAATATCCAAACCCACAAAGCCCTGTGTGAAAAAGTAATTGCCCCTGCACCTAATAACGGGTTGGGCACCCTTAGCAGCAATAACTGCAATCAAACGTTTGCCATAACTTGCAACAAGTCTTTTACACGCTCTGGAGGAATTTTGGCCCACTCATCTTTGCACAATTGTTGTCATTCAGCTTTATTTGAGGCTTTTCTAGCATGAAGCGCCTTCTTAAGGTCATGCCACAGCATCTCCATGGGATTCAGGTCAGGACTTTGACTTGGCCACTCCGACGTCTTCATTTGGTTTTTCTTCAGCCATTCAGAGGTGGATTTGCTGGTGTGTTTTGGGTCATTGTCCTGCTGCAGCACCCAAGATGGCTTTAGCTTGAGTTGACCAACAGATGGCCGGACGTTCTCCTTCAGGATTTTTTGCTAGACAGTAGAATTCATGCTTCCATCTATCCCAGCAAGCCTTCCAGGTCCTGAAGCAGCAAAACAAGCCCAGACCATCACACTACCACCACCATATTTGACTGTTCTTTTTATGAAATGCTGTGTTACTTTTACGCCAGATGGAACGGGACACAAACCTTCCAAAAATTTCAACTTTTGTCTCGTCAGTCCACAAGATATTTTCCCAAAAGTCTTGGCAGTCATGGAGATGTTTTTTTAGCAAAATTAAGACGAGCCTTAATGTTCTTTTTGCTTAATAGTGGTTTGCGTCTTGGAACTCTGCCATGCAGGCCGTTTTTGCCCAGTCTCTTTCTTATGGTGGAGTCGTGAACACTGACCTTAATTGAGGTAAGTGAGGCCTGCAGTTCTGTAGATGTTGCCCCGGGATCTTTTGTGACCTCTCGGATGAATTGTCTCTGCGCTCTTGGTGTAATTTTGGGGCGGCCGGCCACTCCTGGGAGGGTTCACCACTGTTCCATGTTTTTGCCATTTGTGGAAAATGGTCCTTAATTTGGTAATCAGGCCTAGGGGTGGGGGTGGTGATAAACCACAGTTAAGTTATTTTTTAAACAAGGGGGGGCAATCACTTTCTCACACAAGGCGGTGTAGATTTGGAGTTTTTTCCCTCCCTTAATAACGTAAACCTTAATTTTAAAACTGCATTATGTGTTCAATGATGTTATCTTTGACTAATTAACTATTTTTTATGAGCAGACACATTTTGTGTGACAAACATGCAAAAGAATAAAAAGTCAGTCAAATAGTTTTTCACACCACTGTAGAAAGGACTAAAATGTCAAGCATTCTCATCCAAAAAACTGGCTGCCAAAAGCAACATGAATGTGTCTGTTACTACATGCTCGCAGCGCGGATATGAACCCTTGTTGGCGGCTTTTTGAAGGTGTTTTAATGGCAGACTTTGTAGACAGAATAGGTGTGTCCTATTATGGGCAATTTTAGCTGGCTCTTTTTAGCTGTTTCCATCTTTAGAACGCAAAGAGAAGAGACATTTTCTGTGACTTCTAAAGATGTAAAAACAGGTCAAAAAGAGGCAGCTAAGTAATACAGATCGGGGGACACACCTATTCCACCTATAAAGCTTGCTTTTAAAACACCTCCAAAAACCTTCAGCAAGGTTTTATGGTTTTCTATCCATGCTGTGGTAACTTTCATGATAACTGCTGACCTCGGGCGGGGGGCGGGGTGCGCCCTGGACTGGTTGCCAGTCATTCGCAGGGCGGACATACAAGCATTCACACTCACAATCATACATATGGATAATTTAGAGTCGCCAGTTAACCTAACATGCGTGGGTTTGGGGTGTGGGAGGAAAGCCAACAAGGTTTTATGGTTTTCTATCCATGCTGAGAGCATGTAGTAACAGGTACGTTCATGATAACATGTAATTCTTACACTATTTTGCTCATTTGAAGCATTGGCGGAACTTCCTACCTGATCAATGCATCAGGTTGACATAGCAACATAGAAAGGAACGCTACACCAGGAATGGAGTTCTTTGGGTGTAACAGTCTTAAGAACAACAATCATAACAATTTTATGCGTCTCATTTATGGCAATATTTTAATTTGTTTCTTATAAACCGTGTTGCTGTAGCTTGGTTAATATGCAGGTCACATCATGCCAATGAAGTGTTTTGGGAGTTTTTTTTTCTTTATAGGTGGAATAGGTGTGTCCCATTACTTGCATTCTCAGCTGCCTCTTTTTAGCTGTTTTTGTGTCTGTCGAAAGCACCGAAAAGAGACAGACTTGTGTGTTTCTGTCTCGCATAAGAATTGCGGATGATGGGCAACATTCCATAAAAGACGCACTTTTCCTGTAAACCTCTTTTTTTTGTCTTATGATTCTTGCCCCCCTATCCCCAACCCCAAACTTCATCATCATGTGGCTGCCAGCTTCCACTTTGTGGAGCTAGAAGGTCTTCCCTGCACTTCCCTCCCTCTTTTCCTCCTTTTTGACACACACGCACACATCTGGAAACAGTCAAAGTCTGTGCATGCATGAGGAGGAGGAGGAAGAAGAGGAGGGGGCTTCTCTCTCTCTCTCTCTCTCTCTCTCGGTGTGTGTGTGTGTGTGTGTGTGTGTGTATGACTGCAGAGCTGCAGGGGCAGCAGAGGCAGACGAGAGAGAGAGAGCCGGATCTCTCCTACATCCACACACACACACACACACAAGCACAGTGAGGACCACCATGGACTGGATCGGGACAAGAGGGGACCGCGGATGAGGACAGGACAGCCCGGCTTGTGTGCGTTTCGGATTCTTTTCCTTTCAGTTTTTTGCCCTGCTGCTTGTAGATACGTGGATTTAACCCATTGGGAGATTTAACCCCGCGATGGAATATTTGCACTCCTGCCGTTTTCCAATCTTCCTCCTCCTCCTCTTCTTCTTCTCCGTCCTCCTCCAGCAGCAGCAGCAGCAGCAGCAGCAGCAGCGGCAGCAGCAGCGGCGGCGGCAGCCAGCGAGGATGCCAACAAGCGATGCGTCTTTTGCGCACTTCCACCGCCAGCGACACTGACAGCGTCCGTGCTTTTTAAAGCCTCCACAAACGCCAAAAGGCTGAAAGCGGGAGGCGGGAAGGGAGGTACGGAGGTGTAAATCCAATTGAACGCGGGGCCGCCAGGTTTTGATGGTTCTCGCCTAGGGCCCGGATGTACCGAGGGATGCACCGGTGCGTTTTCCCGACCGGTTCCGCCGACAGATTTCTCTTTTTTCTCGCCTTCAGCTCCATCATGGGGATTAGGTAATATTCACTCCATCCGAAGACATCACCTCCCGCCGGGAAAGCAACGGGAACGTCTGCAAGCTGTCAGACTCATTCTTCTCCCCCCCACCTTTTTTTTAAAATTTTGTTTTATTTCTTTTATTTCTTTATTTTTGAGGGGGGCCTCTCCCCCCACCCCGTTTAACCCATTTACATATAGGGATAACGCTGGACTACATTTATGGTAAATGAAAGCAAAAACATGTACATCCCAGAGGACACCCTTGAGAACCATCAAGGTAGGTTGTTGAAACTCTTAACTGTCCTGTCAGTCTTTATGTCAAGGAAAGGTTGGATGGATGGACAGATGCACCCCCTCCCTCCTCTTTTTGGTTCCCACATTTGAAGGGCTGGATGTATGTGGGAACTTGCGGCGTGCAGCGTGGATGGAGGACAAGGCCTATAGGGCATGTTTGCACACTTGTAGGTGTGACTGGAGGAGATGAGAGGCGTCGGGTGGGCAGGTCAGCGAGGGGGTAGGTCACATTATTTCCCAGTAGGTCGTCTAAAATGGGTCACTTTTATTCCACATACAGGTGTGATTTGTATTTTTACAAGTGAAAGTGGTTGGTGTTGCGTTCAATGGCGAGCAAAAAAGGCTCCAGTCTGTTTGCGTTGCGCAGTATTACGCGGCGGCGGCGGCGCCTCCTTCCACCCACGTTGCAGAGAGCAAAGCCCACACAGCCTGCCAGGCTCCACTTTCCCTCCAGTCTGATCTTCCCAAATGGAGCATGATCATTCCCAGTATGTCACTGCTGTACCGTCCTCATCATCCAGCTCTCCCATCACTCCCATCAGCGTAGCCGACCTCCCTGCCTTGCATGGCGACAGGTTCCATAGCAACAGGGGATGAGGAGAGTGGTGGTGTGTGGATGGTCTTTACGTGTGCGTTTGGACCTGTGTTGCGGTGACGCTCATTCCTCGACTCATCATCCATAATGCACATTAAAGGAAACATGTTACATATCTACATGCGCGGCCCTGGTGCTACTTTGTGATCAAATTGGTGGCCCAAAAGAAGTTCCTCACAGCTGACAAACTTTGGCAACCTGTTGTATCGGCGATATGAGGCATTACTAATATAATCGTGAATATGCTGTAGTATTCAAAATCATGGCAGTCCAATGTGATCACCAGTAGGTGCAGTAGATTCTCTGAAAACAAGACCCAGCATTTATGATCTGCACGCTCTTGAGGCTGTGCAATCGGGATATTAGCTGGAAACAAACAGTGTGGCATTCAATCAGTGATCAATGTAGTGAAAAAACAGGTGTGAATCAGGTGGCCCCTATATTAATAAATATCCCATATTTAAGGATGAAAGCAGCACTTGTTGAACATCATTTCTCTTTGAAAGCCTGAGGAAAATGGGGCATACTTTGATTCAAAAGTTGATTGGAGAGGGAAAACCTATGAAGAAGTGCAAAAACATGTTTGGCTGTTCAGCTAAAATGATCTCCAATGCCTTAAAATGGAGATCAAAACCACAGACACGCGGTAGAAAACGGAAGACAACTATCAAAATGAATGGAAGAATAACCAGAATGGCAAAGGCTCAGCCATTGATCAGCTCCACGGTGATCATAGACAATCTGGAGTTACCTGTATCTCAAAATACTTGAGAGCTCATGTTGCCTTATGCTGAAGAGGGCATGCCCTTGAAATGGCCGTTTCAACAAGACAATCACCCCAAACACACTAGTAAACCACCAACATCTTGGTTCCAAACCAACAAAATGAACGTTATGGAGGGGCCAGACCAATCCCCGGACCTTCATCCAATGGAGAACTTGTGGGGTGACATCAAAAATGCTGTTTGTGAAACAAAAGCGAGAAAGTTGATGAATTGTGGAATGTTGTTCAAAAATGTTGGAGGGGAATAACAGCTGAAAGGTGCCACAAGTTGGTAGAGTCCATGCCACACGGATGTGAAGCACTTATAAAAAACTAAATATTACTCTAGTCATTCACAGGATTGCCAAATCCTACAAACAAAAAAGTTTGTACAAAATAGTTTTGAGTTTGTAAAGTCAACAGTAGACACTGCTATTTTTTTGAACACGCCCCTTTCACCTAATTGGCCAATTACAAATCCGTAAGGGCGTGATATCATGGATGCTGGCTCTTGTTTATTTTCTGAGAATTTTGATGACACCACGAGTTGTTCGAGTTGCTGTTTTCTGATGGGCAGACAAGCTTGTTGTTGAGTTCCCTTGTGGTGGTTTGGAAATTATGGTATGTACTTTTTTAGAGCTTTATTTTTTGAAGTGAACATTAAGATGACATGCTTTACAAGACCTGGGGGGAAAACGTACAAAAGTTCAAGGGAAAGTGAATTTAAGATAAATGCCATTTAGAATTTTGCTGTTTCTGTGGTAAAAGGAACTCAGAAGTACTGCATGTACATGCATGGGGGTAACCTTCCTAAACTTAGGTGTACAAAATGCAGTAAACACATGATAGAAAATTTAAAATTGTTGTTATGGTAAATATATACGTGCCTGTTTTACTGTAGTAGGATGTAAGTACAGCAGCTAGTGCTACTGCTACTACTACTAATACAGCACATTTACACCCGATTGTAGAAAAATAGGTACCCTAGCACCACAATGACAGCCTATCTCAACAAGAATTATACGACATTGATTCCCAAACAGTTGTGCGAACATCATATACAAACACAAATATTGTACAAATTCAAATGAATCAACCAAGGATTCCCAGGAAGGCAACTTTTAACTGGCCTCCTAGAGCGTGACTGCGAGTAAAAACCACATATCGAAGCTGAACTGCGATGGAAAGCGGAGATACAGAAAGTGATGGTACTGCTAATTATTTTGGGGTTGGTACTTTTGTGTAAAAGGTTTGAGAACCATTGGTTGAAATAATTTTACAAAGATACACTGTTAGATTCCATTCCATTCCATTTTACTCCACTTATCCGGGTCCGGGTTGCAAGGTCAGCAGTTTCAGCAGGGAAGTCCAGACTTCCCGGTCTCCGGCGACCTCTTCCAGCTCTGAGCTCCTCAAGGATGGCCGAGCTCCTCACCCTATCTCTTAGGGTGAGTCCAGCCACCCTACGGAGGAAACCCATTTTCGCCGCTTGTATCCGCGATCTCGTTCTTTCGGTCATGACGCCGATTGTTGAGTCTTACTGCATACATTTCAGTTTTAATAAAAAGCCGATAATCCCATTTAGTGTGCAGATGTTTCCATTAAAAAAAATACTATGTTCCATGTAATGTACTATCGTCACGGATGGTTAATCCCATGTAGTAATCCCGTTTTTGACAAATGCACATAATTCACATAAATATAGTGATAGAGATTCTTCTCTCCATCAATCGTACATTTGCACACAATGTAACAACACAAGCTTCTGTAAAGTTCTTGTTTTTGTTATGATCCAGCGGGTCAAGCTGAAGCGTGTTGGCTTGGCGGTTTCAGCACCAGGGACAGTTCAGTCATTATTATTGACAGCTACGTGGCACATCAACCATTACTGTCCTGTGGCGTCGCCGCTATATACTTGCAAGTCATTTATCTTGGTTCTCACAATGTTAGCATGCAAAAAAACCACACTGCTGCTTCTCATCGACTGAAGCAACACAGACAAATGTAAGGACGGATGAACTATCCGCCATGCTTTGTAATTGCTTAAATGGCCATATCATCATGCACCTCTTAATCAACACAAGTTTAGACTCGACTTCCTGAAATCGTCCTCAACACCTTCTTCCAACTATTCCAGCATCCTCCAAAAATCACAGCAGCTGCACATTCTGGTCCTGTTTTGGTGGCTTTCATGCATGGCATGTGATTATTATACAACCCATTTAATTATGGTTCATATAATTTGCAAAGGTTCCACAGTAGTGTATTGTGTTGCCCAAAATTAGCCTTGATGCTAGGATTTAGATAGTTCAAAGTGCTCTTAATTAGCGGTACAGGGAATACGCCGTTTTTGAGTGCCCGTCGCTTTAATGCTAATGAGCTGTGTCCCTGACAGAGTGTATGCTGTGGTGCACTTTATCCACTTTGTACATGCACACTTTAGCTCTGCACATGTCCACACACTGAAAGTTTATGTTTGTTAACATGTGTAGCGAAGCCTGCTTCTTTATTCCATCTGCCCATCATCTATCCATCCATCCATTCATCTATAATTTTTCCATGCAGCTAACTATTTAGCCGTCCTTTTATTCATCTCCTTGTCTTTTTTCTCAGTCATCTATGCATCCAACCTTTGTCCATCCATTCACCTTTCCGGCCCTCTGTCACCTCAGAGACAAGCTTGCCAATGATATTACTGCCCTAGATGGTCTCGCACTCACCACCCTCAATGACAGTAAGAAACCTTGGTGTCAGCTTCAATCAGGACCTTTCCTTTAGTTCCCAAATACGACAAGTATCAAGAATTTTTCCATTCACAAAACTTAAAGAAAATCATAACATCCCTGCCACTACTAGATGCAGAAAAATGGCTCATGCGTTTGTGGCTTCCACATTGGATTGTTGCAACGTTTTGTTAATAAGAAATCTTTACAGACCCTTCAGTTAGTCCAAAATTCTGCCGCACGACTCTTAACTGGAAACAGAAGAGAAGATCATATTAGCCTCACTGCACTGGTTACCAGTACAATTTAGAATTAAATATAAAAATCTCCTTCTTACATAAAAAGTGCTACACGGTCAGGCACCAGTTTATCTTCAGAGACATTTCTCTATGTTCCTTGGTCTAAGACTTCTGGCTTGATCTACCATGTGGATATCTCAGCCGAACCGGTCGAGACAGAGGGCCGCCCCACAGAGCCTGGGTTCTGTCCGAGGTTTCTCCCCCAGAAGGAGTCTTTCCTTGCCTTTGTCACCAAGTGCTTGCTCGTGGGTTTTCAGTTGGCTCTCTGTGACATTCATGTGTGAAGTGCCATGAGATGACTGTTGTGATTTGGCGCTACAAAAATAAAATTGAATTTGATTTTGAAGAAACCTAAGACAGAACCTGGGCTCTGTGGGACGGCTGTCTGTCTCGACCAGTTGGGTTGATATATAAAAAGAACATAGGGATACATAGCCAGAAGAAGCCAGTCTTATCCAGTGCAGTGTGGCTAGTACGGGTGTGATGTGATCTCTTCTTCTGGTTCCAGGTAAGACTCTTTCTTAGTGCAGATTTCTTAGCGCAGCCTATAAATAAAGCGTTACAATAATGCTACCTGGAGGTCACAAAAGCATGAACACGTTTTTCCTGCATCTGGTAGTGGCAGGGATTTTCTGCTTTTCTTTAGGTTTGGTAAATGGAAAAACAGAACCCTGTTGGATGCCATGATTGACCTTCACGTGTCTGGCTTCTTTATTACTAATGGATGCAAACTGCAGGCGATCTGACAGATGAGACTGAAAGCATTTTAAAGCAGTTCTGTTAATGCCAAGGGTGAGTTCTAATAGCTGTATTAGAAGTTGGTGGTCAATGGTGTGGAATGCTGCTGTTAGGTCTAATAAAACCAATACTGAAAGTTATCTATTCATCTGTCCATCTTTCCATCCATCCATCCATCTATTCATCTGGATCCATCATCTATCCATACATCCATCCGTCCAACCATTTTACACCTATCCTTCTATCTATCCATCCAACCATACATCTACTTCTTCTGCAATATTCATCTATCTTCAACTCATCCATCCATCTAGACCCATTATCTATCCTTACATCCATCCGTCCAACCATTTTTACAGATATCCTTCTATATAGCCATCCAACCATCCATCTATTTCTTCTACAGTACTTATCTATCTTCAACCCATCCATCCATCTAGTCATCGGGATCCATCATCTATCCATACATCCATCCGTCCATTTGTCCAACCATTTTTACATTTATCCGACAATCTATCCATCCAACCATCCATCTATTTCTCCTGCGATATTCATCTATCTTCAACCCATCCATCCATCTAGACCCATTATCTGTCCTTACATCCATCCGTCCATCTGTCCAACCATTTTTACAGATATCCTTCTATATAGCCATCCAACTATCCATCTATTTCTTCTACAGTATTCATCTATCTTCAACCCATCCATCCATCTACTCATCGATCATCCATCAGTCGATTCAATGATTCATCCGTCATCTTTTTATCTTCCCAGCTATCCTTCTGTTCATATACCATCCATCTATCTATCGTCATCTATTTATCTATCCATCCATCTGTTTGTCTATCTATCCATCCACCCGTCATCCAGCAAGGAAGCTGTGTGTGATAAAAAAATGTGCTGAGATGTGCCATTCCACATTTATGATTTTGCTCATGTCTTTAATCCCATTAGGAGAAGAGTGCTCTCCACTATGCAAATGTATTATTTTAATGAATTTGTCTCGTTTAAACGATGTTATGTGTGAAGCACTCTAAATGAGTGGCTGAGAGGTTGCAATAGGCAACGTTTTTGGATCGTGCGTGTGTTGTTTTGTCTGGCAGCTGTAGCGCCGGACATAATGTGTGATTAATGGCCAATCAGCGTTAAAGACGTTTGTAGTGCCTCGGAGGGTCGTCACGGCTTCAACTTAAGGACAACAACAACAGCTGCTCTTAATGTACGACACCGGCGGGGGCCGAGGGTACGGCGAAAAGATGGAGGGGAACGCGAGTGAGTGATGCACGGGATGGAGGGTGGGGGGATTATCCATGACTGTGACTTGCTTAAGCCGCCGGAGTTGTATTGGAAATCCATCCGGAGGCTGTCCTCTGCTCTTTAGTGCTATCGGGCCTCCGTCTTCATTCCTGCTGTCAGCCATTGTGTCTCTTTCTGTGTGTGTGGACACATGCTTATGTGTATTTTACACTTACACACACACATTCCAGCTCTTTTGATCCTTTTCAAGGCCGCCGGTGGAAATAATGACTTGCTACATCATGCCTTCTTCTTTTCTGTTTCTTCTTTTTTTTTTTTTTTGAGTGCACGCTCTCATGCCTCGTCACCTGAAATCAACCTTGAAAGAGACCATTAGCGTCAGCACTTCTTGTGGCTTCCTCTGCAAGAATAATCATTTTCTAGTTTGCAATTACAATTACGACTATCAATATTTCAGCTTTTTCTCTTTACATTATGCCTTTTTGCTCAATTCATTCATTCATTTTCTCTTCCGCTATGGTATGCTGGAGCCTATCCAAGCTGATTTTGGGCGAGAACACGCGAAAGCCTTTATTGGTCGCAGTACAAATACAAAACCCCATCCGTCAGATCTTGCCAAACAGATAGATTGGACAGAGGGGTTTTGTTGAATACCCTCCACCTTCACCAGACCTCACACCACTAGACTGTGACAGAAAAACAGAATGATGTTTGTTAAAAATTAAAGACACCGAGAGGACTGAAGAGAGTAGACAGGAGTACAGAGAGATGCAGCGTAAGGTGAAAGTAAAGATGGCAAACAAGGGGCTTATGATGACTTGTATGCTAGGTTGGACAGCAAGGAGGGAGAGAAAGATCTATACAGGTTGGCAAGGCAGAGGGACAGAGATGGGAAGGACGTGCAGCAGGTTAGGGTGATGAAGGATAGGGATGGAAGTGTATTGACAGGTGCCAGTAGTGTCATGGGAAGATGGAAAGAGTACTTTGAAGAGTTGATGAATGAGGAAAATGAGAGAGAACAAAGAGTAGAAGAGGTGACTGTTGTGGACCAGGAAGTAGCAAAGATTAGTAAGGAAGAAGTGAGGAGGGCATTGAAGAGGATGAAGAATGGAAAGGCACTCGGTCCTGATGATATACCTGTGGAGGTATGGAAGTGTCTAGGAGAGGTGGCAATAGAGTTCCTGACCGGGTTGTTTAACAAGATCTTAGATAATGAGAAGATGCCTAAGGAATGGAGGAGAAGTGTGCTGGTGCCCATTTTTAAGAACAAGGGAGATGTGCAGAGTTGTGGCAACTACAGAGGAATAAAGCTGATGAGCCATACAATGAAGTTATGGGAAAGAGTAGTTGAAGCTAGACTAAGGGCAAACGTGAGCATTTGTGAGCAGCAGTACGGTTTTATGCCAAAAAAGAGTACAACAGATGCAGTATTTGCTTTGAGGATGTTGATTGAGAAGTACAGGGAAGGTCAGAGGGAGCTGCATTGTGTTTTTGTAGATCTGGAGAAAGCTTATGACAGGGTGCCCAGAGAGGAACTGTGGTATTGTATGAGGAAGTCTGGAGTGGCAGAGAAGTATGTTAGAGCGGTGCAGGACATGTACGAGGACTGTAAGACAGTAGTGAGGTGTGCTGCAGGTGTGACAGAGGAGTTCCGAGTGAAGGTGGGACTCCATCAGGGATCAGCTCTGAGCCCCTTCTTGTTTGCTATGGTGATGGACAGGCTGACGGACGAGGTTAGACAGGAATCTCCATGGACTATGATGTTTGCAGATGACATTGTGATATGTAGTGAGAGCAGGGAACAGGTGGAGGAGAAGCTTGAGGGGTGGAGGTTTGCCCTGGAAAGGAGAGGAATGAAGGTCAGCCGCAGCAAGACGGAGTACATGTGTGTAAATGAGAGGGAGCCAAGTGGAAGAGTGAGGTTACAGGGAGAAGAGATAAAGAAAGTGGAGGATTTTAAGTACTTAGGGTCAACAGTCCAGAGCAATGGAGAGTGTGGAAAAGAGGTGAAGAAGCGTGTGCAGGCAGGCTGGAATGGGTGGAGAAAAGTGTCTGGTGTGATGTGTGATAGAAGAGTTTCAGCTAAAATGAAAGGAAAGGTGTACAAAACCGTGGTGAAACCAGCGATGTTGTTTGGTTTAGAGAGAGTGCCGCTGAGGAAAAGACAGGAGGCAGAGCTGGAGGTAGCAGAGATGATGAGGTTCTCTTTGGTTGTGACCAGGATGGACAGGATCAGGAATGAGCACATCAGAGGGACAGCACTTGTTAGAGGTTTTGGAGATAAAGTCAGAGAGGCCAGATTGAGATGGTTCTGACATGTCCAGAGGAGAGATAGTGAATATATTGGTAGAAGGATGCTGAGTTTTGAACTGGCAGGCAGGAGGCCTAGAGGAAGACCAAAGAGAGGAGGTTTATGGGTGTAAGGCTGTGACCTTTAGCGTTTACTGAAGCGGTTTGCAGCTGAGTGTGAAGCTTCTTGGGATGAGACTCAGCACCTCCAAATCCGAGGCCATGGTTCTCAGTCGGAAACGGGTGGACTGTACTCTCCGGGTTGGGAATGAGGTCTTGCCTCAGGTGGAAGAGTTCAAGTATCTTGGGTTTTTGTTCACGAGTGAGGGAAGGTTGGAGCGTGAGATCGACAGACGGATCGGCGCAGCATCTGCAGTAAAGCGGTCGCTGTACCGTGGAGACCTGAGCAGGAAGGCAAAGCTCTCTGTTTACCGATCGATCTACGTTCCCACCCTCACCTATGGTCATGAGTTATGGGTCATGACCGAAAGAACGAGATCGCGGATACAAGCAGCGGAAATGAGTTTCCTTCGTAGGGTGGCTGGACTCACCCTAAGAGATAGGGTGAGGAGCTCGGCCATCCGGGAGGAGCTCAGAGTAGAGCCGCCGCTCCTTCACATCGAGAGGAGCCGGTTGAGGTGGCTCGGGCATCTAGTCCGGATGCCTCCCGGGGGCCTCCCTGGTGAGGTGTTTCGGGCATGCCCAGTCGGGAGAAGACCCTAGGGAAGACCTAGGACACGCTGGAGGGACTATGTCTCACAGCTGGCCTGGGAACGCCTTGGTGTCCTCCCGATAGAGCTGGAAGAGGTCGCCGGGGACCGGGAAGTCTGGACTTCCCTACTGAAGCTGCTGTCCCCGCAACCCGGACCCGGATAAGCGGAGGAAAATGGAATGGAATGAAATGGAAAAGAAGATAATAAACACCTATTCTACCATTATTTAAAGTGTCTATACTTTTTCGTGGGACACCCTGTACATATTTTCGGAATGCGGGAGGAAGCCGGAGCACACGGAGAAAACCCAAACACATGCAAGTTCCACACAGACGTCCTGATCTCCTGACTGTGTGGCCAACATGCTAACCACTCTTTTTGCTCTATTTTTCCCACTTTTGCTTTCACTTTTATGTGCCACGGTTCATGTTTTGCTATGTCTTTTAGTTCTGTCAAAGCAAAGTGAAGGATTAGCACCGAGCCCAGGAAATTTGGAAAACAACAGAAATAAGTCAACTGAGGACAAAACCACGTGCCACACATTGGAGACCCCCCTGCAGTATGGCTTACGGAAATCACTTAGAAACTGGCAAAATTCCAGCATCAAGGACGCTTGAAAACGGGTGCTTTATCTGCTGACCGAGCTGTGTGAAGACCCTGTCCTCCTTAATAATAATAACCGCCATCTCCACACTCCAGCGCTTCACATTCCCACAGTGTGTACGCACGCCAGGCGCTCCACCTGAGACACTTTATCTCCTTAGAATGCATTTTTCATTAGCAGCGTGTGAAGAGGGAGCTAAAAAGGCTTCTGTCCTCACGACAATGCGCGTTAAACAAAGGTAGACCCGGTGGTGACGGGCGGGGGGGGGGGGTGACACCCGGGCTCCATTTTGTTCAGCTTTCTGCTGTGATCTTTCAGAAGATCGTCATCAATGGATAGCAGCGCTGGCTCGCTACCCACACACGCGGTTCACCCCGCCTGCCGGCAAAGACAACTTGGAGTGTTTGAGTGTGTTGAGTGCTAGTTGTGCAATTTGTGGGCATCTTCTTGCCGCCGCACGTCTGCTACTTCTGGGACGGCTTCTCGGGGGCAAAGAATCGTGGCTGACAAAAGCCTGGTGTTTGGTCTGCAGTACCCGACACTCGTCTCACGTCACTTTCCTTACTGACAGAGAGCTGAGAGGAACACTTAAAGCCCGCCCATTAAAAACGTGCAACGTGAGAGTTTACGGTATTTGGCTGGAAAAATGGTATCTACTCTGGCTTTATTTGATGGTATTTTTTAATATTGGAATTATTGATCATCATTTCCTCCAACAAGCTGCTGGTGAGTAGGCAACCCTAGAAAGAAAGCGCTTCATACAGTAGAAAAGTGAGATATTTTGGAGTTACAGTGCCTGTAATATTTGTCAGGATAGTTAAAACGATTTTGTTTTGTGGTGTTTTTATTTTACTTTAAAATGTAATTATTAAATTGAAATCAGTCTGAAAAAATGTGATCTTTTATTTGATTTCATTCATTCGTTCATTTATTAACCAGCTAACTTTGTGCCAGGGGCGGTTCAGCAACCCCTTTCCCCAAATGAATGATTAAATAAAAAACAGTATTACAATAATTCTGGAAAAATTGTTAATTTTTTTTTTATTTGAGCAAGTTTGCCCCCAGAATTAATTGTGAAATTAAAATTATTCTTCCAAAAATTATCAACAGATGTAATCTTTTATTTAGTTTTATTTACTCATTAGAGCCTTGACGGTATGCTGGAGCCTATCCCAGCTAATTTCAGGCGAGAGGCGGTTTAGCAAAAGTAATTATTCATTAAAAATCAGTATTACAATAACTCCGAACAGTTGTGTCTTTTATTTTATTTGAGCAAATTTGCCGCACAAAATTATTACATTACAAATAGTATTACAGTAATAATAGTACAAATAATACATAATGAAATAATTTTTTAAATGTTTTTAATTTCTGCCCTTTAAAAATCTGTGGTCTATTTTGGAATCACTGCACTTGCATTAGTCTGGACAAATGATATCCTACAAAATTAATTTTCCCTGCCGCTTGTCCCCCTCAGGGTGCGGGGTCTGCTTGGAGCCTATCCCAGCCGACTTCGGGCGAGAGCCCCGGACTGGACTGGTCACCAGTCAATTGCACCGCAGACGAACAAACATTCACAATCACATTCATACCTATGGACAATTTCCTGACTGTGAGGCCAACATGCTAACCACTCGACCACTGTGCGGCCCAAAAGCCTACGAAATTGTCATTTACAATGGAGGTTTGGGCTATCAAGTATATAGTTACCACTGTAATAACATTCTAAGAGCAGGCCTTAGATGACTTCGTGTGATGATGATATTACAAGCTATTCAATGCAGAAAAGTCTCTTTAACACTAGAGTTTAAAGTTGTGTGTGTAGCGATTACATTGATAGAATCCTTACATAGGAGTCCATAAATGTGACTTTTTGTATGAGTCAAAAACTACAACGTAACGCCATTACATCCAATAATACGCTTCAGTGAAGGGCCACTGTAATATCAGTTGTTAAAGTTGAAAATGCTCAAAGGTGACATGAGCAAATGTCACAGCGGGAGTCTGACTTATCATTACCGCGATTAGCGCCACTTTGGCTGGTGTGCGGAAAGGTCTCCATGGCGACAAAAAGACATTCGCTACCAGCTTGAGTGGTAAACAGTTTGAAATATATGTATATTTTTGACTGTTTTCTGCGTGTGTGTTCTCCCTAACTCTCTGCAGGGGCACTTTTACAGCCTCCTGGGCTGGTTGCCATAGCGACCATCCAGCTAGAGGAGGATGTTGAGGTTAAATGAAAAGACAGTTGTCTTCTTTTTTTCTTGTTGTCTGTCTTGGTTTTCGCTTTGGAATGACCCCACTGTGTAGGCTGCCTGAGTGTCCTTGAGAGTGTGTGTGTGTGTGTCCCATGCCATCCTATCTATCTAGGCCACTCTTGACCAGCCCACTTCCCAAAAGACCAGACTCACTTTGACACTCTGGAGTCGTAATGGCTAAAACAGGCATGCTACCGGACTCCTTTTTCCTTTGCGCGCTCTCGTTTTAACCATTTAGTGGGTAGAATAGACAATGTTCCCCTTGCAACATAATTGATTGTGTGTGTGTGTCACCTATTATGCAAATGAGCAGCGGGCGTGGCTGCAGCATGTGAAGTAACCGCTCTCGTGTAATTCCCGATCAATATGTGACATGTTTTGCGGCGTCGGCCTGGTGTGTCATCATCGGCAAAGGCGACCTGACCGTCTGTTGTCATGTCAACAGAAGGCGGGAGGGAGGGTGGGTTCTTTCCTATCCGCAGTGTGATAAAGTTGATGATTAACGACGGTGTTACCTCAGCGTGTGGCGAGCGGGCGGGCGTTACCGTGGAGACGGCAAGTTTAAATAAACACCTTGAAGAGCGAGCAGAAGGAGAGCGGACGGCGAAGTCTAATCTGTCCAGCTACCTGTCGAGCTGGGATAGGCTCCAGCATACCCCCGCGACCCTGGTGAGGATAAAACGACATAGATTATCCAAAACTCCAGAACCCTTCTTTGGCTCTCTTCAGTAAGGAAGTTGCACCTCACAGCAGATGTGGTGCATTCAAGGACCGTGGAACAAAGTGTGAAATCTTTTCATTTGACCTGTCTTATCGCGTATATTTATAGATTCTTACTGATTCAAGAGGGGCGAGGTATGTCTTCTGTAGATAAAAGGGTCTATTTGTGTTTTTTTAAAACAAAAACAATAATCCTCCAATCCTGATCCCATCAGCGCCCTTGCTGCACCTAGAAATTCTCTCCATAAAAGTAATGAACTGAATTGGTGGTGTTAAACCCGCACTGGAAACAAGTCTGACCTTTTGCCAGCAATTCGGACCGAGATCTGACACCGGCCATAATGCGAGTAAACCACCCAAAACAGGATTCATCAAGGAACGTGGTAAATTGTCTCCTTCAAGTCTAAAAAGCTCCCGTGTACCCTCAAGGACCCTGCCAAGAGTGGAGAGTTAGCGCGCGGTTCCACAACCGACCACACTGCTCCGCCTGAATCCAAGATTCAACTATCTCTCTAGTCAACTATTCGTCTCCGGAGTAGACCACAACCTGGAACAGACCTTCCCAGGAAGTCTCAGCAGTGTGAACGCTGCCTCACAACCCTGGGCTGCCAATCAAGAGGCACCACGCAATGCTACAGAGTTGTGTCAACAAAGATATCCCCACGGCTTTCAGGGCTTTAATTAATTCCGCCAGATCTCATCCACCTTTGTGGCCCTTTGGCCACCTGGGCAACCTCATACCCCGAGATAGGAAAGCTCGCTGTAGAGTCCCTAGGCAATGCTTCCTCATTGGAAGACGTGACGGTGGGTCTTCTAAGTATTTTTTCACCAACATCTCGAGTCCAGGTCAGCACCACACCATGCCCAACATACTCGATTTTGACAGTGTCAGATGGTTTTTCAGGATCTCTTAAAAAAACTGTCTGGAAGTTGTTCTGGATGGATTCTCCAAACGTCTCTCACGTCCAAATGTTTGCCTCAGCGAGTGCCAGAGCCACAGACAGCTGCCTCCAGAGTCCTATGGGCCAAAAAGGCCCGAGAAGACATCTTCTTCGGCTTGACAGCGTCCCTCATTGCTGATGTCCAACAACGGGTTCTGGGAGTACCGCCACGACAGGCACAAAACCAGCTCACAGCCACAGCTCCGATCGGTCTCCTCGACAATGGAGGCGCAGAACACGGTCCACTCGTACTCAAGGTCCAATGCCTCCCTCTAAACACGGTCAAAGAGGTCCCGGACGTTCCCACTGGGCGCTCACAACAAGTTCGGCCCAATGGATTGAATAATGAACAAAACCAGCCTGCTTACCTCATTTCCACCAAATGTGTTGTAAAGCATTCATCATCAGTAAGTGTCAACTCCGACCAGTCCAGCGTGTACCCCGCCTCTCGCTCAAAGTCAGCTGGGATAGGCTCCAGCACACCCCTGCCACCCTAATGAGGATAAGCGGCATAGACAATGGATGGATGGATGGTGTCAACTTTCCACTCATGAGGGCAATTCATGTATTGACTTTGAAACCAAAAAGCTGGTTTAAATCAATCAGTGGTAGTACTGTGTTGATCAATCGGGATCAATTGATGAGGTGAAGTTCTGTGCATGATGTCATTCCAAATGCGCCTCAAAGTGAATAGATGACATCACAAACCTATCACAGCAAGTCCCAGATTCCATCCGTTTAGAGCTCCCAGCCTGTATGTCCAAATATGGCAGCGGGACGGTAGCTTCACTTCCGGGCACATTCATTGCGGTTGTTGTCATTCCGTGTTGCTTTTCTGTGGTCACTAATTGGCGGATGCAGTAGCCTTCATTGTGGTCACATCACTCTCTCCTCCTTAGCACCCTTTGCACTTCCTTCCTACATAAATCATGCGAGTGTCCCCGCCATCTTTTTAACCAATGCTAATTTTGGCTAATGGCTGAACAAGTGCCCTAACGACGCGGGAAGTCACATCATGCAGGGTTGATTAGAGCGGAGATGTCGGGGAACGCTGTTGAATTGAGCTCCTCATCAGACCCATTGCTTAAAAAAAAACCAAGAAATCTCTTGATAATTTTCTAAAATGCTGCCTCATTTGGTCGTCGCTGTGGGAGACTTGAATTTGTAACTTGTACTTGACAACCGCTGAGGCAACCTCAGCGAAGTCTAATGCTACTGTCGTGCAGCCGTGTTTGAAAGAATCTGAAAGGAAGTCATGGTATAAAAGAGACCAAATGAAGACTGACTCACCATTGCTGTGAGCCTGGAAAGAAGATGATAATAGCTTGGGTCCATGCATGTGAGTGACAGGTCAAACGTCCATTTACCTGCAGAATTTTGTTTTGCTAGTGGTCATCAAGACTCGAAACTCAAGACTCGAGTCAAGTCTCAAGTCATAGGCTTGAAATGTTCATTTCATCCAAAATGACGGAACAACAAACTTCATTCCATAGACGACGACACACAAGGGTTTTGGTTCATTAGCTGGATTCTGTTGCTTGGGAAGTTTTTCAGCAGCTCCAGTGAGAAAGTTTGTTAACGTCCGGTACATAAGAAAGTAGTTGTTAGTGGTGTCCAACGATATCTGTTTTTTTTGTCTACCTGTTGATTTGTCCTAATCAAATATCATGACATTACTACTACCACACCACTACTATGTGGAGCAGGAGGAGCCACCTCCTGTGGCTCAGCAAGGTGCACTGTTTTCGGGCACACGCTCCGAGCGGTTGGCGTGACACCAGAGATGGTCTCTGGCAAACCTTTTGCACTTGTCAAACGTGGCGATGCTGCCATTTTTTTAATGCACTCGATGAAATGTGCACAGAAAGGGACTCTTTGTATACAAGTGAGCTCCGGGGAAATTACGACACGCCATTAACATCACAGGCAGGAGAAAAAAGGAGCGTTTGATTTGCTCACCCGCTTAGGGTAAGCAAGCTCCTCAATGGAGCGTTTTTTTTAATTATTATTTTCCTTGGTGCTATTTTAAATCATTTAAAATTATTAAATTTTTAAATCTAACTATTTCAATCATCATCTTTAAATAATTTTATAAGAATGAAGTCAAAATATATATTTAAAAAAAATGTATTCTACGAAAAAAGTCACAATTTTCAAAGAATAAACTCAGAATATTATGAGGAAAATAGTCATTTTAGTAGCAGACTTGGAATACTGTATATGCTAATACATAATATTTCTTTGAAAGGCATAGTATTATGAGAAACCAAACAAGATAAGGTTGTAACTTTAGGAAAATTAGTTTGGGGAAAAAGTTACTATATAGGACTTTTCACTCAAAAATAAATACAGTACAACATCCATTCATTTTCTTCGTGGGCCTGCAGCCTAAGCAGGGAAGCCCAGACTTCTCTCTTCCTGGTGACTTTGTCCAGCTCCTCCCGGCAGTTCCCGAGGCGATGAAAGACATAGTCTCTGCAACGTGACCTGGGACTTCCCCGAGGCCTCCTACTGGTCGGACGTGCCCTCTGGGAGGAACCTCATGCGGTTCCTTTCAATGCGGAGGAGCAGCGGTTCTACTCCGAGTCTCTCCCGGATGACAGTGCTTCTCACCCTATCCCTATCTCTAAGGGAGAGCCACCCTGCGGAGAAAACTCATTTCGGCCGCTTGTACCCGCCATCACTGAAGTTGATACTGATATTGCAGTATGCTTTTTCCACATAAACCCCAAAACCGAGATGCAGGTTTTTCTTGAAATGCATCCACATTCTTAGCATATCTACATGATGGTCAAAGAGACCATTGCACCTTTTTCTTTTTTTGGTACGCAAAAAGTAGTAGTAGAGGAGAGTTACCCTCCTATAAAATGCACTCAGCGCTAAATAAATATGGTAGATATACGATATGTTATTTCTGTGCTAATTATAACCCTGTGTCTTTATGGTTACAATATCGCATAGGAGCTTTTCCTGCCACCCGATTGGCCGGCTGATGGGAAGGGTCCAAGAACATTGCGCTCATGCAAGATTCTGCACTGCAGTCAGAATCAGAGGTTTTGTTACTCTCAAGCAAACACACATACATTGTGAATATCATGCAGTGTGTGGCTTTTCCGTTATTGAGCTTAATTACACTTTGTTGTTCTTTTGTGTGTGTGTGTGTCAGGCATCTGGTGGCCATCACAGTTAATTAGCCAGGCTTCCTTTTGCTACAAAACAACACACGCATTTTCAGTACATCTCTTGCATTGAGCACCTAATCCTAATAAAGTGTCCCATGCAGTGGTAGACAGCATTAGGGCAATAATGACGCCACTGTCCCACGTCAGCCAGTGTGCGTAATTGCTGCACGCGCAGCGGAATCAAAGTTTTTATGGCTGATAGTGGACCTTATATCCATAGGCAGAGGGGTCGGAGCCAATGTCAGCTCCCGCTTCTGAGCTCCAGCGAGTCATTGTGCACCTTTCCCGCTCAGGGTCAGCAGTAATTTGCGGGGCTGAGTCGAGGCAGGCCGTCGCTGTCAGGGAGGACAGGTCAGGGCCTGGAAATGATAAATCAGCTTGTGGAGGAGCCGCAGGAGCAGGCGACTCGGCTCTTCTTCTTGCAACACAGCGTCACCTTCTATGGTCTCTACGCTGAGCTATTACACTCCCCATAATGATGATGATAAGGAGGAGGAGGAGGAGGTGATAAAGTGCTTGTTTCTTCTTTTGTAGCGGTTGGGTAAAGGCCACATTGCCGGAAAACTACTGCAGATGCTCTTTTTCCCTGCAGTGTACTCACAGGTGTGCTTAATTCATTCTTTTAAAAACGATACAGATCCCAATAACGTTTTGTTTCTCAAGACTGATATGATACAGATAGCCAATCACCTTCTTAAATGTACATTTACCTGTAGTTTGTGCACAACTGGTGGAAAGAAGGACCTGAACAAATTGGAATTTGACCTAGTGTACCTGTTGATTTGTCCTTTGATCAAAGATCATGATATTACTACTACCACGTCGCTACTCTCAGGAGAACCAGAGCATAGAGGGGAGGGAGCCACCTGCTGTGGCCCCGCAAGGTGAGCTGTATTCGGACACACGCTCCGAGCAGCCCATGTGAGCGCCTAATTTGCTCATTTGCACAATACAAGTTATTGTTTATGAATATGTTATTTATTATATCCGATATGCCAATATTGTCCAACTCTCAATTGCTGATTCCAAATATCAACCGATACCGACATGGTAACATCACATACAGTACCTCCTGTGGTGGAATGAACACAAATCTGTTGTGAAGCTAATGGACCTTCTCGATGTGGCTGTAAACAACATTGTACAACTCACGCAAGCAAACATCTGAGCATAATTGCCTGTTTACCCATGCAGCAGAGCTAATCAAAGCCCAGCGGCTAGCAAGGAAGTGGAGATTCAAGCCTTTGGTACTTTCTATTACAGGGGAGGGCAACATTTTGGACCGCATCAAACAGGATGACATACTTGCTGACGGTGCAATAAACCAAAAACACAACACATCCACAGCAACTTAATGCATCACATAAATCTACTACTACTACTACTGCTATGTGGGTGATAAACAACAACTAAGAGCTAAACATAAACCGTAACTTAAAACTGTTATTTCCAAATCCCGCAAAGCATGATATGGGTGTTTGGGGTACACCCTTGACTGGTCGCTAGGCGCATTTCACAGGACTTAAAATTAAAAAATGAGAAATGACCATTTGTGTCCCGGGACAAGAAACGAGGCAATGCACAGGATTGGGTCTTTGAGACGAGACCAAAGATTTTAAGAAAAGTACAATGAAATAATATAAAAAATACACGAGAAAATATCGTAATCTACTCATTTAATTTCACTTTGTGTGTATGCTAGCGGCCCCGCCTTCACCCACCGGGACAAAGAGAGTGTATGGCTGACAAAAGGGCTCACTCTCTTCATGCCGTTGTTCTGTAGAACAAACACGCCAAGATGCTGAAACCAATGCACAGAGTGAACTCTCAGGCTCTCAAACAGACACGCATGCATATGGCTACATGCATGTGGCGCGGCCAGCTGCACCAAGTCCGACTTGTTTCCTGTCAAGGAGACGAGGTCGGGACGCAGGATGTATGCTTTAGGTGAGACTCCGCCCCCTTTCCTCCATCCTCCCTTTGTATTTCTGCCACATGACCTTGTGTTGTTCTTTATCATCTCGCTAATAGACTGGGAAATATCACACACCCTTACAAATGCTGACTTCCTTAGCATTAACCAAAAAATCTCAGTCCGCTTTTCGTTTGACTGCAACATTATATACGTTTTATTAAGTCAGCCACTTGTTGCTAGGCAGATTTCAGAGGATTTAAACAGGCCAGAAACCCAGACTCAATTTCACGTTTCACTTAATGCTAACGTCTTTAGCATTAGCCATTAGAAGCCTGCTTTAGTGTTGAGTATGGTTTTCATTGGACTTGTTGCCAGGTAGATTTCAAAGATCTCAGTCATAACTGCCCTTTAGGCCCCCCCCAAAAAACCTTCTGTTATTGTTTACAACGTTTGACCTAAAGCTAACATCCTTAGCATTAGCCAAAAAAGCCTAGCCTAGCCTGCTTTTCATTTGAACACCACAATAAATACATTTTCTCTGGTCAGCCACTTGTTGCTAGGCAGATTTTGGAGGACTCAATTAGGTCCTGCTTTAGTGAGAAGTATGTTTTTCACTGGACCCGCAGTGATATTTTGATTTTAGTTAGCTAGCCATTTGTTGCTAGGCAGAACTCAGAAGGCTCACACATTGGCAATACAAGACATATCATGCTTTTGCTATAAAAGTAGTTTTTAATTGCAAAAAAGCACCCATCCATCCATTTTCTTCCGCTTTTCCGAGGTCGGGTCGCGGGGGCAGCAACCTAAGCAGGGAAGCCCAGAGGTCCCTCTCCCCGGCCACTTCTTCCAGCTCTTCCCGGCGGATGCCGAGGCGTTCCCAGGCCAGCTGAGAGACATGGTCTCTCCAACGTGTCCTGGGTTTTCCCCGAGGCCTCCTACCGGTTGGAACATCCTAACCAGCAGGCAACGTCCGGCAGGCATCCTAACCAGATGCCCGAGCCACCTCATCTGGCTCCTCTCAATGCGGAGGAGCAAGTAGTGAACAGAATCGGTGACAAAGGGCAGCCCTGGCGGAGTCCAACCCTCACCAACCCTGTCATGCAAGCAAAAAGGCTGCTGTGGTGGTCCAAACCTTATCGGCCCGCTGACACGTAATTGAAAACACGTCTTATTGTGCATATGTCCCGTGCAAAGAGGGACGTGAGATAAGGTTTATTTACAGCCGGAACATCAAATGAAGGCAGCGTGGGGTCACTCAGGCGCCGGTGTAGTGTAATGATTAAACAAGACGCTAAATGTACACGGCCGGTAAAGAAACAGCAGTCCACGTACGGCTGAATGTCACCTTCAGGAAGGCGGCGGCGGCGGCGACCAGCTGCTGTCATTAGCCACGCACGGCTACATCCACCTCGCACGACCATCTTCTATTAGCCCGCCGCAAATTACCGTTGCATCCATTCTCATTGTGTGTTCGCCCCCAAAAAAACAAAAACAAAAATCACACACACACAATACGCAATTGTTCGGTGACAATCGGAGTCGTGAGCTAATGAATGACTCCATCAAGGAGTAATGAATGTGGAGTGGCTCCACACGGCGCCGATTAGCTCCCATGATGGAGCGGAGCACACCCGACTTGCAACCACGGTGAGGGTATTTCTAGGTGGCGCGGCACCCTTGAATGGCATATGGAATACAGGAGATGACTGCAAAACAACCGGAATGAAATGTGAGTATCAAGAAAAATAAAAATGACATTAAATAAAAAAGGGAGAATAACTCCTTATGGAAGGGGGCGTTGCAAGGGAGGGAGAGACGCGTTTATCAATAATGAGACCACAACACTGCTTTTCATGTTGATACCATGTAACGCCCCCCCAATGCAATAACGTCCGCAAATGTAATAAAAATAACGAAACCATGGGCTAACGTGATACCGATCATTTCCCACAAACCCGATAGCCCCCGCCTGCTACAAATGTCACACGCCATTTCCCGCCGATGTACGGGCTGTTATGTTTGCAGATTTAGTATGTTTGCTCCCAAAAGCTGTTCAGGATTTCCCTTTTACTTTTCTTTGTCGCACTGCAATCGGGAGCGTCTCCCTCAAGGAAAGAAAGTTACTTTTTCCTGACTTTCTACCGCTTCCCCTTCTCCTCTCTCTGGAGTGTTTTTGTTATGAGGTCCATTTAACAAATTGTGCTCAGCAACCAGTGGGCATGTGATGTAACCAGGAAGAAGTTTTATGGCTTTTACGTGACATGCAACATAGGCGTGTAGATGGCCAGAAACAAGGGTAAGTGATGGATGCCTCAACCTTCGGTAAACATATTAGTCAACCACTTAGATCACAGGTCACGTCGTTTCATGTGGCCCAGCGAAAGCCTACCAACAATAATGCACTTCGCTTTTTCCCTGCTAACCTTTTTTGTTCTTTTTTGGACAGAAAAAGAACGTATTCCACGCATTTCTTCCAAACCAGGAGTGTCCAAACGTTTTCCAGCCAGGCCCACCTAGTGAAAAATGCAACTTTGGCACTTTGATATTTGGTAAAGCAACACGCGTGGATATGCTAAGAAGTTGGATTTCAAGAAAACCGGCAAAAAAGCATAACTTCTCTTTTTTGCTGCGGTTTTTTGTCCAAATATTTCCACTGTTTTCTTCAGTCATTTTTGTAAATGTTATTTTCATGATATTAGAACTTTTTCCCAACCTAATTTTCCAAAAATTACGCTGTATTTGGTTTTGTTAGTTTGACTTTGGACTTTATAAAATATCATACTTTTTTCATTAATGTTTCAACTCCACGATTCTAAATTTATATTGTTTTCTTTTGTTTTTTTTCATTTCTGGTCTTGGTTTTTTGTAAAATTACTTTCCAACTATTTAAACATTGTTCCCCTAATTTTTCTTCTCTTAGTCATTAATTAAATTACTAAATATTTTGACTTATTCTCGTGACATTGTAACTTCGTTACAATTTTTTTTTCAAAATGTCTTTTTTTCCTTTGATATGTTAAGCTTATGCCAGTACAATAACATCATCTTGCCTCATAATACTATGACATTACATTTTCCAAAAATTATTTGTTGTTTTGTTTGTTTCTCATAATATTACGACTTCAAAAATGTATTTTTTCTTTCAAATAGACCTTTATGCTGTTATTTTTCCTCATAAAAATACCACTTTCCATACATCCATTTTCTCCTACCGGTTGGACGTGCCCTGAACACCTCCCCAGGGAAGCGTCCGGGAGGCATCCTAACCAGATGCCCGAGCCACCTCATCTGACTCCTCTCAATGCGGAGGAGCAGCGGTTCTACTCCGAGTCTCTCCCGGATGACGGTGCTTCTCACCCTATCTCTAAGGGAGAGCCCAGCCACCCTGCGGAGAAAACTCATTTCGGCCGCTTGTACCCGCCATCTTGTCCTTTCGGTCACTACCCAAAGCTCATGACCATAGGTGAGGGTAGGAACGTAGATGGACCGGTAAATCGAGAGCTTTGCCTTTCGGCTCAGCTCTCTCTTCACCATGACAGATCGGTGCAGAGTCCGCATCACTGCAGACGCCGCACCAATCCGCCTGTCCATCTCACGTTCCATCCTTCCCTCACTCGTGAACAAGACCCCGAGGTACTTAAACTCCTCCACTTGAGGCAGGACCTCATCCCCGACCCGGAGATGGAACTCCACCCTTCTCCAGGCGAGAACCATGGACTCGGACTTGGAGGTGCTGATTCTCTTCCCAGCCACTTCACACTCAGTTCCGAACCGATCCAGTCAAAGTTGAAGGTAACTGCTCGATGAAACCAGCAGGACCACGTGATCTGCAAAAAGCAGAGACCAAATCCTGTGGCCACCAAACTGAAACCCCTCAACGCCTTGGCTGCGCCTAGAAATTCTGTCCATGAAAGTAATGAACAGAATTGGTGACAAAGGGCAGCCCTGGCGGAGTCCAACCCTCACTGGAAAGGGGTCCCCGACTTATTGCCGGCAATGCGAACCAAACTCTGACACCGGTCATACAGGGAACGGACCGTCTGGATTAGTTGGTCCGATGCCCCATACTCCTGGAGCACTCCCCACAGTATTCCCCGAGGAACACGATCAAATGCCTTCTCCAAGTCCACAAAACACATGTAGACTGGTTGGGCAAACTCCCATGCACCCTCAAGGACCCTGATGAGAGTATAGAGCTGGTCCACAGTTCCACGACCAGGATGAAAACCAGACTGCTCATCCTGAATCCGAGATCCGACTATCCGGCGGATCCTCTTCTCCAGAACCCCTGAATAGACCTTACCGGGAAGGCTGAGGAGTGTGATCCCACAATAGTTAGAACACACCCTCCAGTCCCCCTTCTTGAAAAGCGGGACCACCACCCGGTCTGCCAGTCCAGGGGCACCGACCCCGATGTCCACGCGATGCTGCAGAGTCGTATCAACCAAGACACACCCAAAGCATCCAGGGCCTTAAGGAACTCCGGGCGGATCTCATGCACCCCCGGGGCCTTGCCATCAAGGAGCTTTTTTGACCACCTCAATAACCTCAGCCCCAGAGATAGGGGAACCCGCCTCAGAGTCCCCGGGCACTGCTTCCATGTTGGAAGACGTGTCGGTGGGATTGAGAAGGTCCTCAAAGTATTCCCTCCACCGGTCTACAACATCTCGAGTTGAGGTGAGCAGCACACCGTCCCCACCATACACGGTGTTCACTGTGCACTGCTTCCCCCTCATGAGACGGCGGATGGTGGACCAGAATCTCTTTGAAGCCATCCGGAAGTTGTTTTCCATGGCCTCTCTGAACTCCTCCCGTGTCCGAGTTTTTGCCTCAGTGACTGCCAAAGCCGCAGACTGCCTGGCCTGCCGGTACCTGTCAGCTGCCTTTAGAGTCCCATGCCTAGAGCCTGCCTCCTGAACTTGGTCAAAGCTCTCCCGCAGGTGGGAGTTGAAACTCCATCTATCAGGGGACCGGGATGTGACCGGCATCCTCCCCCACCATAGGAACCAACTCACCACCAGGTGGTGATCGGTTGACAGCTCCGCCACTCTCTTCGCCCGAGTGTCCAAAACATGTGGCCGCAAGTCCGACGACACAACCACAAAGTCAATCATCGAACTACGGCCCAGGATGTCTTGGTGCCAAGTGCACATGTGGACACCTTTATGCTTGAACATGGTGTTCGTTATAGTGACGAGCACAGAAGTCCAATAACTAGACACCGCTCGGGTTAAGATCAGGGGGGCCGTTCCCCCCAATCACACCTCTCCAGGTCTCACTGTCGCAGCCAGCATGAGCGTTGAAGTCACCCAGTAGAACAAGGGATTACCCCGAGGGAGCACTCTCTAGTACTTCCTCTAAGGTCTCCAAAAAGGGTGGGTATTCTGAACTGCTGTTTGGTGCATACGCACAAACAACAGTCAGAACCCGTCCCCCCACCCGAAGGCGTAGGAAAACTACCCTCTTGCTTACCGGGTTAAACTCCAATGTGCAGGCTTGGAGCCGGTGGGCAACAAGAATTGCCACCCCTGCCTGTCGCTTTTATTGCCGGCAACACCAGAGTGGAATGAAGTCCAGTCCCTCTCGAGAGGACTGGTTCTAGAGCCCTTGCTGTGCGTTGAGGTGAATCCGACTATATCTAGCCGGAATTTCTCCACCTCACGCACCAGCTCAGGCTCCTTCCCCGCCAGAGAGGGGACATTCCACGTACCGACAACTAGCTTCTGTAGCCGAGGATCGGACCGCCAAGGCCTCCGCCTCCGCCTCCGCCTCCATCCGCCACCCAGCTCTCTTTGCACCCGACCCCTTTGGCCCCTCCTACGAGTGGTGAGCTCATGGGAGGGGGGACCCATGTTACCTTATCGGGCTGTGCCCGACCGGGCTCATATGGGTGCAGGCCCGGCCACCAGACGCTCGCCATCGTGCCCCACCTCCAGGCCTTGCTCCAGAGGGGGACCCCGGTGACCCGCGTTCGGGCAAAGGAAAATGAAGTCCAATGTTTTTAATCATCATCAGGGTCTTTAAACCACTCTCTGTCTGGACCTGTTGGTCATGGGTGACCCTAGCAGGGGCATGACAGCCCCTGGCAACTTAGCTCCTAGAATCATTGGGACGTGCAAACTCCTCCACCACGATAAGGTGGTACCTCAGGGGAGGAGAAATATCACTTTATTCTCATAAAATGATGATTTTTTTCCGGTTAGATCACAACTTTTTCCCTTTAACATTTTGAGTGTATTCCTATAAAATTGACTTGAATGCAACCTTTCCTGCATGGGTTCCTTGAGCTTTTTGTCCAGCAAAGGAGGGGAAATGCCGCCGTACATAAGAAAAGTGTGCATGAAACTATCGAGCCGGCGTGGCGGCCCGCTAATGCCCGAGCGCTGCCTTGAGAGCCCGCCGAATGCAGGCAGCCGATTAAAGCGTGTTAGCGGCGAAAGAGGATGATGGCGGTTATTAATTTAATAACAGCTAATGGAAGGATAGTGCTTTCCCATACCGCGGGGCGTTTCTTAGCATCCTCCCTGATGGGTTAATGCCAGCTCACCTGGCAGGTACAGTAAGTGTCATTGGCGCTGTTTGGAGAGCGTGTGCTTGTGTGTGATATGTTAAATCTGCACAGAAAAAGAAATGCTTGCATAAAAGGGTCAGCCAGTCGACTGACTGCACTTCCTGCCCCTCCCCACCGCCATTGTCCAAAAATACCTTTTAAACCAATTAGTGGAATTAATTTCACTTATAGCAAGTTAATTATTTCGTGATGGATCGAGCCGAGGAGGACAACGAAAAGAGCAGAGGAACCTGAGAGGAGGCCTCAGGGGAGAGCTAAACTTAGACGCCGCTTTTTCTCTTTCTCTCCTGTCTTCTCTCCATTGCTCTTCTGCTTCTTCTTCATCTCAGCCTCTTTGCTGTCAACGACTGTTTCTTCTATTTCCATCTGCCGTGTGTGTTTTGAAACTACTCTGTGTTCAAATCTGGTGTTTGTATGCCAGAGGTCGCTGTTCGCATGACTAAGCATTTATTTTGTTTTATTCACATATTTTAGATGTTTTGTGTCAGAGCAACAGGCCCATAGATTTGCATGTTTCATCATTATTTGTTTACAATGTTTACATGAATATGCCTGGACTCCTTTTTATCAAGATTTGGACATTTTTAAAGGACTATACTTTGCCTCATTATGTATGTTATTTTCTTAGTAAGTGATATATTTATTTTTCTAAGATGCTAGGTGAAGCCAGAGTTCAAAGTTCCCATGAATATCCATGTACCCCTTTTAATACATTTTTTAAGGAATTCCATGTACAAGAAACCCCTGCGGTTACAATTTGCCAAGGAACGCAGCCTTAGTAGCGTGCTCATCATGAATGCTGGGTCTTGTTTGTTTTCAGAGAATCTACTGCACCTACTGCTAACTTGTTTGCCATGTAGCAACAAGAATATACGGCTAACAGTCCTTCATCTGGTTAGTGTCTTTGCACTGCTATTATTTGGAACACTACTGTATATTTTCTTTCCTAATACCATTCACATGAATATGCATCTACTCCTTTTTATTAAAGGATTTTCACCTTTTTTTGGATTTTTAAAAATATACTTTGTGTCAGAGTTAGAGGCCCTACGTTTTTACGTACATTTTTTTCATATTTGATTTTTTTTTCATAAGACGCTTGAGGAAGGGGTCTTTTTTTGGGAGAGGAGAAGGAGAATAGTGTAAAATATACTTTGTGTCAGAGGAAGAGGCCCTCTATTATGACATTTAGACATTTATTTACATGTATTTGTAGAAATATTCAATGAAATATTACATGTGTTTTTTACAATATCTTGCTACATTTTGCAGCAACATACCATAATAGTTTTTTTAGATGCTTCAACACGGGAAGACAGAAAAAGTAGGCAGCCATAAAAAGAGACTTATGAAGCAGTTTATGCAAGCCTTATCTTCTAGTCGTGAACGACTGCACTCCGCTTTTGACTTCGGTTGACTTCTCCTCTCTCTGCTGGGGCTGTGGTTCGGAGATAAAGCGCCTCTTTTTCGGGCCACCTCGTCTTTTACTACGTGGATGCATCAGATTCCCAAACTCTTTTCTCAAGGAATCCATTGGGTAAATGCTTCCACCTGTATGTGTGTGTGTGTGCTTGACATAAAAAGAAAGAACAGAGCATGGCTGTAACGAATGGGCTGATGCTTCTCCAGTCTAAATGTTTACACCGAGACCCTTTGCAGGAATGCATGGCCGGCTATTTATGACTCAAAGATCCTGGCAGAACTATTGTTCACTCCGTGTGTGTGTGTGTGTGTGTGTGTGTGTGTGTGAGCGGTAAATGAGGAGTCACTTGTTGTCTGTTGTTCCCTGGCCTCCGCAACCAATACAGTGTATGCAAACAATACATAATCATTCAGAAAGGAGCATTTGATCTTGTTAGGGCATTGCTTTTGTTACAAATGTGGCCCTAATGAAGTGACCAGCGGATGCATGTTGTTTAATACTAGATAGGAGTTACCATACTTTGTATACGGAAGCCAAAAGCTGAGTAAGATGCGGCCCTGGAACACTAAAATCTACAAACATGGTTTTAAGGACATTTAGTAGCACATGTAGTCCAATTTACAGGTAAAGCTTCATTGTTAGGATTTTCAACCAACAAAAAGAATCCTATTTTTTTTTACCTTAAAGCTAGACTAATGACCCACTACCGCCCCCGCTGGAAGTTATTGGTATTTCAAGAGACAACAGCTTCGTTGCTGGAGGATTTGCAATGCCTGTGGTTTTTCCAAACAACAAAAATGATTGTATTTTTAAGCATAAAGCTAAAGTAATCACACACTACCGCCCCCGCTGGAAGTTATTGGTATTTCAAGAGACAACAGCTTCGTTGCTGGAGGATTTGCAATGCCTGTGGTTTTTCCAAACAACAAAAATGATTGTATTTTTAAGCATAAAGCTAAAGTAATCACACACTACCGCCCCCGCTGGAAGTTATTTCTAGAGACGGCGGATTCATTATCGGAGGATTTTGGCTTTTCCGGCCAACAAAAATGTCCTTATTTTTACTTTCAAGCTAGAGAAGTGACACACTGTTGCCCCCACTGGAAGTTATTAGTAATGCAAGAGACATTATTATATTAGGGTGGGGTTTTTAATGCAATTGTCTTTTCCAACCAATAAAAATGGCCTTATTTCTACCTTAAAGCTAGAGAAGTGACCCACTGTTGGCCCCCCAGGAAGTTATTGGTATTTCAATATTTCAATATTTTTGCTGCATTTGGCTGTTCCAACCAACAAGAATGGCCTCATTTTTACCTAAAGCTAGAGAAATGACACACCATTGCTCCCACAGCACGTTTTTGGTATTTCAAGAGACAACAGCTTCATTATTGAAAGATTTTTTTGTAGCATTTGTATGTTCCAATCAGCAAAAGTGGCTTCTTTTTACCTTAAAACGGTGTTTTTCCAAATAGTTGGGCATGAAAGGCAGGGAGGACTTTCACTAGTCGTGCAGACTTGCCAACATGTATGAATTTGTTGTACTGGGCATGCAATTTGACACGTAAATACGCCTGTAAGCCTCACTCCTCGTTATTTTGCCTGTGACTTTTCTAGTCTTACTCTTTACCTTAAGACGCACGAATGAATCTGAATGAAATGAATCTCAGTTGCCTCCTCTGGACGGTCTTGGTATTGCGCCAGCGGACAGCTACTTTGAGTAGGAAAGGACGTAAATGAGCTAGCAAAGTGCACGCATGAGTAGGACGGCGTGCGGGTGGACTGGGAAAAGGGAGAAGAGAAACACGTTGCAACTGAAGGGAGATGATGATGTTGTTACTGGAGGATGACTCATCCATAAGTCCTCCTCACACACACACACGCACACACGCACACGCAATGAGTCGTGAATCCTCTCTGCAGTTATTTGCACACACACACACACACACACACACACACATTGAGGGAAGCGTCACCAGGCATGATCCTGATTCTCCGAGACGTGCGCCGTGCTCCGGCAGCTTGTTCCTAATGAGCCAAAATGGCCGCTGCCACGCCGCCGTTTCCAGGCCAGTGAAGGCGGCGGCCCCAGGGGCACTGAAACTGGGCGAGAGGAAGGGATCACAGGGGCCCCCTTTTTTTAAACGGAGCTCATTAGCTGGCTGTGGCCAGAGGTCCCAGCGCGCAAAAAAAGATGAGTGACGAGGAGCTACAGATGGCCGTGCACGTGTGTGAGCGTGTGTGAGATTTTGGAACCCCGCCCTGCCCTGCCCTGCCATGCCCTCCATGCTTGTCCTCCCACTCAACATATGTCCTTGCTATGATCATTTACGCCACCTTGCCCCCATCCATCCAAACAAGCACACTTGCAAACAAAATAAAAGAAAGAGAAACCTTCCCTGTGGAAAAACAAAGGGATAACACACTTAGATAATATCACAGTGGAAGGAAAGTTTGTGTCTTTTACACACAAACAAATACACACACAACCAGTTGATCCTGCAAATGCCAACCAAGGTGGCAGAAATCTGCAACCTCTGCACCCCAAAGTTTTTTATCAAAAATAAATAGGCTTAGCACTAAAACAGATACACCTGCCGACTGCAAAATGGGAAAAAAATGGATCAGAACACATGGATACAAATATGTTCAAATACATTTAAAATGGTGAAAAACGTAAATCTACAGCTAATTTAGTTCAAAATTCTTCATAGGACTCATTTTACAGGACAAAGGATGTTCATGATGGGTCTCGGGGGGAGTGGGTCGGTTCGGCTCCGGGTCTCAGCCGGCGGCAGTGCTGGGAGGAGGGTTGTCGTGTGTTAGTGGATGTATGTGTGTGTGTGTGCGTGTGTGTGTGTGTGTGTGTGTGTGCATAGGGCTGTGGCAGCTACTGATGGGGTGGAGGCCGCTGTGGGATTCCCGGCGGCCGGGTACGGTGGTATGGCCCCGTGTCTCGAGGGATGCTACTCGCTGCATTGGGGGGGTGGCACATTCAGGTGCATATGTGAAAATGTAGGTGTGTGGGTGTATGGGGTGTGTTTATGCGTGTTGGCAAGTGTGAGTGGGGGAACAGGGTTTGGTGTGTGTACTGGGGCTGGGGTGTGTGAGCACTAGGAGGGGGTGGACGGGGTTTTGTTAGGGGGGTGGGCAAACCCATGGGCCCTCTACGGGTGCCTGCCTCTGGCGTCGGGGTAGGCGATGGCCCGTGGGAGTTTTGTCTGGGGCGGCCTGGAGCTCCCAAGGTGTTGAATGTGACCCCTGCTTTGGGGGGTGGGTGGCTTCTGGGCCCAGGGGCTTGGGGGCGGATGCCCTGCTTGCTCGTAGCTGGCCGGCCCCTGGCTGGTGTTCCGGCGGTTGCTGTCCGTGCCCCCCTGTGGCCCTTTGCTTGGCTGCCGAGTGGCGTCCGGCTGGGTCTCCCATTCACCTCTTCGGAGTGGACTCGGGGGTGCCTCTTGGGGGGGCGGGGGCGGGCCGTCCCCTCTGGGGGGTGCCTGCTGGGGGGCCGTGCTTTGGCGTCTTCCTAGTCAGACCCTCGCTTTTGGAGGGAGTGTGGTTTGGGATGCATGGCGGTGTTCACCACGAACATCTCCCCATTCTCTGTTTCACTCTGTTGCGGTTATCCTGTCCCTGCAGAGTAATGTAGATTTCATGTAGATTAGTTGCACGTGTCATCTGGATGGTCCTTGTTTAAGAGGTTCTGTTTTTCTCGTTGTTCTTCTTTTATGTTTATTATTATTAGTGTATATGTATGTATGTGTATACATACTGTATATATGCACACTGTATGTGTGTGTATGTATGTACTCCATAGATATGTGTATGTGCACAGTATGTGTATGTATGTGTGTACGTATATGTATATATATGTATGTGTATGTATATATATACATGTATTTATTTATTTATTTTCCTACTTTCTTTTCCTGTATTTTTACTCATTTTGCTCTGTGACTGTTTTGGTTGTTGCTGATATTGTGATTATCACGGTTGTTTTTAATATGGTCGAAATATGTCCGTGAGGTTCTTCTGCACCCTTTTTTAGATCCCCCCACCCGCCCCCCACCCGTCCCTTTTCAGGTCAGGTCCGGCATGGAAATGTGGTTCAACAAAATTCATAATAAACGCAGTCAAATGCCAAGGGAGACGCGTTTGGATTATGAAATCTCCCTTGGCAAAGCAATTTTGCTCAGCACTTAAATGCAGCTTGACTCCCATTCAGCTGTTATGATGCTGGACAAGACAAACAAACAAAAAAACGGAATGTGTGGCTGCACATTACGTCAATCGGCACGGCCGCGTGGGCCCGTCATGTAAACGGTCACTTTCTGGCCTGAAAAAGCGGGGCGGGCTTGTATTCCTGTCAGTGCTCTTGTTCTCACTGCAGTTTCATGTACATACGGACTCGCCCTGGTCCCACGGGCCTACGTGCGTCTCCAGATGGGGGGCATGTGTCGGTTTGGCTTAATTAGATTTGAACATGCATGCAAATGACATTGGAATCCATCACTTAATGCAATGGACAGTTCCACGTATCGAAAGAAGCACAGCTTATTTGATTGTAGCCCCATCGGTGTCACCCTATTTCAACACTTTTGTACACTTCCTGCCGTTAGTAAGTTAAGCTGGCGTGACAGTGTGTCCTCGCCACGGCAAATAACTTATATTGCAGTTCTGATGAATGATAATCATAATACATAATAATATTAGTGCCGTACTGTATAAACAATTATAAGAAAACCTTGTAAGTTCCTAGTATAAGTATAAGGTGATAGTACCAAACATGGCATTGACAGTCCGCAGACAGAAATTGTACTCCCCAGGGAATGAAGTAACATGGCCTTGGATGTACACAATATTTCCTTGTATTTTCTAGATATCAGCTGTTTGTAATGTTTCATGGTAGAGCATTGTTTTACTTCTTTACTTCATCCCTTCCACAGTTTGATTCCACATACCCAGGTACTAAAGGTTTTTAGTGTTGTTCTTGCATATGTGTTTTAAGTTTAGTTTATTCCTAAGATCATATTTCTCCTCTTGAGAAAAATTGTATGACATTCTTTGGAAACCGCTTGTTCTTTGCTTTATGCATCATTTTAGCGCTTTGAAGGTTTACCAGATAAGCTCATTTTTAATAATTGTGATTTTTGAAACTGTGGATTTCTATGTTCTCTATACGCCGCGTTATGGATGATCCTAATTGATCTTTTTTGCAGTACATCAAGCGAGTGAAGTGTACTTTTGTAGTTATTATATGGTATTATTTGGTAACACCGGAGAACAATAGAGAGTTTGGAGTGATTTTTGATCCAGGACATAATTTGATTCAGTATTGAAGTACTTCCTGCTACTTTATGTTGTATGATTTTGGATGTGAGGTTTCCAACTCATTCGCTCATCAATTATCACGCCCAATAATTTATGTTCATTCCCCCTTTCAATTTCCTCCCCGTCAGTTAGTATCTCTTCTGCTATTACCAAATAGCCTCATTTTTCTTTTACTTAGATTCAAGGGTAATCTGTTTCTGTCAAAGCATTTTTTCATCTGAAACGCTTCTTTTTATCCGTAATTTCCTCTGGGATTTCAATCCGTGGCATAGAAGTGGAAATATATGCTCTGTATCCGCATCGGCTGTCCGCCCGGATGTCATTCTTATTGAGGAGTTTGTCCAACCTACGCTTGAATAACTTTTCCATGATTTTGGAAAATTGAGGTAATAACGAAATTGGTCGGTAGGTTGTGAAATGATGTTTATCTCCATTTTTGAAGATTGGAACTACTTTAGCTGTCCTTATTTTGGAATGATAGATTGCTGATGTGCGTCAGCGGTTCTGCAATCTCATTGATAACCATTTTTATCCTATCCGTTCCAATCCCATCACAATCAGTTGATGTTTTTGCTTTGCATTTATGTACAATGTCAACGATTTCCTCTTTGCTCACATCCGTGAGGAACATGGAGTTTGGGTTCCGGTCTATAGTCTCCTTCCCTTCCTCCGCCGACCAGAATTTTGGTCTCCTCTTCCAGTTTTGGTCCAAAATGTACAAAGTAGTTATTAAACTTGTCAGCTACGTCCCTCCTATCATCATTATTAACATTCCCAACTGTGAAGTATTGAGTGTATCTGCTTTCTTAGTGCCTTTCCTAATAATACTGTTTAGAATGCCCCCTAATGTTGTTTGATTCCCTTCCGGTATTGATTATAATATTCTTTCTTGCGCATTCTCCAAAATATTTGTTCTCTTGTTTTTATATATATTTTTCGGCTTCCTTTGTTGAATTTCCTCTATAAGGTATTCTTCTTCTTACAGGCATTTTGCAGACCTTTTGTCTTTCATGGCTTCTTCTTCTTTTGCGTGTTAGACATTTCTGTGTTGAGTCATAAACCAAACGCTCCCTCTGAGACCGAGCCCCTCCTGCTAAGCCATGAGAGCACATTCATTAGCGCTTTACGGCCCCGCGGACTCATCGCTTAATCACAACCTTACGTGCGCACCTCAATGCGCAACTCTGTGTGTGTGCGTGTGTATGTGTGTGTTTAGACATGAGCTCTTTCTTCATGGCTCCCTGGTGTGTTGTTGGTCCGAAGCGTGACTCCTTTTCTCTTGCACTGCGCACATATGTGCTCACATATGCACCCATCATACCGTAGCGTTATTAACTCAGCGCTAAAATGGCGTCACCTCATTTAATTGATGGACTTTCCCCCCCCCCCTTGCCCTTAGAGAACATTTCCTATTAATTTCAGTGCTGCTCTCGTACTGTGTGTGTGTGTGTGTGTGTAGTGTTGTTGCATCCTAGTGTGTCGGCGACCCCCGAGTTGACATCTGTTTCCTCTTTGGAACGCGAGGAAACTTTGTGATTGCTCGGCTTCACTCGAACGCAACTCCAGTCATTCCCTCCTGGCTGGCGCCCATTTTTGACATTTCAACCTCCAACTCTCCATATTATTCACTCACTTTTTCTCCTCATAGCCTTTCTTTTGCTCTACTTTACGACTAGAGTTTTAAAACAATAAATGAAAGGGATGAACAAACATTTAAGGTGGCTTTTACCTCCAGCGAATACGTGACAAAAAGTTCCCAAAGACACAATCTGGCCGGCAAATCCTCGTGTCAAAACGCCGGCAATTCCAGAAGTAGCGTATGCCGTATACTGTACATGTACTGTATAAGTACATAGTGTGGCGTGCAAAAGTTTGGGCATCCCTGATCATTTTACTATACAAATAATTAGCTGTTTGGATCAGCAATTCCAGTGAAATATCTCAAATAAACAGACGAACTCAGTGATATTAGACGAGCGATATTACGCTTTTAGGATTTACAGAAAGTGTGCAATAATTGTTTATACATAAATAGGTGGGTGCATGCATTTGGGCACCCCAACAGAAAAATGAACTAAACAGTCAGCTTTGATGGTTTCCGAGCACGGACAGCCCGCTTTGAATCAATACCACAGATTTTCAATAATATTCAGGTCTGGGGACTGAGATTCCATTCCAGAATGTGGTACCTGTTCCTCTGCATGAAGGCCTCCGTAGGATTGGAGCAGTGTTTAGGGTTGTTGTCTTGTTGAACATTCCAGCCCCGCAACTTCACCTGTTTCACTGATTCTTGAGCATTTTTCTCAAGAATCTGCTGATGCTGACTGGAATCCATGCGACCTTCAATTTGAACAGAATGCCAGTACCTGAACTGGCTACACAGACCCACAGCATGATGGAGCCAACACCACATTTTACTGTGGATAGCGTTGCCTTGGTCTTGGAATGCTGTGTTCTTCTTCCGCCATGCCCCGCCCCTTGTTGCGTTCAAATAACTGTTTTAGTTTCATTAGTCCACAGCACCTTGTTCCAAAATGAAGCTGGCTTGTCCAAATGTGCTTTAGCACACCTCAAGCAACTCCATTTGTAGCATGTGCACAGAAACTTCTTGCTCATACAGCATCCCCTCAGCAAAGTGCGCTGAATAGTTGACCGATGCACAGTGACACCATCTGCAGCAAGACTGTAGATCTTTGGAGCTGGTCTGTGGGTTGAGTTGGACTGTTCTCACCATCCTTCGCCTCTGCTAGTCGGAGATTTTTCTAGGCCTGCCACTCCGGGCCTTAACCAGACCTGTGCTTGTGGTCTTCTATTTCTTCACTATGTTTCTCTGACCATCAGCTGGAATCTCTGAGCTAGCTTTTTGTATCCTTCCCCCAATGACGCTGAACAGTCTTTGTTTTCAGGTCATTTGACAGTTGCTTTGAGGCTCCCATGTTGCCACACTTCTGAGAAGATGCAAAGAGATGCCATTGGCCACCTTAAATACCCTTTCTCGTGACTGGCATGACCCGTGTATGTAGGTCAAGGGTCACTGAGCTTACCAAACTAATTTTGTGTTCCAATAATTAGTGCCACAGGCATTCAAATTTGTTTGAGTAATTATTGCACACTTTCTGTAAATCCTAAAAACTATAAAAAGTATAAAAATGTCTTTACTGTTAACATTTTTAGCTTTCTGGAACAAATTCATTGGATAATTTTTCATGTACTCCAATGTACAGGATTATTATAGTAAATACATGATAATGTGGTGTCGTTCTGGTTCCGCCTGCATCATTCCTAGCTTGATGTCAACATTTTGTCTTTATGTTTAGCAGAGTACGGCGTCGCCAAGGCAAACTCCCCCCTCCTCATCTTGGAGGACTTACTGAAAAATCTTTTACATGCGGGAAAGCTGCGGCTACGCTCTAGGAAAGAGGAAAGGATGGAAAAGTTTCACGCTTACTTTCCACTGTCAGAGAGGAGCCAAAGATGGCTGTCCTCCACCGCCAGCTTGTGATGCGTTCAGGGCCTCGCTGTCCCGTAGCTCAGTCTGGAGCTGCACAGTTTCAAAGCGTTGTAGAAAAATAAACACCATCAACTCAGCCGGGGATGACTTGGAAGCGGTACGTGTCTGAAAGGCTCCGGTGCTGCAGAGGCCGACGCTAACGACCTTGACAAGGACGCAGATTTCGTTCGTGTCCCCGAGAATGTGTGCAATTACTTTAGCGGAAGGCACTCCGGGCTAAGAGCGCCGTCTGAACGGCGAGGCGCTACATCATATGCACGCCGCCGCGTGCCCTTTGGCGGCAGATGGAAAGGGCGGCTGGAGTGAGCGAGAGAGAGAGAGAGAAAGAGAGACAGAGGCAAGACCCACGGACGCCTCAAGCATGCTAGTGTTGCTATGCTAACAATCAGTTGTAACCGTGGCAACCTACCTGACATCTTCCCGTCTGTTACGGGACTCTTTTTTTTTTTTTTTTGAGGCACACATACAGGAAGTTTGTTGACATTCCTCCTCACCAAACTCATCCAAGCATGCTTTGCGGGTTAGGAACAGACAAGGTCCTTGATTTGTCCAGCACGTCTCGCCAAGTGCTGCATTGGTGTTAGCATGAGAGTTGCTAACAGTGCAGGTAGAGAGACAGGCTGCTATCTGGGTTACTCTGGCCTCACATCCCTCCGCTGCAGATGAATATTAATAAGGAGTTATTAATATCCGCTGCCTTTGCTATATGCGTGTGCATGCATGTGCGTGTGTGTGCACATGAGGTCGGCACGGAGGCGCAGTGCCAACAAGCCTCCTCCTCCTCTTCATAAGCACCACTTGATTGCTTTTAAATTCAAATTGTACAGTATTATTGCATTTTCGAATAATAAGAGTGAGGGCATCATAGCGAAATATGAAAGGATGCAAGTTTGCCGCTTGGATATTTTGTGAAGCAGCGCTAGAACTGAAAAAAAAGCTAGTACATCTCAGCTTGAAGTGTGAAAGTTTTGAAAAAGCAGCTTGTTCCCGTCAGCTTGGCTGCTTTGTTGTTTTCTTCCCATTTTTGCTGTAATATTTCAACTTTCTTCTTAAATGATCTACCTGTCTGTCTAGTCTGCTTTATTTCCACAATATTCTTGGTTTGGTTTTTTTCCCCTCATAATGTTACGACTTCAAAAAAATAATAGATATATATTTAAAATTAATCTCTTTGCAATGCTAAAGTTACATTATTTTTCCTAATAATATGATGACTTTATTCAAATTTGTTCTTGTTAAAATGTTACTTGTTGTCTTAATATATTCACTTTATTCTCATAAAATTTGTTTAATTTTAAGTTATTTCTACATTTTTTGTAGTTTTTTTCTTTATTCGCATAGTTTTATTTTATTCGCATAGAACTAAAGTTTTCCGCAATGTAATTTTCAATAAATGACAACCTTTAGGCTACTAACATAACAATATTAAAAACGATTGTCATAAAATTGCCACTTTTTGGTTGGTAAAATGTTACTTTTAAACATTATTTCATAATAATATAAATAATTCACTAATAAAATCCAATTACCATTAAACTATTAAACAAATGAAATAAAAATAAAATGATTAGATAAATAAAAAAACATCTTTTCTCCTTAATGTTGTATTTTCAGCTTGCATGCATGCTAATAAAATGACTTTTTTCCCTCATAATATTACGACCTCACTCTCGTAAACTGATGACTTTTTAGATAAACAGACAGATAGATACTTTAATAATCTCCAGGAGAAATTCATACACTTACTGATTATGACTTTTTTCTGTTAATATTTGGACATTATTCTTGTTAAATTCTATTTTTAGAACGTGTCGCGGGCCAATAAAAAAACAACCGCAGGCCGCAAATGGCCCCCGGGCTGCACTTTAGACCGCCGTCTACTTAGGTGTGGTTTTTTTGAAGCGTCATTATTTGATTGTAATATTCTAATCCCTTCATAAAATGATGGAAACAATGGGAAAAAACGAGCTTGTGCATTCAGAGTTGGATGGGCCGCCGTTTGTTGCACGCTTGCTTTGCCTGCAAGGAAGAAGTGTTCTACTGGGGTGGGCCTCCATTCACGTCGCGCATGCTGTCTGCGCACGTGCTATCGTGCACGTCTGTGTCATTCCACCAGCAAGTGGAGTTCGCTGCATCCAAGTCGCCCCGCTTGAAATTTCCACGTGGCTGCAGATGAATCAGTGCAGACGTGACAGAGAACCGCTTCTATTCTTCTTCTTCTTTTGTGTGTAAGGCTGCTAGATGGCACATGAAGTGTGTAAAAATAGTATCAGCGTTAAAAGCAGTGTTCACGGTGACAGAGATAATGATGGCATGTCATGCAACGCACGGAGGAAGTGGCAATCACGCTTTGCTTGCCAAAAGCCTCAAAGAACTCACCCTGTCTCCCTCAGGCTTGTGAGTATTACAGTATTTATCTTTTATTTGCTGACAATGGGGGGCATGTGGATGATTGGGGGGGGCCCAATACTGCGTACTGTAGTTCATCACATGCATCGGAACCCACCTTCTTTCATGTCGTTCATTTTAATCAGCAAAATCTGTGCATTATTTACTGACAAGCAGCTGTATTTACCAGATTCCCACCAGAACTTCATGGTTTCTATGCTCCAGCTTTCCACAAAGCCTTGGCAGAGTCATCTGTATGTTCCAAATAACAGCGGTGCAATGTGACTAACCAGATGAAGGACTGTTATAAGTGTATATTTTATTGCCACATGGCAAACAAGTTACCAGTAGGTGCTGCAGATTCTCAGAAAACAAAGAAGTCCCAGCATTCATGATATGCACGCTTTTAAGGCTGTGCAGTTGGCCTATTAGTGGAAGCAGGTGTGATTCAGGTGGCCCTATTTAGGGATGAAAAGCACTTGTTGAACATCGTTTCTCGTTGAAAGCCTGAGGAAAATGGGTCCTTCAAGACTTTCTTCAGAAGAATAGCGTACTTTGATTAAAAAGTTGATTGGAGAGGGGAAAACCTATGAAGAGGTGCAAATAATTTTTGGCTGTTCAGCTAAAACGATCTCAAATTCCTTAAAATAGCAGATAACCATTGGCTCAGCCAACGAGCAGCTCCAGGATGATCAAAGACAGTCTGGAGTTACCTGTAAGTACTGTGACAGTTAAAAGACATCTGTGTGAAGCTAATCTATTTACAAGAATTCACTGCTAAGCCCCTCTGTTAAAATAATGCATGTACAGAAAAGGTTGCAATTTGCCAAAGAGCACATCAACTGGCCGAAGGAGAAATAGACTGATGAGAGTCAAATTGTTCTTTTTGGGTCCAAGGGCTGCGGACAGTTTGTGAGACGATCCCCAAACTCTGAATTCAAGCCACAGTACAAAGTGAAGACAGTGAAGCATCATGATAACAACATGTTTCTCCTACTATTTATCCCATAGCAGGGATCTTGGATGAGTTTGCATTTGTCAAAATACTTGAAGAGGACATGCCCTTGAAATGGCTGTTTCAACAAGACAATCACCCCAAACACACCAGTAAACCACCAACATCTTGGTTCCAAACCAAAAAAATGAATATTATGGAGGGGCCAGCCCAATCCCTGGACCTTCATCCAATGGAGAACTTGTGGGGTGACATCCAAAATGCTGTTTTTGCAAAGCAAAAGCTTTTGGCTGGCTCTTGTTTTCTGAGAATCTACAGCACCTACTGGTAACTTGTTTGCCATGTAGCAATAATACCAGAACTAATACCAGAACTTCATCTCATGTATGTTATTATATTTTCCATTCACTTCAATTGGTCACAGCTCCTTAAGGGGCTCGTCACTGGGTCCATTTGGTGATGGCTGGCATAAACTATTGGTGGAGCGATGGATCATAACCTTCAAAGATAACCGCTGACTTTGCATTGGCTTCCATTATATCCGTGCGTGAATCGTGATAAATATTGAAAAACGACTGTCGTACAGCTGTGGCCACCAGATTGCCACCACAATGTCAGGGCTTCTTCCTCGGCCCGTGCCCCACCCGCCCACAAAGCATTGCCAAATCCATCCGTATACATTTTTGCGGGAAGCCACTAATGAAGTAACAAGCGGCAACAATGAAAGGACCTTGACGAACGTGTTGTCATGTGTGCGGCCATGACAGTGCAGAGTGATAGCATCTGACTCCAGTCTTTATCACTGATTAGATAAGAGCTGCGGTGACTTTGGATTCTCTTCTGCCATGCTCCACTCGCGCCATACGAGATGATGACTGATAATCATCGCTTGATTCATTGTCGTGTTTTAAAATAACCTCCAACTTGTGACTCAACCCGACATGCACATTTCAAATGGAAGAGGTTGTGGAAGCACGGTTGGGCTGTGTGGATGAGCGCGTTTGTGCAAGCCTTGCTCGGGTGTCAAACCGAGAGGATATTCTAAGTGTATTTAATCTGGCTAAGCAGGATCCGCTCTCTTGCTGGATTTGGAGAGACTCTACTCTTTGTTGGAGTGTAATCTGCTTGAGATTATTGTAATGCCGTCTCCTACGCGCCGCTCGCGTCGGGGAATTGTTGTTCTCGAGTGATGACCATGCTTGCTGAGTGGGAGATGTTTGACGTGCGTGGATGAGTGCTTTAGAATGTGGCCCGTGTCCAAAGGGTCCCAGGTTCGACTCTCACTGTACTGCAGTGTACGTGGATATTCACGACCCTAAACGCCTCATCTTTCTATTCCAGGCTCCGACTACTCCCCTCCTCCCCCCGCCCTGACCAACGAGCACCCCGGGGACCACGATGGGGGCGGGGTCAACCGCGGCGTGGTGGGCCTGGCCCCCGAGCACATCCCCACACCGGGCGCCGCCCTGAGCTGGCAGGCCGCCATCGACGCGGCACGCCAGGCCAAGATGATGGGCAACGCGGCATCGGGCGGAGGGGCGGGGCTGGCGTCGGGAGGAGGCGGGCCCATCTCCACGGCCAGCTCCACGCAGCGAAAGAGGCAGCACTACAGCTCCAAGCCCAAGAAACAGACCACCACCACGGCCACGCGGCCGCCCAGGGCCTTGCTCTGCCTCACGCTCAAGAACCCCATACGACGGGCCTGCATCAGCATCGTGGAGTGGAAGTATCCTTTCTTTCGCATCTTCGCACTTGGTAGACGTTTAGCTGTCGCTATGGTGATCGATGCTACTTAGCGAGGAACCAAACAAGTCAAACAGTAACCTTTTTGTCTGCCCCAGTGTTGGAAGACCACTTCCTGGTTCATGTGAGATTGTGCAAGACCAATTGTCATTCTGGGACCAAATGATTACATACACAACATTCCTCCAACACAGGTTTATAAAACATTGTTCCTGGTCCATGCAGGATGATGTAAGACCGCCGGACTGTACCATTTCTTATTCTAGTCAGGGGGTACATGTCTATCATGACTCCAGCGGTGTTAAGGGTCTATACATTTTGCAAAAACAGGGGTGTCCAAAGTGCGGCTCGGTGGCATTTTTTTTGGCCCTTGGCTTATCCTTAAAAAAAAAATAGCAAAAATTTACAAATCAGCATTAAAATATTAATATTAATATAACAATTTTGGCAGAATAAAGTTATATTATTATGAGGAAAAATTTAATTTTAGTAGCATAAGGTTAAAATACGAAGAAAATATGTTGTCTTTTAAAGCTGTATTTTGTAATATATATATATATATATATATATATATATATATATATATATA